>JANAVB010022459.1:320000-323651 GCA_029216955.1 Iris pallida | reverse complement strand
TTTGCTATATATATATATATATATATATATATATATATAAGGATCCACTGCTCAATATTTGCATCTCCAAGTATTTTATGTTATTAACTTTTGGATCTTGTTTAAGTCATCTAATTTTAAACCATTATTTGAATATTTCAGATATTGTTACAACATGTCAATAAACCTCTAGCATAATGGTAGAGAGGAAACATGCGATCCAAGAGTTCAGAAATTGAGCTCAAATAGAAATTTCACCATTCGAGACTATAGCCCTTTTCATATAAATAAACTCAAATTTAAATGTAATCATTAACCAGAAGTTCCCCTCCCTTTGTTCCTAGGATCTGGTGTTACCCCCTAGCTATATGTAGGAGAGTCTTCCATAGGATTATATCGTTTACTCACACCTGTGGTCAATTTTAATACCACATTCTCACTCTCCACCTCCATTTCTTGACCATCTGCCTACATGGAAGTAGAAACGATGTGTGATTGAAGTTGTCCAATTCTAGGCCCCACTTGGTTCTTAGCCTGTGAGTGTTAGGTAGGTAATCTAATCTAGGTCGACATGATAGTTTGATTGTTAAGATAATTGGCATTTAGACTTTGTATTTTATTTCAGTTTAAGTTTAAGTACTGATAGTTTAAGTATTGACATATATTAATTAAAAAGTTTGGATTCTAAAAAAATTGGATTTTTTTTTCATTATACTTTTAACATGAGTACAAAACAATACTAACCATGTTAGAAGTGAGGACATAATAAAAAATAAAATAATCATGGTTTATACCTTTTAATTTGACATTTCAGGTCTTAAACTCTAAATTGGTATAAAATTCATCTAATTAAATACTAATTAGCCCTTGTTGTTAACTAGGTATGTAATCACCCACTCTAAATTGTAGTTTACTTTGACCTCTCTTTGTAATTAGTTGTGTGGCGATAATATGGTTTGGACCAGGGCGGATCCAGGGGGTGTTGGGTGGGTTGCATCCCACCCAAAAAAAATTATATTTTTTTCTATATAATTTTTTTTGATTTTTTTAATATGTATTTACCTACTTCCACCCATCCCAAATTTTGGTAGCCCACCTTAACTATAGTTTCTGGATCCGCCACTGGTTGGCATTCCAATTTGATCGTTTAAGTGAATGGATTATTTAGTCCTTAGCACGGATCGACCTATGCCTGTAAAAGAGTATTAGTGTAGTTGTTGAGTATTTTACCTTAATTAAGTCGTCATAATATTCTATGCCAAGTATTATGGACGAAGCTTGTTAACTATATCTATAACATAGTAAAAAAATTGTCTACAACGACCGTCGACATAGTTTTTCGGTTTGAGATGAACAAAGTTTTTTTTTTTTAAGTTCTTGTGCTTTTTTTTTAATCTTTATTATTGTTTAATTTTCTTTCTGTGCAATTCACAAAGATGTCAAAAATTATTACATGCAGTACTCTTATCATTATAGATTCTCCTTCGATCTATTTTTAGGCAGAAACATGCAAAAAAATATTGGTCAGAATTTTGCTATCCAAGATATGTATAATTAAATGACGAGGACGGCAAACACACACACAACTTATGGATATTTAATAAATTAGATTTTTTTTTTTCAAAATTGTAATATATATATATATATATATATATATATATATATATATATATATATATATATATATATATATATATATATATATAATATTTAAAAAATTATAATTTTATTAATATATCCATAATTTATATACTATATACTTATGGTTTACTAATATATAATATATATAGATATATATATTATATATATATATATATATATTATATATATAATATATATATATATGCGTTGTATATATTTATGCTAATTACTATTTGAGATAAATAAATAGTTTCTTATTTCTACTATTTGAAAAAAAACTTTTCTTCACGTTAATATTTCACACTTAGAGCATCTCCAACCCTATTGTCTTGTTATATGTTGTGAATCCTATGTGTCATTAGCACAAGACATGTCTTGTCTAGTTGGCAAATTATATAACATGACATTGAAGTAGAAAACCTTTTCCAATGCAAAAGTATTGAAATGTTTACTTTTTTCAACTTGGAAGATAAGTATTAATATATTTACTTCTTTCCCAACTTTCAAGACAAGTACTACTCATTTTTTTTCTTTTTTTCTAATATTTTTTATTCATAATTGATGACATGGAGAACAAGACATTGTCAAGTGCATTGTCTAGAACTAGACAACCACTTCACAATGTCTTGTTTAATTTTTGCCAAATAAGCTTCACAATGGACTTGACATGCATTGGAGAAGAACTTTTGAATAATTTTGTCATTCCTATGTGCAACCATTTTTTCCAAAGTCACAATAGGGTTGGAGATGCTCTTATCCAATACATTGTCAAGTACACTTCTGTGCTTAACGTTTCTACTTTCTCTTTTATTTTTATTTTTTTTGTGCAAAAGCGACAAAAGCTATGGAGAACTGCTGTGCTGTGTGATAGGAGACACTCGATCCAATAAGAAATGTCGTTATCGTCCCGCCATAGTTGATTAATTCTACTTCTACTGTTTCCCCTCTGTGCAATAGTAACTACACTTTGGCCTTTAAGTACGGGTAACAGTGTCGAAAAGGAACACTTTTTGCTTTTTACCCCCTCCAACTTTCCGTCTGCTCAACTTATTCTACCATTTTTCTTACCTCAACTAAAAAAAAAAAAAAACTATGCTGCCGAATAATAAATTCAAGTTTTATTATAGACCCAAGTACTGAGTTGTTAATTTATCTTGGTAATCCTTTATTTTATCAACTCTACTACACAAACTGACAAAAACCGCACATGTAACGATGACACGTGACAACCTCCTATTGGTCTGGATGGACCCAAACATACGGAAAAGTTTATTTTGGTGGATCCTAATTCAAACCAATAGAAGTTTGTCACATGTCCTCAATTTACATGCACCTTTTTTGTCGAAACTTATTTTTATTTTGTAAACAAATTTACATGCTCGAGCATAAAACAATTTTCTATTAGTTATAATGAATACAAATATAATTATATATACCAGAGAAATAATATTTGTCATCTTTCATCCTTACTTACACACCTACCCTTCAAATGTACCACACAACTCTAATGATTATATTAATACAAGTCACGCAACTCTAATATTATTTGTTTTCTTTTTATTTTTAATGCATCTTAGATATATTATTTTTTAAAATTAGTTTTTTTGAGATGGTGAATATTGATTGAAGTAAAAGATGTGATTTTAGTGGTTAGTATAGCAGTAGTATAAATGTGTGTGTAATTTATATATTTTACTTCTAAATATATATAATATCGTGTAACTTTTACATTCAAAGAGTCGTGTGTGTGTGTGTGTGTGAATATATATATATTATATTATATATAATATTATATATATATATATATATATATATATATATAATTTATATTAGATATATATTGTGTGTTTGTGTGTGTGTTTTTATATATATATATCTATATATCTATATATCTATATATATCTATATAAATATATATATATTTTTTTTTTTTTTTTTTTAATATATCTATATATATATTCTCTATATCTCTCTCTATTCTCTCTGTGTGTGTGTGTGTGTGTTTGTGTGTGTGTGTGTGTGTGTGTGTGT
>JANAVB010022459.1:0-315000 GCA_029216955.1 Iris pallida | reverse complement strand
GCGTCCTCCACCCCAAGCTCGTATGACGAAGGCGGCGGAGGAGGAGCTCCGGCGGCCTCCACCCCAAGCTCGCCGGCAGCCCCCATCTCCACCGCCGCCCACCTCCACCCCCGCTTCCCTCGAAATCCTAACTCTTCTTCTCTCTCATTTTCGTCCACGGGGAGCGGTGACGACGAGCGCGGGACGGGCCGAGGCCACTGCCGCCGATGCCTCCTCGAGCGCGGGACGGGGACGGGACCGAGGCCGCTGCCACAGAGCGGTGACGACGAGCGCGGGACGGGGCCGAGGCCTGGGTCGAGAAGCTCAAGGACTGCAGGCCAGCACTGCAGTCCTTTATTCACTTGGGACTGCAGGCAAGCCTGCAGTCACTGTAGGTAAAAAAAAAATTATGTCAATTGAGGACTGCAGGCCAGCACTGCAGTCCTGTCTTCACTTTGGACTGCAGTGCTGGCCTGCAGTCCTCAATTGACAGAAGTGGAGTGGCCTTTAGTGTTTTTAAAATGGCAAACTTGTAATTTTTTTTAAAGTTTTAAATTGGTGGCCCTTAGTAAAAAGGGAATAGCCTTTAACATTTGCCGAAAGATATTGTCTTGTGTCTCATGCCACCTAATACTCACAACATATAACAAGACAATAGGGTTGGAGATGCTCTTGCATGCATGAATGTATTTAGGAACGCTAGGAGTCATGTTCATTGCTCTTGATATATCTTGAGTCCCATAAATAGTTACGGTTGTAGTGTGAAAAAAAAAATCAAGCAAGCAAAGAAATAAAGTTGATTATTCAACTCCTTGAATCAAATATTCTATTTTGTATTATCATCCTCTTCCTCTTTGTATTCTACATTAGTGCGGTTGTAACAAAAATGTCAGACCTTCTATTACTTGTTTGTTGTTAAGAAATAATAATAATAAGACCAACACTATGACGAATTAGATTTGTCTGGCCAAAATTTTAAAACTTGTATCCTAAAAAAATCACGTTAATTTTATTTCTCCACAAAAAAATAAAAATAAAAATAAAAATCAGTAATGAATGGTATATATATATATATATATAAATTGGTATGAATGGGATGGCACTCATCATGCATCTAGCATGGATGGGTCTCTATCACTATCTATCAGGAAAGAATCCTGAGATATGGAGAAGCCCACAATGTGGGTGACGCAAGGAACAGTGCTTATGCTCATGTCTTTTGGTGACCTGACAGACCTCCCTATGTATTTATTTCGATATTCTTCAAATAAACAAATAAGCATATAATTAGACCACCACCACCATCATCACCACCATGATAACTACTACTAATAATATTCTCACTTTCCTTTTCCTCTCAATCTCAATCTCAATCTCAATCTTCAAGTTGGAATGGGAACCTCAAGTTGCAGATATGTATCTAGAGAGTGAGAGAATGCGAGGGATGGGCAAAGCCATCCGCAGGGTCTGGTCCTGGTCTGAACACACGTGAGTCAGGTGACAAAGGGTCCACACTTAGCCTCTACTAGTCATATATATATATATATATATATATATATATATATATATATAAACGTAAAAATATATATATATATATATATATATATATATATATATATATATATATATATATATATATATATATATATATATATATATATAAACGTAAAAATATATATATATATATATATATATATATATATATATATATATATATATATATATATATATATATATATATATATATATATAAACGTTATTTTGTTCGTCCGTAGAACTGGCCTACGCTGGCCTGCGCCACATAACAGGCAACCATTAGCCTCCTACTAACTTGGGCTCATCCAGACGGGGGAAGCCAATGAACGTCTGCCACGTGCGAACAGGCCAGCCCTCCGGACGGTCAAAATAGCAGCGTTGTATATATATACATACCATTATTTATCTACACCTCTTTTATATTTCAAAAATACTATTTGGCTCCCAAAATTTTTAGGTGATACTATCTCTCATTATGTGGCATATGACATGGTTGCTGACATGGCAGCTGGCATGACAAAATTTAACATTAAAATTAATATTAAAATTAAAATTAATATTAAATTAACATTAAAATAACATTAAGATTAACCTTAACATTAAAATTAACCTTAAAATTAACATTAATATTAACATTAACATTAATATTAACATTAAAAAAATTTAGGTAATTAATTTTTTGCGTTAAAATTTACCATGTCAGCTGTTGTGTCAACTGCCATGTCAGATATCACATAATAGAAGATGGCATTACCCAAATATTTTGAAAGCCAAATAGCATAATATTTAAGTGCAAATATCTAAGTGTATACAAACCTCCTATTCCAGTCTTCGGATCATTGTCTTAGTTAGACCATTATCTGTTGACCCCAATCTTTTTATTTGCGTTCCTACACCCGCATTGGTGTTCAAATTTATACACCTGAATTAGGAATTATTTTTTATCGTAAATTTTGCATGTATATATGACTCCATGCAGTGCCGGTCCTGGAATAAGTCTGACAAACTATCGGACTTGAACAACCTCCCGATTAGGATAAACTTTCAGTCCCCTAAGTCCCTATTTATATGCCAATAGAACCTCCGCGGTCCACCCCAACTCCTTTATGTCAGTTGAACTAGCAATCCACCAGCCCATATTTGGAAATCCCACTGGAAAGATCTCAAGTAGCTACTCAAGGAGAATGCGGAATCCGAGCTCCACACCGCCGTCAGAACTGGAGATTTCGACGCCGCTGCCAACTTCCCTCGACATCAAGTTTTTTTTAATATCTTCTTTTAGAGTCAAGAACAAGGGACAACCAAATTTAACTCCGACTAATTAATATATATATATATATATATATATATATATATATATATATATATATATATATATGTGTGTGTGTGTGTGTGTGTGTGTGTGTGTGTGTGTGTGTGTTTTGGTATTTTTGCCTTTGGACTAGAAAATATAGTCCCACATCGGCTACACCAAATAGTGAGTATCTCAAAATAATGATAGTCCCACATCGGCTACACCAAATGGTGAGTATCTCAATATAATGATAGTCCCACATCGGCCGCTACACCAAATGGTGAGTATCTCAATATAATGCATTGCTTTTGTTGAGGTGTGGTGGGGAACAAGTGTGTGTCATGTGGGAGTATTTTCTTAGAAGGAAAAAGGATTAATTCCAACAAAGATATAAGTTGATTTTTGTTGTGCGGACTCGGACACGGACTCCAGGATGTCTCGTGCATGCACGGGAGTGTTCGGGGGGTAGGCGTGGACTGTCACACTTCTATGCTGATTGTGGGATGATCTAAAATATCAAACTCTATTTTTGAATATTGGTATTTTAGTCCCACATCGGATAGGAGAAGAGGTGAAGTCTCACTCCACTCTATAAATAGAGCCCCTTGGCCTCCGTTGAAAGATGCACCAAGAAGAGAGTTAAGGGAGTCCGTTAAGTTCAGGAAGCCCGTTCAAGTCTCAAATTTTGACTTACGAGCGTTCCAGAAGTTCTTCGTGAACTTGTTGGTTCCTGGAAGCAGATCATGGTGGGGCGAATCTTGCTTTGAGCAACGGTGATCTTAATCATCCCATCAAGAACCTTTACTCTTCTTCTTTCTTCTTTCTTCCCCTTCATCTGAGTTGTAACTCGGTTCTGTCCGTCTGCAACTGGGATTGCAAAGAAGAACGTGAGATTTATTTTCTGAACTCAGTTCTGTCCGTCATCAACTGCGATTGCGAGGAAGAACGTGAGATTTATTTTTCTGATTATTGTTGCTTTTGTAACCAGATTCATATTATAGTGTTCCTCTTGGATCTCGAGAATTATCATAAGGTGAACGTTTGTTGAACCTCTGATCTCGAAATTAAGATTCTAACTATAAGTAGAACTTATAAAGTTATGGCACTAAAGTTTAATTTATAATCTTATCGGATTTTTCGAATTAAATGCGGATAACATTCTTGTATGTAATCTTTACGCCCCCAAGTAGATTTTCCTATGGGGTGATGCTTCCATGCTACCGGACTAATTTGATAGTCTCCCCCTTCAATATCTTCTCACTGGTATCCAGTATTCCGACCGACTGCTTCTTATATGAAAGATTCAGTCTCAACGTGATCTCGGAATGGTCAACCTCATGACTGGATCAGTCACATACCTCCTCCACTACGAGATATTGAATACATCATGCACTTGCTCTAGAGATGGGGCACTGCATGACGATATACCACTTCTCCAACACTACCTATAATGTCAATGGGTTACTAATTTAGAGGTAATGATTCTAACTTGGCTCTTGAGTCATTATCTATGACTAACTATATAGATAGAAAATTTCACAGTTAATCCATGATCCCTATTAGTTTTCTAAGCTCTTCATTATACTCTTATACGTCAATAGTAATTGATAATAATCTTACCAATGCACTAGTTTTTTTTCCACCTACATGCTAAGTAAGGTTGAGCCTGGGCTAGTCAAATACATAAACCTATTGGTCAACCTTCTAGTCCTGGCATTCTAGAGGTTATTTCAAGGCTAGTCTAACTCAAATTTGTCTACCCTATCCAATATTCTTAGGCCACCTAACAGCCTGATATAACCTTTTGATATTAGTTCTTCTAGTCCTTCTATTCTAGACTATCTTATGTAAAAGCTAACAAGGTTTAGTCTAATATTTTCAGGGTTGCTTGCTAGGATTAGACCTTATATTGTACTATGTTCTGACTTCTACCTTTGAAAAAGTTTCTATAAAGATTCTACCCACCTTAGTTATTTACCTAGTCCTGCAAAGCATGAACTACTATATCCCTCAAACAAAATTCACAGGATACCGGTTCTATCCAGACTTATGTCCAATCTTAAGTACATGGCTTAGCCAACCATTTTACCCATAACAAAGTCGTAAGTCATACTTTCTGAAGTCTACCACAAGCCTTGTCCTCTTTTAGCTTAGGAAACTATAACTAAGGTTCAACTGTATATCCTTTAATATCGTATTTCTAGTCATCCAAAAAATAATAATAATAATTATATTCTTATTCTCCTAATAAATCTCTATGGATATGTAAAACATCTAGTTCACCCTACCTGTTTTGGCATGGATAGTAATATATGTCCATTAAGTAAGATTGACTTCCTATAAAAGTGTAATGCATCTCTGTTCTATTCGGTCTTTCTAGTAGATATGTTCTATCATACTTATATATCATTACACAATCACCCTCCTATGAAATATGCTACCAATATAGCTTCTATCCTATGACAAAATGTAATCAAACTACCATAATTGTTCCAATTACTGAGGAAACACCATGTTCAGCCAACTCATAAATATAACAGGTATATTTTTCAGTCAAAAGGCATCACCAAATTTTATAATGGTTGTAGCGGGTCCCAAATGATGTCCTTGAAATATCTTCTCTCCGTGCCTTCTCTTGATGGTATCCCAATCTCAAGTCAACATTAGAAATGAAAACTTTTGCTCATTGGTCAAACATGTCGATGGTGGATAATACTTTTGGTTACTTGAATGACCTTAGACTTCAAATGACCAATCCGTCGGATATCGACTTATGTCAATATAGGCTATCTATCAAGTTTTCCGAAGGATGAGGCTAGCTAAACTTCTAGGCCTAACTTATGCTACCATAGAGGTCTTCTATCTCAATTCCAGCCAATTTACTCACTTATGTAAACTAAGTTTCCTCCAATCGTCAGTTCTTGCAACATAGTGTTACATACTAAAAAAATAGGGTATGCTAGGTCCTAGCCATCCATGACTGCTCCTACGGTTCTTTCATCTTTATTCCCTATGTGCATCTTATTCCAACACAATTGCCATAACTACAAGTCTTTTGGTATTTCTATCTGAACTGTGTTGTGGAAAAGGGGTCAATATCTTCATGATTTCTAGTCTACTCAAACTAAGATTCATAATTTTTCTCTCAAGTCCTTAATTAGGTCTATCTACACAATCCAAGACTACCAAAAATTAATTCCTAATCACTATGTCATTCTTTTATCAAATCTCCTTTTTAGTATGATTAACAACTCACCACTTCTAGTCTATAGGAAGCTATTTAATAATCACAAATACGTCTAACCCTTTTATACTTGTATACTAGGTAATGGGGGTATGTTAATGCTAGACAATGCTTATATGTGATACCTCGGCAAATACTCGCCTATTGACTAATATTCTACTCATGCTTGTTCATAGGTCCTTTCAAAGTTATTTAACTTCTACTTAAAGGTATGTCTAGTATAACACAGTCATGTCCATTCTACATCCTATACCAAGTCAGAGAGTGGTACAACCAAATATCACTTATCCCTTTGATAGAAAGCTTCCTAGTATGGACTTTCGACCACTATCCAGTGATAACTTCATTTCTTGACCTATACCTACTACCATGATTTTCATATTGTTCAAACCAAACTTCTTCCGCCTTCATGCAACCATAGGATTTCTATAGGATTTCTATCTATCTTGAGTACAATACTTATAGATTTATCCTATTCTCAACAAGACTTTCGAATCCTTTCAAATGTAGTCTTTCATGTAGGTGACCACATTCTAATTTGAAAACCATATCAACATCTAAAATTCTACTACTCGTTCTTTCAAATCACTCCCATCATTTCGGTTGATAACTCTATCGTACTTTTCTTGCTAAACCAAGTTAAACCTAGTTAGACTTATATCCCATCCCTATCTAACATAGATAAATAGTAGAATGTCCATTGCTCCTAGAGTCTCTCACTAGGATTAGGTAGGCTATATGAATTTATATTGCTAATCCGACACACTTGTTCTATCTAATAGAGACGTCAATATAACCCTTATTATCTTAAACAATCAATCCCTCTTAAGATGCTCTAATAACTTTTTTTTCCTATGATAAAAATAACAATCCAAAGGAGTATCAAACACGAGCATTCGTCCTTCAGAAATAGGGAAGGGTATGAATTCAAGGTAAGGAGTTCAAGATTGTGATTGAATGCAATATTCGAGCTTCAAGGGCGATAGATGAACTCAAAAGAATTTTCAAAGCAATTGTGGATTGAGACCCTAATATAGTATCCTATTGCAGGCTCGTTCGGTCAGTAACGTAACCGAGACGATATGCTCTGACCCGCATGGGCCACCACAAAAACATGTAACGCTCCAGTCCTAAAATTCGTAGGACTAGGAATGCGAATACATGCCAGCTACGTATCAAGTGGACTCCAGCCCAGCTCGAACACGTATAAGCTGTATAGTAATGACCAACTATCTATATTAATTAATAATATCTAAGTCTCAATCTACAGTAAGATAGAATACAGGAATGAACAACATATAACATAGTGTGCACCCATGCTACATTTGTTCGAATAGACCGGAAAGAAATAACTTGAGTCTACAAATACTAGGCTGACAAGCAGAATATAAATGAATAGAGATAAATATATAACCACCAGAGATACCTGAAACAGTAAATATCAACCATCATGATCAGCTACCAACTCCGCTCAGTCGAATACCTGGAGAGATCACCAGGTCCTCAGGGGACATAGCAAGGTACATACAACATGCCAATTAACAGTAAATAAAAACATATGAACTAATGGGTACTACCCTAACCAGTCTAAGTGACATGCACGTGAGAACATATTCCGGATATCAGGCTTAGCCACTGAGGCTCACAAGCTCCTCAGCAGGCTATTGCCCTCAGGCACCGTGTCGTGGGACCAAAGGGCATACGAGTATATCAAGTAAATAACCACCTACGCTCTGCTACAGAGACGAAGGTATACTAGTAGAATACCATCCAAGTCCCTATATGAAAACGAGGCTAAACTAGTAGAATAACAGCCAAGTCCCATATATGAAAACGAGGATATTCGAGTAGAAATATATGTATATATATACATCCTGATATAACGGTAATGTTCTCCCCACCCCATGTTCTATTCTATCAAGTCATGTCCGATAACACTAACAATATCAAGTAAATAATCATGTAACCTATCACAGGATCCAAACCATGAATATGTCATATCTTGGACTATCTCATGATCGTGTCAGTGTCCTAGGCCCATCGTGTCTCAAGTAACACGATAATCAATGCAACGCTATATCTAAGGTTAATACCCAATATCCGCATACAAATATTGACACCCGAATCTGTTCGGACGTGAAGTATCAACTATTCCTATATAATGATATATACGAAGATAGAAACAATAGAACAAAAAAAAAGAATATGTACTGAAAACTTGGCAAGGTACACTTGCCTGGAGGTTTGTCCGAAAATGCTGGTATCTGGTGTCCGAAGTCAGATCCAAGTCCTAAAATAATCAAGAATCTAATATATTAATTAATCATATATGTCCTTGATTGCCAACTATCTATAAAATTTAATACTTACATATTACAACCTAGGCTTATGTCTTCTCACTCTACAATAATTATACCATAGAATTTATACTTCTCAAAGTGTATTTTAGCCTTATATAAGATCGTATTTCTATATATGTCTAGTTTTACAAAAATAAAAAAAAGAAATAAGATTATTGAAAATATCATACTTAAAGAAATAAAGAGAGATAAAAAGGGTTTGGTTGATAATTGATTAAAGGGAAGTGGTTTATTTATAAAATGCATATTATTAACTGATGTAGAATTCAGTGCATGCATTGCACACAATAGATAAGACTTTAATATTGAAGGAAGTATAAATTAACTACTTAATGAATGCTATAATTAAAATAAATTGATTTCTAATCACTAAGCTCGAATCCCAATGCTCTTTTATTTGATCAACAACATAACTATGCATGTTACTACTTTTCTTCATCTACTTCTTCTTTAAATCTAAATGAAATTCCTATATGTGAAACAGTTGCTTCTTTCTATTAGAAATTTACATGAACAAAATATACAAGAGAAACAACAAAAGCTCACCTATGTGAAGATGTTATTTAAACTTGGACTCGAGTGAGAGAAAGTCATCGTCGGCGATGTATGGTGCACAGGAGTGATACGTAGCGACAGTTCATCGAAGACGAGTTGTAGTTTGTAAGATCGGATCGGACGGTGTGCGGCGAGGTTGACGACCTCGAGATACTACTGTGGCTTGGGAGTAGATGGCTTGGATGACTTAAGGAAGTTTGACATATATATATATATATATATATATATATATATATATATATATATATATATATATATATATATATATATATAAGTATAAATAGGGGTTACAAAGGTGAAAGGACATGGGAGTTACGAATATGAAAGAAGGGGTCATGGGGGTTATGAAGATGAAATGAGGAGTCATGGGGGTTATGAAGATGAAATGAGGAGTCATGGGGGTTACGAAGATGAAAATAAATGGAGAAAGTTAATGCATGAAGCATGCACAAAATATGCACAAATTATTTTACCACTACACCCATAATGGCTTATGTGTTCCCACCATTTAGTTCACGCAAAGATGGTGCTCATGTTAGAAAAGCTACAACCATGGGCTCACATAGCAAGAATTCATTCCTTAGGCTCATGATAGCATGGAATAAAATTCTTGGCCCAAGATAGCATGGATATTTATTTGTTGGGCTAAGCAAGTATTGGACTATTTAACTAAACAATTAACTATTAATCGTTTAAAATATAACCTAATATATATAATACAAGCTCAAATTTCTAATGTAAAATAAAAACAAATAAATATAAAAATATAAAAATTATTTAAAAAATAGGGGGGTTTACAACTATTTAGCGACGACTCCTAACGTCGCTAAAAATGTCGCTAAGTTAAAAAAATATTAAAAAAAGGTTCCAGAATGCAAATGGTGCTGGAGCTGGAGCCTGAGCCAAAATACAGATTACAAAATACAGAATCCAATCCCTGGGTTCGCCGACCCCCTCGGTGGAACACTCAACACCGGCACGCACAATACATTCCAGAATATACAAAAGATGTAAAGAAAAAATATTATCCGCAACGAACAATGTCAATATATAATATCCTCAACAAACCAAATTAATATCCGCAAATACGTACAAACTCAGTATCCTCAACGAAAAAACTGAATATCCCCAAATACGTACAAAGTCAAAATACAAAATACAGATTCTAATCCCTGGGTTCGCCGAAAATACAAAAACAAAGATTGACACACAGTACTAATTCATATATATTTTAAGTGTGAGAACAGATGGCTCAGAACATAACCCAAAATTCATTCTAGCATACATTAGTGTGAATCATCTATGTTCTGTACATATGGTGTAGTATACGTTCTTATCGAATCTAGTATCTAGTATCTGAAGAATATAACAGAATCAAGATGAACTCACATAATGTAATACTAAAATATCATCTACTACTATATAAGATATAGTGATAGGTTGTCGTATCATCATTGCCGAGGGATGAGGGTCGGAGGACAGTCAACTTTATCTACGGCTACATAGTTACTGCCTTGCCAGTCGAATGGCTGCAGGGACTATGTCCTAATCACCATGTCGTACCATAGTTTCTGTCTCGCCAGTCGAATGGCTGCAGGGACTATATGTCTCGATCACCATGTTACCAATTAACCAACCAACAAAACTACTTGTTACAAATATCGGCACTATATGTCGCGAAACGTCGCTATGACGTCGCTAATAGCGACTAATTTAGCGACGTTAGTATGAACGTCGCTAAATTCTAATTATATTTCCCCACCAATTCATTTCCCCCCATTTTACTCTCTCACTCTCTTTTCTCCCCCCTTCCGGCGCTCTTACTCTCTCCGGCGCTCTCACAGTACTTAAGTGTGAGAACGGATGGCTCAGAACACAACCACTACCAAAATAAGTTATATTGGCGACAAATTTAGCAACGCAAGTCATATACGTCGGTAATATTTGTGAAATTAGCGACGTTGTATAAAAACGTCGCTGAACGTCACTATCAGCGACGTTTAGCGACCGTTAGCGTCACACATTATGCTTTGGAAAGCTGATATCGCAGTTTAGTCGCAGAACATCGCTGTTTTCTTTAACTCAGCGATATTTTGCGACTCCACATTAGGGACGTCGCTAGTTTTTTATTGAATAGCGACGTTTAGCGACGTCCTTTGTGGACGTCGCAAAAACGTTTCATATAGGGTTCCACCCGATCGATCTTTTATTTTCTTTCGCCCAAAATTTTCAATTTCCCGCTCCCCAAATTTTTCTCCCCTTTTCTCTCTCCCTCAGGGTTGACCAGTTGACTGAAAGTCAACTGTAAGTTAACTCTTGACCCCGTTTGACTTGCTTTGACTTGTTTTGACTTGCTATGACTAGTATGACCTGTCACGCCCCGAGTCGGCAACGTTCGTCCCCGATATAAATTTTTGCCGATTCGATCATCCTCGCTAAGGCGTGATGCCGTACGAGTCTGGAATTGCACTCGTACAAGGCAGAACGTTACGTTGCATTTGATATAAATACGCCAAGTTGAAACTTCACAAATTACATCAGAATTTAAGACGCAGTATAGGAAGATAGAAATGCTTTTCATTCATAGCTTGCAACGAAGTGCAAGTCATAATTACATTGGATGCCGTTGCGGCTACATTGATTGAAAACATAAAGAAAATACATTCGACAAGTTTCCTGAACTACGCTTGTCGTCCCATACATTCGCCCCTTTATACATAAGCCGTCGACTTGAATTGGCTTCAAAATACTTCAGTATAGAAAGAGCTTCAAAATGCCTCTCTGCACTTCAGCTTCGTTTTAGGTTGGAGCGCCCACCGCACCTAGGGAAATTGGGGGAGGGGATTAGCACACTTGCTAAGTGGACGAGACGAACCAACTCGTCTAAACCGACTCTGATTGTTAGGATAGGCATGTTTTAGAGTTGTCTTTCTATTAGAACTAAATGAATTCAGTTCATATTCGATAGCCGTCTTTGAGTATTAAAGCATACAACATAACATCGCAGTTTATCATATTTTTTACCACGGCCGTGCTCGTCCCTGCATGAAAACAGAGATAATATTTACACCTGCATAAGACAATAGGTGAGCATGCAACTATCTTATATGCGGTCATTGGTGCTACGCACCACTAGGGACTTAATCAAAGTTGGCATGCGACGCAACCCGTTCAGCCTAGGTTGCAAGCCTTACTGAAGGTCCCGCATGCCTCGCGCCGAAGCACGATAAATTATTCTTCCTAGGACGAATCGGTTCCGATGCCTCGGATACCGTTTAGAGGAAAACGAACTTGTGCACAGCTGTCCATGACCATGCCTAGGTACGAACAGTTTCATATATACAAACAGTTTCGTATAGCGCGGATAGTATCGAACGGCATTATCATTTCTCGCAACTCATGCAACGATTCATTTTCTCCAAAGCCGTACACCGATTTAGCGTCCCGTGGGCACCAAATTGTCTGAGGCATCATAACCCATGATCGACGTTTCATATTATTTTGCAGCACATGAAATAGTCTATCTTTTTACTAGAACCTTAAACTTTTCCAGTTATGTGAGAAACTTGTATTTTTTCGAATAGATTACTCAAAATCGATACGTTTTTCCCGAGTTCTTGACTTAGTGGATTGGCATGCAATTAACTTGGCATCGTTCGATTTGAATGAATTCGAAGCAAGGAATAAGTTTGCGGGACAGAGTAGAAAAGAAGGCTCGAATCACCCACCGATTACTTTGCTTCGTGCCGATCGTCCAAGCGCTACGCAACGTCAATCCTTAGTTACGCGAGCTCCTGCAATGGCACCAACGCTTTGTTAGAATTCCTTCCTTTTCCTTGCATCGAAATTGTAATTGCATCCATGAAAACGACGCGAAAGCACTTCATCAAGCCTAGCGGCAAAGCTCCAAGAAAACCATACAGCGGTCCGGTCCCGTCGAAGGGACTCTTATAGAGAGCTCACTCGTCGAGACGCAGCCCGCTGCATCTAGGACTTATTCCAACAGAAGTCGTTCCATTAGTTGGATCGATTCTCGTAACTTTCGTCCAAATCGATTTGAATCGATGCCGTAAGGCGTTAACGTTTACCAAGCTTAGCGATCGAGTCAGATGGCCATCTAAGTTCCCGGCCGATCTGACTCGGCGCTAGCATATTATGAAGTTCCGTCGCCTATCGAAAGCGGGGCGCTACATGACCTAGAGTTAACTTAGTTTGACTTAGATTGACTTGACATGACTTAGTTTGACTTAGATTGACTTGACAGGACTTAGTGTGATCAATGTGACCTAGTTTGACCTAGATTTCATATCATTCATTAGAAATCATTCATAACTTGGTTAAACCTAAATTAGCATGCAATATCTCATCTTTAGGTCTCTGATTACCACTCTGAGCATTGATATACCCTACAGCTCAGGACAGCATGCGAGTACATTCACTGATAGTTTTCATTGTCTTGATATCTGCTATATCTGATTCAGTTGTAGTGTCTTACTTGATTTCCAGTCACGATAGTTCACGGACTAGTATATGTTGGATCATGACATGAGATATTGTTCCTAGATTTTCTCGGTATATTGGTACATTCGTGTCTTGTTCCCTGTACTTGTATAGACACCGATTTCTAAGGGAACTTGCTACCCTCTTATGGAATCACGTGCCATGACGTGTCATGTCCAGATCCATTGTACTATTCGGGGATGGGGAATTATTAGGGGCTATGTGATCAAAGCCACCCTGTCACTATATTCTTGTGCTCGTGCCACTCTTTCCTTACGTAGGGTGTAGCGAGATCCTATTTTCCTTGTGCTTGCTATCTAGTTAGCCGGCATGACCCTTCCCAGATTTTTTTGTGATTGTCGGGCCAAGTGGATAGCCTGTCCTGTAACATTTCCCAAGCCGATCACATAACGCTCTAATAATTCAAGCCACATTTTATATTTACTTTATCTTATCTTATATCCTGCTCTGTTCTACATTCAGTACTTTCTCACCATGCTATGATATTCAGTTACTCACATGTTCTACATGCCTTTATGTTGTACCATGATTGAAGACTAAGTTCTGCTCGGGAGAAGGGTTACAACTCCGGTCCTTATTTGGTTTAAGGATTGTAACTCAGCTTCCGAACGGTTCCCAAGTCTTCCTATATCTTTGTCTTGTATTTCATAATACTGTCTCTTATAGAATTTGTCAATTCAAATGGAACTGCTGTTAGTGCTTGTACTTGCTCATTTTCCTGACAGGATACCGTTGATATATTACAGATGATTCGGCGACAGACTGCTCGACCTATTATGGGCTCGAGTTAGATGGAGTAGTCCAGGACCGTGGCCTGATAGTAGAGCCACTAGACTTTGCACTCCCAGAGTAGTGTAGCTTAGTTGAGTTTGCCTGGACTGCGATCCAGCTAGTACCATCAGACTGTAGCTTTCTATATTATATTTTGTGACCCTGTGATGTTGTGTATATATCTGGGCTTGTGTTGGACACTGAACTTATTTTCTATTTCATCTATCATATTTCCCTTATGTGCTATCTACCTTAGTTTTATCTTGTGATTGAGACTGTATTGCTATGTCACCTCCGTTCGGAGTGTATATACTGTACAGGTACCTTTATACTGTTAGTCGTAGTATTTATAGACGTTATATACAGCGTTCTACCGCCGATACTGCGGTGTAGGTTGGACGTACCCACGTGCTCGTGCCCCTGATAAGGGTGCGGGTCATGACAGGAGGTCTCGTAATGCCTCGCGTCGAAGCACGATTTTTATAATTTCCTACTAGGCCGATTCGGTCCCAGGGCCCCGGCATTACCAAAATAAGTTATATTGGCAACGAATTTAGCGACGCAAGTCATATACATCGGTAATATTTGCGAAATTAGCGATGTTGTATAAAAACGTCGCTGAACGTCACTATCAGCGACGTTTAGCGACCGTTAGCGTCACACATTATGCTTTGGAAAGCTGATGTCGCGGTCTAGTCGCAGAACGTCGCTGTTTTGTTTAACTCAGCGACATTTTGCGACTCCACATTAGGGACGTCGCCAGTTTTTATTGAATAGCGACGTTTAGCGACGTCCTTTGTGGATGTCGCAAACATGTTTCATATAGGGTTCCACCCGATCCCACCGCTGCTCCAGCCCCGACGACCCCGACCCGACTCCGACCAAGGCAGGTAAACCCTAACCCTAACTCCCTTCTCCTGACGTGCTGACACAGACACGATACGACATACACGACATGGACACACACAGACACGACACACACACCACTACAAGAAAATAAAACATACTTGGTAATCACCACTAGGGTAGTTTTCAGGTGGGAGTGTTAGTAACTGTTTAGAGTGTCGGTGGGTGTGTAAATAATAATAATAATAATAATAATAATAATAATAATAATAATAATAACAACGTTAAGAATTGGTATACTTCACGATACCTAGCATGATTTTGAGGATCAACATTTGGGAACATAACCTATTAGTCCAAAGATGAGCCCATCAAAAAATAAGATAATTAAAATAACATCCTCTTGACCAAGTAACAACTCTAGCAAGATGGTCGCTAAGAACCCAAGACTAAGACTTGTAAGTTCTGGTTTTTAACTCAATAGGAAAAAAATCTAAATCGGTTTTAATTCGATTCTCGATTGATTTTAGCGCATCCAAGGTCATTTTTATGATCGATCATAAACGTTATCTTTGTTTGGGCATGCACATGTTTGCTCTTGTTTTTAGTCATGGGTGAGCACATATACCTATGTACCGCTAGTCGCACACCCGTACTAAACCCACCCGCATACGCGTTTATGTTCTTGAGAAACACAACCACTAGGGGCGCACCAGATCTATAAATGCTCGCACGTGCGTGCTTGTTCTATTACTGCGGGCGAGAATAAACACATTTACCCGCGTGAGCACCCATGCACCTTTATGTCATGGACACTTGTGCGATAAGCCACCCCCTTAAAACATGACTAAGCTCTCTATAAGGGGCCTACTCTCCCACTTCCCTTTCCATCCTCATATATGCAGTATAAGTTTTTAAGCGAAAAATGAGGTTGTTGAAGTACCAAAAAAAGGGATAAACCAATATGATCATGAACAGACAATCTTTTTGAAAGTTTGAGCGATGTTGGCGCATTGACGCAAAAATTAAGACATCTATTTTGCACTTAACAGTCGCATGTCACATGAATCAAGGTGCATGATTCATCACTTTCAATTGAAGTGTCATTGACGCATGATTTTTTAAAAATCAGAGCATCATCTATGGCTGACAGTGCTCTAGCCTGTACCTATAAATTGAGGGTCTAGAGGAGAGAAACTCCTTGCTATTCTCTTTTCTGTATGTGTCAGATTTTAGTATGTGTCAGAGCTTAGTATTCCTAAGTAAGAGTGGGTATATGTGAGTGAGTGTCATTAGAGTGTTAGAGAGTTAGTTCAGTCCTAGTACCTAGAGTGTATAGAGTATCTTAGAAATATAGGTATGATTGGTACAGTCCTAGTACCTATCAGAGTTATAGATTTTTTCGAAAATCTAGCATAACGCTGATTGCCTTAAAAGGCTTGCATAAGTACGAGTGTATAGAGTACCTTTTGGGCCTATAAGAGTTACTTCACTCAGTTTGTCAAGACAAGTAAACTTTTTAAATGTTGACGGTATATATACCGTCAACATTTGGTTTTGCCTTGTAGCTACAGGCAGTTGCCTGTATTTTGCCTTATAACTTGGCCTATGGCCCGTGCTTGAGCAGTGTGGACTTCCAGGTTAGGGTGTTAGTTCCTGATTAGCATTGTTTAGATATTAGTTTCAGTTAAAGGGTTAGTTAAGATTATGATATTAATTTATGTTAGAAGGAATATTAGAGTTAGTAGATGTTAAAGTAGGATATTAATTTATTAGTTAGGATAGATAGTTTGAGTTAGGATACTGCTCAAGCACAGGCCAAAGGGTCGATATTGGGTATTAATTTAAAAAGTTTTACTTGTCTTGACAAACTGAGTGAAGTAACTCTTGTAGACCCAAAGGGTCGATATTGGACAGTTGGTGTCGTGTACTCCTACAGGTACAATTATACCTCACCAATAATCTCAGTTTTCTCTAAACTGTCACTCTCTACTACCTCTTGTAACCAATATTGTCGATGTGGACACCACGGTAGTTACGCATTACACGACACATAATGTAGAAGATGTAGAATTATCCGAAGAGGAAGACGAAGCCGACGAAGGCGAAGATGAAAGTGAAGATGTGGAGGAAGAGGAAGATGAGGTCGAGGAAGACGAACAAGATGATTATTCTGAAGATGATTGACAAAGATATACTTATCTGAACTTAGATGTTTCTTCTAGAATATATTATCTGGACTTAGATGTTTATTGTAGAACGTATCATCATATGTTGTCTTGGTTATTATCTTGTCTTTGTTGTACTTTCATATTTTTAGTCTCTATTATTTGTTGTACTTTCATATTTCTAGTCTTTATTATTTGTTGTATTATCATATGCTGTTATCAGGTATGGCAGGTCGTCGTGGATCATTCCAAAAAGAGGGACGACGAGGTCATGATCCTCCGGTACTTCCTACAGGTACTGCTAGAGGACGGGGTTTTCCTTCGGTACCTCCTACTGGTACCGGCTCTGGATCCTCGTCGCCGATTACACCTCCATATCGGACAGTAGCTGGGCCTGCTGGGACGACGTCACATGGCATATCTCCTGGGACGAGTAGTTCCAGGCCTGTTGAGAGTGCTCGCCCGTCTAGCGTTCCTGCTGCTGATACGACGATGGAGACGGATGAGCAGATGGCGGAGGCTGCACCGACGGTCGACCAGCATCATGCAGATGATGCGTGCGTAACTCCGGAGGAGAGGAGAACGGAGATCTGTGTAACACCCAGTTTTCTAAATAAGGGTAATTTTAAAATTTTGTAATTATAATTATTATTTATTGATTATTATTTCATATTATGATTTTTGGTGATTTTTAATCATTTTTAAACTATTTAAAATTATCACTTGTGATTTTGACATTTTACTATTATTTGGTTTTAATTTCGAGGAATTTGTCACCCCCAGTTTTCAGGAATAGGGGTATTTTTGTTATTTTGTATTTTTGAAATATTTTTGAAATTTATTTTATTATTTATGATATTGTTTTGGGATTATTTGAGTCGGGTTCGAATTTCAGCTCAATCCGACTTGAAACGGGGACCCAGAGGTAGTGTTGACTTTAGTGGACCCACACATTAGTTAGCCATGGCCCACATTATAGAAATATTTTAGTTAGAGGTTAGACTAATTATTATGGATAAGGTTAGTGTGATTAGAGACTTTAGAATGACTAATTTAGCCCCAACCAATTAGCCCTTTCCTAATACTAATAGAATAGGTTAGTGGGGGCATTTTAGACCTTACCATAATAGGACAAATAGCCCCATATGGCCAGCCACTTTGGGAGAGGATAGGCTCAAGTTCATTTCATTATTCTCATCCACACTCTCTCTCTCGTTCTTCTCCAAATTTCTAGAGAGCAATCCCTAGCAATTTCTCCACCAAATCCTTCCATTTCGCCACCAAATCTTCTTTTTTTCCTTCTCCATTCTAGCCAAGGAGGAAGCTACCCAAGTTTGGGAGGATTCAGAGCTCGTTCGTGTCCTTTTGGAATCTCTACGTGTCGGTGTCGCTCCGGGAAGGCTTTTCTTCGATTCGATCTACCGGGAGGTATAAATCCCTTCTCCTTTTCATTTTCTCATGCATATAGAAATATTTTGAACCCATAGGAATGACTCCCATGGTTGTATCTCCATTGTGTCCATTTTGTATCCATTTGGAGGTCATAGGAGTGTCCTTTGTGTTATGGTTGTATCCATGTGGGAAAATGTCACGCCCCAGTACCGAATTACGGAGACGAACTAGGCCAGCTACTCCATACGAGGTATATAAACGTCATACGGCGATCGTGGCTGTCAAGAGACAAGGGGGTGCATGCTACAATCAAGTCTCTTATGGTCTCACAGAGCATCTAGGTCTCAATCAATCAAACAAGAAGCAGTAAATAATGATCATATAAGATAAAGCAGTAAGGCGTCCCCGACGCATCATCAAAATGATCATGGGGATCTAGCTTTATAAGTTAGCTAGCCCAGAGAGTCATAGGTACATAATTGTTTTCAGCTGCAGTCTGATTTAATTACAAATTATGCAAGACAAAATATCCAGATTAGCCGGCTAACAGGTGCCGGTGGCTAAACGCCAGAACATAAGTAAAGATACTAGAGTGGTGAAGAAGAAACCCACTCGAGTCACCCGCCAGCCATGCTCCTAGTATGCACCATTGACGTCGGGGAGGAAGTTTGGATCCTCAGGCGCTGCTACGAGATCTGGCCAAACAAAACCAGCGGGGTCAGCCCCGAATAGCAAGTACCACAAGGAAGTACAAAAGAGTGAGATAAAACCCAAGCATAAATTAATAATACTAGTAATAATAAAAGCTTTCGGTCGTAACCTCGGTCCACAGCCTGTCCTAGCATGATAGTCCAACCCAAAAACCAAACAAGAACATGGGTTGGACCACGCACCATGACAGTCCATGTCCCTCGGCTACTAACGGAAGTTACAAGGCACAGTCAAGTCATTTTTCAAACGGCCATTCATTCATACGGCTTTCTATATTTGGCAGAGTTATCCCAGCGATAATGATTAAAAGGAATCCTCAGATCGTGTCAACCCAGCAGGGCTAGCCAAACCATAAGACATATAGCACATTGATTATGCACCGGTCCCCCGGAGGGCTACCGCGCTAAAACATATAACACATAGCTCGTAGGAGTCGGATATAGCCATCCGCTATAGGCGAGTGAAACCATATCCGTGGTGGCCAACCCGACACGTCAGGACTGGTCCTGGGGTGGCTAGTATGGCACGATCTCGGAATTCTTCCCACCCAATGCATCTACCAAGTTAGTTGCCTAGTTAATCCCTAGGTTATTCTCGGAGTTCACATGTCGTGGTCACATGCTCACTCCCCTATATGTCGTACATTATACGAGTACCCCAAGAAGTGATCCTTACGGGCTCATAGAGTCATACGTATGTACCCCCTTCTTGGTGTAATGCGACACACAACAATGCCACGTCATTGCTACTGACCAATTGCTATGTAAATACTGGACTCTTGGAGGTACTGACAGGTATCACATAGGAACACTTAGCACATAGGATAGCACATCGATGCTCACATAGATTGTACCTTAGTACACACATAGGGTTATCTAGCATACGCATAGGAGTTAGATCAGGAATGAGGACCAAAACACAAGAGGAAAATAGAATAAGAAGGTACTATGCACTTAGGGTGTGAAGAGCTCGCTAGTCATGAAGATTCTTGAAGCCAAGACAAAGATCTACAACTTTCATGTTGGGAGTTAGGAGAAATTCTGGCCACAATTCAGCCAAATAGGACTTAAAATAGCAAAAAAAAGCCAAAATAGGCACTATGCGGCACTATTCAGCACTATGCGGCACTATGCAGCATCCTTATGCGGCTCGGCACTATACGGTACTATGCAGCATCCTCATGCGGCTCGGCACTATGCGGTACTATGCAGCATTCTCATGCGGCTCGGCACTATGCGGCACTATGCAGCATCCTCATGCGGCTCGGCACTATGCAGCACTATGCAGCATCCTTATACGGCTCGGCACTATGCGGTACTATGCAGCATCCTCATGCGGCTCGGCACTATGCAGCATCCTCATGCGGCTCGGCACTATGCGGCACTATGCAGCATCCTTATGCGGCTCGGCACTATGCGACACTATGCAACATCCTCATGCGGCTCGGCACTATGCGGCACTATACATCATCCTTATGCGGCTCAGCACTATTCATGCGGCACTATTCATCGTCCCTGCCAAAACCAGGACTGATGACATAAAAAATATCTAAATATTATTTTGGCCATAACTTCCTCAAAATAAGTCGAAATCCAACTTTTCAAAGGTCAAAATTGTGTAGAATCAAATTTCCTACAACCTATGACCATTAGTTTTCGAAAATAACCAAGTTTGATAGATCAAAACCATGTAAATACATAAAACCCTAGTTTTGGAAACTTAGATCTACACCAAACTAGCCATTAAAATCAAAAACTCCAAGAACTAAACTTGTAGAGAATAAAGAAAAGAACAATATAAACAAATAATATCAAAGAAAAAAAATCTAGAATGAAAAATGCATAAATCTCCACTTTTGAGCAAGTTGTACTTGCCTAAGGATGGTGGTTGAGAAAAATAAATGGAGGAGTGAATGAGGAGAGAGAGTGAGGAAGAGAATATAAATAGGGGTTAGGTTGGATTAAGAAAACCCTAACCTCTAAACATGCTCTAACCATTCCACTAATGACATGCTTAAAACTACATGCAACCATTAAATAATAATAAATAGAATTATGCAGATGCTAAATACGGGATACCATGTACAGAATTCATGAAAGAATACGTCTATTGGGATCGGAGAGTGACAGAAAACCCCAAATTTGGATACACTATGTGTTGTTGTTATGTATGAATGAATTATTACATATTTAATCTCATATTTTTGTATTGGAGATGTGTTCTATAGTGTCTCATATATATATATATATATATATATATATATATATATATATATATATATATATATATATTAGTGTAGAGAGTGAGTTCTTGATATATTATGTTATATACTTGTGTTTTTTTTGTCTCAAACTACCTAAATTCGTCATAATATTTATCCACGTTTTTAGTAGCTAGAGCAACTTAGAAATGCCATAACTTTTAGCTCATAACTCCAATTAACCTCCCGTTTTTTTAAAAGAAGCGTATCGAAGTTATCTTTCCAAATATATATTTTAATAAGCCAAATTCTTCCTGTAACTTTCTGTAGAATTATTTGAGTGTCAACTGTACGAAAGACGAACGTGTTTCGATATTTTCGCAATTTCGGGAGCTTCCGGACACGAAAATGCGATCCGTTTAAAGTTTCGGAAAGCTAACACAAAGTGCTACAACATACTTTAATCCTAGAATTTAATGAGCGCCCAATTGGTACAGTATTGATTTTAAGTAGAAGAGTGACTATACGATATATGCATTTTGTGTAACCTATGAGCCTATATAGTATGGATATTAAATGAATATAGAGTATTAATGCATGATATGTTAGATGAATAAAATGATATATATGTATGATATATATTCTCTTTACATTAATTTATACATATGGTTGAATGCAAGCATGTAGGAATGCTATTAATATAATGCATATAAGCAATGCATGAATGAAAGAATGATATACAATGTATGCATGAAAGTATATAATGAATGCTAGATATGAATGCAAGATATATATGTAATAATAGATATGAATGCATAATGTATAAATATTGTAATACAATATATAATAATAACATGTATGGTAATGTAGAGTATATGATACAAGCATGAATGAATGGAGGAAATACATGTATATAGGTAATATAGAATGTAATATATGAAAGGAATGAATGATAATATATAACATGATATATAGGTAATGCAAGGTATGAAATATATGATGTGTGTATGTTTGTATGTCTCTATGTTAATGTATGAAATGATATGAATATACAATGTATGCATATGTATAAAACATGTAGGTAATGCATAGATGCATGAATAAAATAAATGTTTGCAATATGTTATTATAAATACAAGTATCTAATATGCATGAATGTAAGTATAATATAATACAAGTATACATGTATGTATCATGTAAATATAATATACATGATATGTATGTATGCATGTATACAAGGTAAGTATGTATGTATGTATTTCTATAAACTGAGTTAACATATAACCTTTTACACACATGCATTCATACACCCTTTGACATCATGTATCCCATGTCACATACACCTACCTATCACTAAATTTTAGAACATTAACACATATTCTTTCACACACATGCCAAACACACACATACTCACTTACTCTTTTACCTCTTTTTCTATATATATATATATATATATATATATATATATATATATATATATATATATATATATATATATATATATATGTATGTGCCTATATGTCACGCCCCGATTCCGTCGAATCGATAGTCGTCCCCCGGGCGTGATGCCGTGCGAACCTAAGTTGCGTTCGCACAAGGCATAGTCATAAGGTTATCCGAAACACAACATCAATTTAGAGTACGCAGAGAAATTGAATAACACATTTGAAATGGAAATAGACTTTTCATTGATAATATGAACTTTACATAGACTTCTTTTTTTACAATCATTGCCGCGCGGGCTACAACATGACTTCGACTTACAAAAATGAACGCCGATGAGATAGTCGTTCCATACATTACACCCTTTTTATACAAGCAAAAACCAATACATATTTCCACCTGCTATGGCGGGAAGTCGAGTCGTCATTTTTCTTTGGACTGATGTGCGGGTCTTCTTCAAAAGGAAATCCAGAAAACAAGCCTTCACACGGACGAGGCTTCAAAGGAATGCACGCCGCCTTAAGCTTTAGTTGGCACGCCCTTCGTAGTTCGGGGTACCTGCGTGGAGAGCGAGGATCAGTACATTACACTTTGTACTGGTGCGTGGCTATTTAAATTCTAAGCTCTCATTTGGTTGAAGAGTTTATATGACAATTGAGTATGAATGTTTCTAACCATCCTAATGGATTACAAACAAGTAATGACAAGCATAGTGAACTTTTACGTTGAAACTTACCCCGGCGGACCGCGTCGCGCCTTATAAAACTTACCATGTTCTTCCCTTTCAATTGTTATCATTTTCCATACCAAGTGCATTATTTCGTGTGTTGGTCACTGACTCCCAGAGCCATTGTGGACTCCTCTTTGCTTTTGTTAGACGGGGTCCTTTCAGCGTGGGTAGCTAGTCCCGCTGCAAGTCCTCGCCTAATTATTTTGTTTCCCAATGCCCGCAACGGTCCCGTGGCCTCGGGCTTGCCGTGCGGGGAAACGTTCACCTTGTCGACAAGTTGTCCATGACCGTGCAAAGACATGATTTTTGTTATTAAGACATAGCCTACATTTTTCTTTGAAACTTATTCATTCATTCGTGTCCGTGCCCTTGCATTTATCTTTTCTCTCGTAACAACACTATCGATTTTGCCTAAGAAGGGGGTCAAGAAGAAAAGGGTCAGCCACTCACCTTGAGTTTACCTTGGCGAGCGAACTTGTTGGTCGCGCTAGACGTCGCCTACGCGATTACCTAAAATCGCACAAGCAACCGATTAGAACACTGCATTATTCAAAGAGTTCGATAGGAAATGCGAGTTCGAAATGTAAGCCATGAAAACCATCGAAAACATCCACGAAACGCATTCAGAAAACAAAGCCAAAACCAACGCAAGCGGCGTGAAAAGCAGAGCAACGGGAGGTCTCTCCCGACTCAGCCGCAGAGTCAATCCTCGAAGCGCAACCCGCTGAATATGGGACTTGGTTCCGAAGAAGACATTCCATAACGAGGAATGGATCTTAATTCAACCGTTCCCGTTCGATCGACTCGGTCGATCCCGACCTATCGGTCCCGGCCGAATCGATAGCGACAGTGTTCCTTTCTCGCGCACCCCGTGGACAGAGTACGGGGCACGATGTAGGGACGGGGCACTACACTATATATATAGCTTTTCTATATATATCTATGTATATGAATATGGGAATATGAATAATATATATACATTATATGACTAAGTTTGTGTGCCTTGTTAGCTTATGGTTTAGTTTTGTGCTTGATTTAGCAAGTGACTTAGGCTATGAGTTAGTAGCTATCTTGGATACTTGATTTGCATATATTTAGTTTGTTTAGACCTAGAATAACTTGTTTGACCTAATTTAGACTTGTTAGACATAGTTTGACCAAGTTGACCAAGAGTTGACTTTGGTCTAGATTGACCTAGAATCATGTAGAATGTATAGTAGAACTTCATATTGTCATTTTGGACTTGTTGTGACTTGTGCTGTTCTGATTAGGAGCCAGACACCTCTCATCGGACAGTATATTTACTTTGGACATTCAGACATCAGGCGAGTACATTCTCTGATAGTTCTCTCATTTATTTGTCAATTACTGTACTTCAGTTCTAGTTAGTTGTATGTGATTCTCTGTTACAACACGTATGGATATTCTGGATTCATGTATACGACACACATTTATTTTCTGGTCTCTATTACTGGTAACATCATTCCTGGCTTCTATTACTGGAATCAACTACTGGAATCATTTACTGGAATCATTTACTGGAATCATTTACTGGTATCATTATATTTTGGCTGGACTCATCTTGAATTATTGTGTCGAAATTCTGGATTCACTTGCTGGGAGAGAAAATACTAGAGTAAGACATGTAGACATACCCCAATCTGGAATCTCCCAACTGGAATCTACTGGAATGATAGCCATCTCACACCCGGCCAGGTACGCGATGTGCCGTATTACCTACAGCCGTTTATATGTCGAACTCGGTATTTTAAAACACACTGCTAGAGTATAGGCTGGACTCACCCTGGAATCATTGATCACTATAACTGGAATCGTCCCTTACTGGATTCATCTTGTATTAGATTTATCTTGTACTGGACTTACATTGGAGTTACACTGGTCTACATTACTGTCTGGACTTTATATCATATTATCCTGATTCAGCTAGTTCTATTTTTACAGTCTTCATTGCTATGATTCTTCTCTTGTTTAGTATTTACTTTCCTTGCACTTTATCTGTCTTTCTTACCATCACCTGATTATAAACTGCCATTTTCATCAATATAACTGTCTATAACTGCTTTATAGTTCTCTGTCATTTACTTGGGTTTTCTAGATGAGATGTGCTCGTTCCTGTCCTGACTGGACCTGTTGATAAATTTTACAGATAGCTTGGAGGTTGCCTGCTAGCCTAGAGGAGACACAGTAGAGGTTGTATAGATAGTTATTTTAGTTGTCTTGAGTTGTATTTACTTTATGGATTACTGTATTTGAATTTTGAGATGTTTTCTGGGTTGTGTATCTTAGACACTTAGACTTCTATCTGATGTATCTCTTTGTGGATTTCATGTTTTATCTATCTTCCATTATGCTCTACCTTAGATGTGATTGAGTTTACCTTCTGCTATGTCACCCTCATTCGGGGAGTATAAACTGCTTAGCCTTATACTGTTAGATGCATGAGACCTAGGACAGCGTTTCTACCGCCGACACTGCGGCGTAGGCTGGACGTACCCACGTCTCGTGCCCTTACTTTAGGGTGCGGGTCATGACAATCTGGGCCGACGGTACAAAGTAGATATTTTGGTTTATAATTTTTTTTTCTATTTTTATCATAAATTAACTTTTTTCATGAATATAATATGTCTGTATAGATATCGTCCCCAGAGGTACAGCGACGCCTAGGCCACATGTTGAGACATAATTATGGTGGTCCCTGGATTAACTACTCTGATGCTCCAGACGAAAGGAAGAACTACTGGTTTACGCGCTTCAAGGTTAAAATAGATTTGCTTTTAATATGAATCATATAATTAATTTATATTATATATAACTAATAAATATTTGGTTTGCGCTCTTCTAGGATATGTTTTTCTATCCAGCGCAGTGGGCCGAGCTTATCAAGGGGATGTTTCCTGCCGTCACTGCCAAGCTGATCCGCGACGCTATTAATGATCACAAGGATCGTGATCGTACCGGAAAGCCGATCCAAGGTTGGATCACCCCTGATCAGTGGAATGCGATGAAGGCTCGATTCGACGAGCCAAGGTACAAGAAGAAGTCGGAGAAGGCCAAGGCGGCTAGGCAACATGCCTAGAAGTGGTGCGGTGGGTCGATTCCGATGACGGAACATTTCCGTCGTCTGGTATGTCTTTCTCTTTTAGAAATATTATTTTAATGCAAAACTGATAAATTATTACTAAGATAATATATTTAATTACAGGTAAGGAAGGTCGGTAACGCCGACATGGTGATCGTCTTCCTGGCCACCCATCGGAAGGGCGAAGGCCTTATTGACGAGAGGGCCGAGGAGACCTATGTAAGTATTACAATACGTTATCTTAATTTAATACTTCGTGTCAATTTTAATATAACTTAGTAAATATGATGCAAATAAATATTCATGTAGTTAGTAATAATAAGTACATTAATTAGAAATTAGAAATTATAGAGTACTATCCATACTTTCTAGGCCGAGTATCAGAGGCTGCGGGAACGGGCGGCTGCTAGTGCACCTAATGCAGGAGAGGCCGGTACTTCCTCGCAGCCCACTCAAGCTCCGTCGGCGGACGAGCTGTGGATGACCGTCGCTGGTGGACTCCGTAGGGGTACGTACTACGGTACGGAATCCTATGGCGCCCTAGTTGCGACCCAGTCCTCTAGGGCATCTCTTGCTAGTGTGCATGGTCCACAGCCGTCCCAGGAGTCTGCCCGAGTCCACCAGATGATGGAGTCTCTCCGTGACGACCTGCTACGACGGATCGAGGAGCAGTCTCAGCACCCTACGGACGATCCTGCGCTGCTAGCACGATTGGATGCGCTCGACCGTAACATTATGGAGCTCATGGAGACGACTGAGAGGACAGAGCACAACGTTGGAGGATTAGAGCGCACGGTGACGGAGCTGTAGACAGCACAGGTGACCATGACCGATAGGCTGAGATTGGTGACGGATTTGATGGTCCAGAGCAGTGATAGACTGTTATCTACTATGGATTCATACCACCAGCGACTTATAGCATTGGAGCGTGCTGGTCCTCCAGGTGTGCCTTTATCGTCGTCGACTCCGCCGCCTCCACCGCTTTTTTCATCGACACCGACTCCACCGACGTCACTGCCTGCTCCATCGGTATCGATTTCACTTGAGGAGTATGAGTTGTTCTTATCCCTTCGTCGCGGCGTTGCCCCTCCTGCACCAGATCCCTAGTAGTCCTAGTTAGGACTGTTTGTTTGTGTTTGTTTCATCCTTTGTTGTGACTTGGATATTTGTTGGTTGTGTAGACTTGGATGTTTGGATCCTATTCTATTTGTTGGTTGTGTAGACTTGGATGTTTGGATCCTATTCTATTTGTTGGTTGTGTGTAGACTTTGGTTATTTGGTTGTAGAGTTTGTTATTTGGTGTAGACTTGGTTATTTGGACATTCTGTATTTTATTTTTAAACTGCAGCATCGGGGAGAAAAGGACATTCTGTAGGGAGAAAAGGTTGTGTGTAGACTTTGGTTATTTGGACATGGTTGTGTGTAGACTTGGTTATTTGGACATGGTTGTATGTAGACCTTGTTATTTGTTGTGACTTGGATATCTGTTATACTTTATGGTTATCTTTTTAAACTGCAGGGAGAAAAGAAAATTCGGTATTTTATTATTTTTTATTTTTTTTGCAGATTTACCGACGTTTACCGACGCAAATGTACGTCGGTAAACGTCGGTAAATCTGCAAAATTTTCCAGGGTACCGACGTTTACCGACGTCCTTATACGTCGGAGACCGTCGGTAAACGTCGGTGAACGTCGGTAATAATCCCAAGATTTTACCGACGTATAGCGACTTTCAATACGTCGTTAATCCACCGACGAAACGACGGTAGACGTCGGTAATAATCCCAGGATTTTACCGACGTGTAGCGACTTTAAACACGTCGCTAATCCACCGACGAAACGACGGTAGACGTCGGTAATATCCCAGGATATACCGACGTAATAATACGTCGGTGAACGTCGGTATTTGCGATGTTCGGCGACGTTTTAAAGATCAGCTACTTACGTTGTCCAAAACGTCGGTAATTGCATCGGTAAATATTGTTAGCGACGTAATTTGTCGTTTTAGCGACGTCTTTGGGCGTCGCTAAAACGACTTATTTTGGTAGTGAACCCAAAATTCATTCTAGCATACATTAGTGTGGATCATTATGTTATGTACATATGGTGTAGTATATGTTCTTATCGTATCTAGTATCTGAAGAATATAACAAAATCAAGATGAACTCACATAATGTAATACTAAGACATCATCTACTACTATATAAATATAGTGATAGGTTGTCGTATCATCATTTCCGAGGGATGACGGTCGGAGGACAGTCAACTTTATCTACGGCTATATAGTTTTTGCCTCGCCAGTCGAATGGCTGCAGGGACTATATCCTGATCACTATGTCGTACTATAGTTTCTGTCTCGCCAGTCGAATGGCTGCAAGGACTATATGTCACGATCACCATGTTACCAATTAACCAACCAACAAAACTACTTGTTACAAATATTGGCACTATCGGTGCGTTCGAATCGGAGTATCAGCGTTCGAATCGGAGTATCACATTTTTCGGTGTCAGAAAATATATAATTATTACTAAATTATCAGATTTTTCAGCACTATCGGTGTCCCTGACCAAGCCCCCCTACACCACCCCTAACCCGAACCCTAACCCTCCACTCCCCCCATGCTCTCCTCCCCCAGCCGCCCCCACCCCCCTGCTCCCCTCCCCCTGTCACGACCCGCACCCTGATTAGGGGCACGAGAACGTGGGTACGTCCAGCCTACGCCGCAATGTCGGCGGTAGAACGTTGTATAGGTCATCTATAACATCTAACATCTAACAATAAGATATATAAACCTGTCAACTCCGCACGGAGGTATAACATAACATCTCAACTCTATATCTCAACACAAGTCTAGGAAAGATAGAACATGATATGGAATCAGATGAAAGGAAGTAACTGAAAATAAATAGAGTTATCACACCACACAAAGTAGATGTCGAACACAAATAAGTACAAGACCTGAAATATAACTAAGTCACAACTGACAATCGGAACAATCCGATACAAAATGAAAACTATAAACACTAGACTAGACTAGGCACCCTCTACTGAGCTAGATGCTCCTCAGGCTCCTGAAGGTCACCCTCATGTGTCCCATAGAAGGTAGGACAGTCAACATCATCATCTGTAATATTTTCAACAGGTCCAGTCAAGACAGGAACGAGCACAATACATCTCACGCAGTTCATATCATGTTGGGAAATGTAAAGCATGCATAGAATAAGATACATGGACTGTAAAGAATATATATAAAAATGAGAGAGATTTGATAACTGAAAATATCTATATATATGATAAGTAAGAACTGTAGGTAACCTGTGATTTAGAGCATGAGATGGTTATATAAATGGGTTAGGACATATACAAGATTTCACAAGATTGCACAAGATGGAATTTTGATCATATAACCATTTCCTACTCACCCTCCCCAATCAATACACAAGGATGCAGTCAAGTTACGTTACCTTGCACAAGAGGTTTTTATCATGTTTGCTCACGTGATTATGAGAGTACAAGATTGCACAAGAGTATACATGAAAGCGGTGTACATAAAATACAAGATGTTCGTGAAAAGCACATGACAACTGTATTTGATGCACCCCGAGGGGGATAACATCGCATGACAAGATCCATATAGTACCAATCCATGATAATAATATGACAGCATCATGTAAAGTAATCTAGAGCAAGAATATAAATCCTAACAAGTATGAAAAGATCAGAGAATGTACTCGCCTGTCATCCTGTATGACTGATATGAATAGATGTCCGAACTGGTGTCACAGAGTCCTATTTAGAGTAAAACAGGTCACAATATATCCACAATGGTAAAATTAGAGTATACAATGCATACTACATGATTCTAGGTCAATCTGGTCAAAAGTCAACTCTTGGTCAACTCTAAAAGTTAAACTAGGTCAAACTAGTCAAAGTTAGGTTAACCAATGTCAAACTAGTTAAGGTTTAGTCAAATCTAGGTCAAACTTAGACTAACTAAGGTTTTGGTCGACATAGACTAGTCACAAGGTCATTAGGCTAAGGGTAAACCATTAACAATCTAAGTCAACTCCATAGGGCTAACCCAAATCATGACACAACTCCTAATTATCCCACTTAACCCCATACATATCTTAAATTACATAGGACTATCCTCATAACCATATGGTCAAACATAAATCAACTAGTTTAATAGTCTAGGGTTTAGTCAAACCTTAGTTATCAAGTCCTTTAAAGTCCATCCAAGCCATTTCTAGGTCAATTAGGTCAAGGTTAGATCAACCATGGTCAAATTAGTTAGGGTTTAGTCAAACTAGTCATTCTAGGTTACTTCAAGTCAAATCTAGGTTAACTAGGTCAAGTTTGACCTAAGGTTGACTTTGGTCAACTTTAGTCAAACAAGGGTCAAAAGCCTAACCTCATAGCCATAGGCTCATAATGAATACCATAGGCTAATATCTATAACCCATAGGCCAGTAACTTATAGGTTCTATGTAAAGCTATATCTAAAAAGTATAGTATCACATATATATACATAACTATATATATGCATATATATATATATCTATATATATATATATATATATATATATATATATATATATATATATATATATATATATATATATATATATATATACAAATATATCAAAATATATATATACTAATATATATCATATATCATATATATATATATATATATTTTTATATATATATAAAAAAAAATATATATATATATATATATATATATATATATATTAAAATATATATATATATATATATATATATATATATATATATATATATATATATATAAAATATATATATATATATATATATATATATATATATATATATATATATATATATATATATATATATATATATATATACAACATACATATATATATATAGAGAGAGAGAGAACAATAGAGAGAAAGATGTGGGAGTGTGTGAATACTGTGACAGGGGGGGGGGGGGGGGGGGGGTTCTCTGATTTTCTGGAACCACACACACACACACACACACATATATACACCATGTATATATACACACATATCTACACAAATACCCATGTAAATACACCCAATTCCCACCTACACACACACATACATATATACATATATATACAATACTAAAACATATTAATACATGTATATATAACATTAAAAACCATTTTGAAATTCGAATTTTGAAACTGGGAATAATACCCAAAAAAACTGGAAATATATACACTGACAGTGGGTTAGGGTAAACCCAAAACCAACCCCTAAACTCGACTATGGTCCCCAACCAAGGGTTGGTAACAGTGTCCCTAGGTGTCCCCTAGCTTCTAGGGTGCCTGAGACACAGTCTCGACATGACACAACGTGTCAATCTCGTGAAAAACCCAATCGGGTAAACCCAGGACACAGGAAATGTCACCGCGTTGTGCACGCGTGCACCTAGCTCTAGGACACGACACACACACTCACATCACGTGCTCGTGTCAGTAGGTGCGCCTAGGGTTAGTGCACGTGTCCAACACCCTGATACGTGTCCATGTGTCGTGTAGAAAGGACACGAGACGCGTATCAGAGACCTAAAATCGTGCATTCAGACCGCATCGTGCACGCGGTCGAGTGTCTCGTACTCGTGACACAGGACACGACACATCTCGTGCTCGTGTCCTAGTATTCTCCCAGAGATGGGCTACACACGTGTCACCCTGACACGACACCACGACGTGTCCACGAGGGACACGAGGCTCGTATCAGAGCGAAAATTTCCCGCGCGTACGTGTGTGCGCGACAGTGCAGGATCCGTGTGAGATCGAGAACTCCCTCGATACTCAATGATTTTTCTTAAAATTTTGTGGGTGGCCTGACAGTCATGGCCCCCACGTGTACACCAATTTTGGTGTGTCGAAGTGTCGTGTACAGTGAGATAGGGAACCCGAGCAGCAGGACACAGCACGGTGTGTCGTACAGCGTGTTCGTGTCCATTTTGGACACGGACACGAGTCCAAATCGTGCTCAGTCAGTGGGGGTTTTAAATTACACATATAGGGCTACACAATCATGTATTTAGTTTTGCAATTAACCAAAATTCATTTCTTTGTGGCATTTCAACAAACAAAGTTTTCCAACCTAGGATACGTGTCCGATACGGACACCAAACCAAACCTACTTCCTACCAAACTTGACCCACAGTTAGGGTATACCTATATGCATGCATTTATGAAAAAAAATTACAATATTAACAAGGTTTGTAGGTATTTACCTATTGAGTGAAAACTCAAGAAAAGCCTAGAATAGGGCGGGTATTCTCTTTACTTGGGGTGCCCAATGCTTGTATAACCTTGCTAGCTAGCCTCCCTTAGCATCCTCAACGGTAGGGGGTTCCAATGCAAGAAGTTTGGCTCAATTTGGAGCTAAAATGGCTAAGTTGTGGAAGGTTGAAGTTGAGGGAAAAATCAAGGTTTCAAAGTAATGAAAATGGAACTTTTTGTGAAGGGGTGTACATATATAGAGGGGGTGGTCCTATGGCCAGTCAAGGAGGTAGGGGGTGTCCTTGGGTTGCTTCAAGGTGAAGGAACATTGACTTCTAGGTAAAGGGTTGAAGATCTTTCTAGGTTTTATGAAAAATATCCTATAAAGCAAATATCTAAGATATTTTAATCCTAAGATATTTACAACATAAAGTAAATACCTACACTTAGTCTTCTAGGTTAGTGGCTAACCCCTAGATTAGGCTAAACTAGGTTAGGGGCTCTCATGACACTTAACAATAATTAAATAATAATAAAAACACATAAATACAAATAATTCCAAATAAATCCTAGAAAATTACCAAAATACCCTTTAGGCTAAAAAGTGCTTAAAATGGTATCCTAATCACTTGGTTAGGCTTACATGGTCATGGTAGTCTCTAGGTTATGAAATTTCTAGAGTTTACACTAGGGTTATACCAGTAAAATCACAAAGTCATAAGTCGTGACTTAGGAAATATTTTTAATTAACTAAAAATCACCAAAAATCATAATATGGTTTAAATATCATTATTAAATAATTATAATTATAAAATTTCAAAATTACCTTCATTTTAGAAACTGGGTGCTACACTCCCAGCCGCCCACACATACCCACCCCAAACCCGAACCCTACCCCTAGCTCCCCTCCCCTAGCCACCCTCGTCCCCCCTGCCCTACCCCCCAGCCACCCCCCACTCACCCCCGAACCACCCGCATCCCCCTGCCCCTCCCTCCGAGCCACGCGCACCCCCCAACCTGTCATGCCCCAGAACCAGAATACTGGAGAGCGGGGGCAGACATAGCCAGCTACGTATATGAAATGGGATTCCATCTCGCTATACGGTCACGGCTGTCTAGATACATGAGGGTTTACTACAAGCCAACAGTCTCTTAAGGTCATGAACAAGCCTATTGTCTCAATCACAAGCAAGTAAGTAAGATTTACAAGATGTATGATCATTAAATATACAATAGTAAGGCGTCTCAAACATTACATATTCAGCTGATCATGAAGCTAGTCGTTACAAAATGTCAGGACTAGCAAGAGTTTAGTCATACATGATCAACCCTAGGATCTGTCAATCATGTTACAGCCCGTAGGCAGACAGTAAGCAAAAGTGCAATCGAGCTAAACAGGTGCTCGTCGGATAAACGCCTCAAAAGAATATTTTTACAATAAAGTGGGAGATAAAAAATAAACCCACTCGTTGCTAGTGGCCACCATCTGGCTGGAAGGTCGGTAGATCCTCTGGAGCTGCTCCATGAATCTGGCCACACAAAACCAGCTGGGTCAGACCCCAGAAAGAGCAAGTACCACAAAGGAGGCTTCACTTAGGAACTAAAACCAACAATCAGCACAAGAGTATAAATAAAAGTAAGAACTGAAAATAAGAAAATTCATCAGGATGATATACGACGAGATAACCATGGAACTATTCAGATAACCAGGTTACAAACCGTAAACCAAACAAGGACCGGGGTTGTAACCTTTCGTCTGAACAGAACTTGGAATTCTTACCATTTATCGATAAAATAAATATAAGCATTCTGGTCATGTAGTAATCTAGAACAGGATCAGGGCAAGACTAGACTGGTTAGACTCCATCCAATCATTTCACGGCCAAGCAAGAATTACGGTTTGATATTTAACTAACTAGGGTTGTCACAAGCCTAATTACTAACAAGATGCAGTGAGATTATTCCACAGCCACAAGCCCTGCAGACCATCCAGGTTACCCGGGTTAAAAGATTAGAGTTGAATTCAGGTGGGTACTGTTTGCCATTAAAATTGTTTTGATTGAAATCTTAATACAAACAGAACAGTGATACAATATAGGACTTAGATGTAGTCCTAGGAGTACACTTTTGTTTAAGCTGGGTCCTTAGTGCCAATGGAGCGAGTGGTAATGCGTTGACTCCGTTGACCGGCTGACGGCGGTTATCGGTTCTCTGAAGGTGTTGATTACTCTGGGTGCTGGAGCTTGCTGAGAGGAGAAAGACGTTGAGTGTCTAGAACTGCCTCTCCGGTGATTCTCTGTTGTGGATTCTCTGTGAGTCTTATGTTCTGAGTCTCCGTGTGTGTGTGAAGGAGATGATCCTTCTATTTATAGTTTTGCAGGCTGGCTGCTCATGCGCGCATGTAGGATGCGCCGGTGTGGGAACGCCACGTGGAGGTTGCTGATGGAGGCGCATGGATGCTGCGCCCTGATCGAGGGGGAGAACTCTTCATACTGCTGTTGTGAGCCGGCACGTAGCAGGGAGAAGATCTTTCCGTTGCTGAAATCTTGGATGAGTTGAGTCAAAAGACACGTATCGTCGACTCATGGTTCGAAGATTTCGGATTTGGTGGAGAGGAGTGATCTGGTAGGCTGCGCCTTGGATTGGGCGCAGGAGGAGGCTGCGGCTCATAACCTTTAGGAGTTACAAACCATTTGGAGCGCATGGCTTTTGAGGCGCATGCAGGCGACTTTCCTTCTGTCTTTCGGGATCAGAGATCAGTCTGGGGCGCATGGCTTTTGAGGCGCATGCAAAACTTCAACCGGAGACTCTTCTTCTGTCTTTAGGGATCAGTGAAGGGTCTGAGGCGCATGGCTTTTGAGGCGCATGCTGGTTTGGACGCATGGCCGTAGAGGCGTATGCGGGTGTGGACGCATGGCCGTAGAGGCGCATGCGGGTGGCCACGTGGCAGTAGCCGTCGGAAGTCATGATGATGCTGACGTTGCCGACGCTTCGTTTTCTGAATAAAGCTGTCAACTGTTCAGACTTTGGGAGGCGTGCTGCCAACTCTGTCAGTTCAGCATTTAATATTGGTGACGTTCGATGGACAACTGAGTGGGCGCGTCGGTTGGCGTTCCACTCGGTATGGAGATGTGTGGGGGTGCACCCTCTATAATGCGCCGAGTACTGTAGGGCGCGTCTGTGTGATGCGCCTGATACCGAAGGGCGCGTCCGTGTGATGCGCTGTCTGGCTGGCGCATCGGACATGTCTTTTAATGATGCGGCTGTCTCGCTCTTCGAGTGCTATAAATAGCCGTTTGGCTGAATTCGAGGCGTCCGGTTCATCCATTTAATGTAAATTCATTGCACGGAATTCGGAGGGCCATCCACTTGGCGCGTGGGTTTGATCTGCCCGGCCTATAAATAGTGGCATGGAGAGAAGATTTGCTTCTCATTCCCTCACGTACTTCCAATATGAACTTGAACATACGGGTGCATTCTGCTGACGAAGTGCTCCCGAGGGTGAAGATGAGACGCTGCGTTGTCTTTGATGCACTTGAAGGTGACTGTTACATCCAAAAGACGGAAGTCGAGGGCTTTTGAGGCAGGCGGAAGGTGCCTGTTGCATCCAAAGATAGGGATGCTCGAGCCTCGTCTCGTTATTCCGGAAGAGCCGTAGATCGAAATGGCGGTGCAAGGCTCTTTCTTCCTGCAAAGTGGGGTTTCCCCACTTTGATCGTGTCGAAAGCTGCTCCTTTAGCCGTGGTTTCGATCACGGTCTTCCTTCGGCTTTGGAGGCTCTTTCGAAGCCTCCCCTGGCCACAGCATTTGCGGTGCTCTTCTCTTCCTTAGTTCCAGCCAGAGGGTTAAATGCTTTGTGTCGAAGCATTTATCGGGCGAGCCTGGTTGGAAGAGCGGCACATAACTGGGCTCTGCTCGGCCAGGTGAGCCTGGCTGGAAGAATTTGGCTGAAGGGATGCACATAACTGAGCTGCTGGAGAGATGATGGGATGCGCCTGGATGGAGGCGCATGATATCTGCTGCGCCTTACTGGTGGCGCATAATGATGCTGCGCCTATCTGGAGACGCATGGTGGCCGCTGCGCTTATCTGAAGGCGCATGATGGCCGCTGGCTGTAGTCTTAGGCTCTTTCCTTTGTAGAAATTCTCCTTTGTACAGCCTTTTCTAGACATGTAATAGACTTTTATATATAAATAAAAAGTCCTTCTTCAAATGTCTATAGTTATTGACTTTGTTGTGAAGTTCTTCGTCTGAGTTCTGGCGCATGTAGTGTCTGGCGCATGGGCTTTCTGGTTGTGAAATTCCATGCTTCTACAGGTACATCGTCCAGGAAACGAATGTACCCTTAGGTAGCTTGAAGGGTACAACACATGATAGTGTGCTGGAAATGTGCCATACTCGACGGCAGGCTACAGATCCCAAGGCGTGCCCAGGTAACGGGATTGCCTGTAGCTGGGAGATCTCTTTATGAATAGTGTATTAATCTAGTTATTAGCCTTAGTCCATTTCAATAGGTACTCCTGACCGTGGTACTCAGGAGTCCCTTCCTAGACATGATGCAAGACAGGACTGGTTTATTTGTACAAGCACAATCGCCCACGGTGTCCAGGTAATGTTCATTCTTGTCAAGTCATGTCATGTCAGGTAGCCGTCGCAACAGCTATTCGAGAAAATCATGTCAGGTATACTTGTCAGGAGTGCGCCACGACGGGCCACTATCATGTCATGCCAGGTCACTTATCAGGAGTGCACCACTACGGGTCACTATCGTGTTATGCTAGTTTTTTGTCAAACCAAGTTATGTACAATAGTCATTCCAAACATATTAAGTAAAATCAAGTTCACGACAAAAGACGTAAGGATATAAAATGGGCGTAAAATATCTAATAAAATATCAATATACAGGGCTATAGGAGAGCCATGCGGCTAAGGCATATATGGCCAGGAATGATCTCATGCGGCTGGAAGAGAACAGCCCATGCGGCTGAATCAATACGGTTCCATGCGGCCAAGGGTTTGGGTTCAATATGGAACAGGCGCGCGGCTTCATGCGGCTAGAAGGAAGCCCAAGGCGCATGCGGCTCAGGGTTGCTGGAAGTCCATGCGGCCAGGTAATGATTGGGCCTCATGCGGCTGAGGGGAGAGAAAATCTATGCGGCTCGATATAGCGGACACACATGCGGCTACATAAGCAAGGGCGCATGCGGCTAGGTTCAGTCAAGGGCGCATGCGGCTACATAAGCAAGGGTTCTCATGCGGCTGGAACGGACTCGGGTTCATGCGGCTCGCGGAGCAAGATCCATGCGGCTGGGTCAATGCGATTGCTTATGCGGCTGGGGGGTGACAGTTGCATATGCGGTTTAAATAGTTGCTCCCAGTAATGCGGCTAAGTCCATATAGACTCATGCGGCTGATGAAAAATGAGCCCATACGGCTAAGAATGTGACTCAGCCTCATGCGGCTAGGACTAAGTTTCATGCGGCTTAGAAGTACAAGGGTCTCATGCGGCTGGGGGCGACTTGCCGTATGAATACTCATGCGGTCAAGTACAGTCATGCGCCAGGGAACTGTTATTCTTCTCCGAATTTTCGAGGAGAAGAACACTATGAGCCCATTCCTTCCAAGCTTCATAAAACCTTCATCCGCAGCCCAAATCCGAACTTCCATAGGTCAAAATGGGGCAGAATAAAATGCTCTACAATATGGAACCCTCAAAACATAGAAATAACAAGATTAAGTAGATCAAAACCCAAGAAATTCGAAAATGAAATAACTTAGATCTACAAAAATCTAGCCATGGAATTGAGAAATGCCAAGTTCTAAAGTAAGTTAAAAAGATATAAGGAAGAGAATGAAGCAATAAAATTGGAGTTCCTCCATGAAGCAAGCTGTACTTGCCTAGAGCTCACTCTCTCTCTCTGGGTAGGTGAAGTAGTAAATGGAAGAAGAAGAAGAGTAATGAAGAGAGAGAAGTAAGAATGGTTAATAAATGGTAGTGGTGGTGGTAGGTAGGGGGTTCACCCTTTGGTTCATAATGAACCAATAGCAATCCCAAACCGAACCAAGCCAACCCGAACCAAGAATAACCAAGCCAAACCAAACCAAAAAGATATGCAAATACAAGATAAAATACGTATACGTAATACGAACACAGGCATTACACAACCACCAACAACCAAAATAGCCAGAGAGAGAGAGAGAGAGAGAGAGAAAGAGAGGGAGGGGAAGAGTACCACGTACCGGAAAGGGAGGAGAGTCGCCGGAGGGAGTAAGAGCGCCGGAAGGAAGGAATGAGAGAGAGTGAGAGAGTAAAATAGGAGGAAATGGACCCTAACCCGAACCCTAGCTCCCCTCCCCCAGCCGCCCTCGTCCCCCCTACCCCACCCCCCCACCCCAGCCACCCCCCCACACACCCCCCAACCACCCGCATCCCCCCCTGCACCTCCCCCCGAGCCACCCGCACCCCCCCCAAACTACCAACAACCAAAACAGACGGAGAGAGAGAGAGAGAGGAGAGAGGGAGGGGGGAGAGTCACGTACCGAAGAGGGAGGAGAGTCGCCGGAGAGAGTGAGAGCACCGAAGGGGGGGAGGAGAGAGAGTGAGAGAGGAAAATAGGGGGAAATGAATCAGTGGGGGGATATAATTAGAATTTAGCGACGCTATCACTACCGTCGCTAAGTTAATCGCTATTAGCGACGTCTGAGCGACGTTTTGCGACGACTGGATCATGTGATTAATATACGTCGTTGTTACATCGCTAGTTGCGACTATTAGCGACGTTTTGTCTAAACGTCGCTAATGTACACAATTTAGCGACGTTAATCGAACGTCGTTAAATATATGTCGTCAATTGAGCAAAATTTTAGTAGTGAGAAGATGGACTCTCTGTCCAACAAACTGGCTAAGGCCAACTTGGTACAGACAAGAGAGTTCAAGAGAAAGCAGGTGGCTTCTCATCACAAGAAGAAGGACTCCACTAATCTGAAAGTGAAGGGTCCTTCGTTCAAGAAACAGAAGTCCAAGTCCCACGTGACTTGCTTCAACTGTGGCAAGAAGGGTCACTATAAGAGTGAATGCAAATCCAAGACCAAACAAGCTGAGCAAGGTGAGCCTAGCAAGGTTTCCATGGTCTCTAATATTGTTTCTATGATTGCTCAGGTCACAGCTGTGGGGGATGACTCTGACTGGTGGATACACTGGTGCGACCTGCCATGTCTGCTCTGCCAAGGAATGGTTTGTCACATACCAGCCAACTTTTGAAAAAGTTATCATGGCAAACAAAGCCCAAGCTGAAGTTCTGGGGATCGAAACTGTGGAGCTAAAACTCACATCCGGGAACACTCTGACGCTTCAAGGTGTGAAGCACGTTTCGATGATTGCAAAAAACTTGATCTCTGGAAGCCTGCTTAGCAACGCAGGCTTGAGGAAGGACATCAATGCTGGCCAGATGGTGATGTCCAAGAAGGGAACATACTTCGGAAAAGCTTTTCAAATCGAAGGGATGTTCAAAATTTAGCTTGTAAACCAGTCAAATGTAACCAATACAATCGCTCTTTCTGATTATTCTCTTGAGTTGTAGCATATTAGGCTAGGACATGTTCACTGTAAAAGAATAAACAAAATGTCCAGTCTAGGATTTATCTCCAAATGAGGGGGTAAGGTAGAGAAGTGTGAAGTATGTGCTCAGACAAAGATCACAAGAAAACCCTTTCATCGGGTCAATCGAAGCACAGATCTTCTGGAGTTGGTATACTCTAATATCTGTGACTTCAAGCAATTCTCTATAAAAGTCAGAATGAAGTATTTTATAACCTTCATCGATGACTTCTCAAAGTACGCGTTTGTCTACTTACTCAAGTCTAAAGACGAAGCGTTCGAGAAGTTCAAGGAGTTCAGGACCGAGGCTGAACGGCGAACTGGAGAACAACTCAAGAGGCTAAGAAGTGATCGAGGCAGAGAGTGTGAGACTCGTCTCACTGTATCAGTATTTATGTACGGATACGTATTTTGAGTCGTATTTCATATTTTTTGGTTTTCGAATATTTTAAATTTTTCCAAAGTATAGGTTAAACTTGACTTGGTTTAATTTGGTTCGGTTTAACTTGGTATTGGGCTTGGTTTGGTTTAGGTGGGTTTGAGATGATAAGGTTTGTATAAAAACCAACTCCTCTCTCTCCTCCATTATTTTCATTCAATTCATCTTCTTTCTCTTCATTTTCTCCTCCAACCTAAGGCAAGTATATCTTGCCAAATGTTGGACAAAGTTATTTTGTTTGTTCTAAACTCTTTCTTACATGATTCTAAGTATCTTTAGAACTTGACATTTTTTATTTTGGTGGATGAATTTTTGTAGATCTAAGTTTATACCCATTTCGGTTTTCTTGGATTTTGATCTACTAAATTTCATTATTTTCAAGTTTTGATTGTTCTATGTTGTAGATAATTCGATTATACCCAAAATGGACCTTTGAAAAGTTAGATTTTGACTTGTTTTGAAGAAGTTATGGCTAAAATAAGATTTGAGCATTTTCTAGTTCATCTGTCCTGATTCTGGCAGGGACGATGAATAGTGCCATAGGAATGAATAGTGCCGTATGGCTTGCATAGTGCCGCATGGATGAATAGTGCCGCAGGAATAAATAGTGCCGCATGGATGCATAGTGCCGTATGGACTGAATAGTGCCACATGAATGAATAGTGCCGCAGGCTTGCATAGTGCCGCAAGAATGAATAGTGCCGCATGGCTTGCATAGTACCACATGGATGAATAGTGCCGTAGGAACGAATAGTGCCGCATGGCTTGTATAGTGCCGCATGGATGCATAGTGCCGCATGATGCATAGTACCGCAGAAGGCTGCATAGTGCCGCAGAAGGCTGCATAGTGTCGCAGAATGCCTTATAGTGCCTGTTTTGGTTGTTTTTGGCTGTTTTATATCCTATTTGGCTGATTTGTGGCCAGAATTTCTTTCAACTCCCAAAATAAAAGTTGTAGATCTTTTTCTTGGCTTCAATGATATTTTACCAACTATTTTATGCATGTTTCTTTCATTCTTGATATGGAGCTTATGATTATATTGTATATTTTTCTATCTTGGCCTAAATTGCGACGACCCTACTTAATAGCTTGATATTTCTTTAATAAATGAATTTCTTAACATGATTTGATAATATTGTACAGTTAGAGAATAATTGTACCTCCTTACATTCTTGACACTAACACATAATCAATTATTATTTATGCCAATTAGTTGCTTATACTTATCCCCTCTCACATGTCAGGATATGTCCTTCCCTTCGAATATTTCTTATGTGATATGATATGTGTTTTTATTCTTTTTCAGATTTATTGTACCTTCAATCTATGCCATGATTAGAATTTCTTTATAGTGACCGTTGTGGTGCACTCATGATTTATGCCTTTTCTTTGCTTTACATGATAGTGACCCATTGTGGTGCACTCTTGAACATGTCTTTCTCTGCTTTACATGATAGTGACCCGTTGTGGTGCACTCATAATGTATGTCTTTCTTCTTTGCTTAACATGATAGTGACCGGTTGAGGTGCACTCATAATGAATGTCTTTCTTCTTTGATTAACACGATAGTGATCCGTTGCGGTGCACTCAAGTTACATGTCACTTCTTTGCTTAACATGATTGTGGCCCGTCGTGACGCACCCTAACAAGTACTCTTAACATGATAGTGACCCATCGTGGTACACTCCAGACAAGTAACATGATATGACAAGATATGAACCATGAATGCTGTTGCGACGGCTTTATTGACTTACAAGTAATGAATGATTTGGACACCGTGGGTGTTTCTCTTGAGTGTATTTGTACACGCTACATGTTCTGTATTGCATCATGTCTAGGACATAAATTTCTGATTTCCCACGGTCAGGGATTCATACTGAATCTGGCTAGAATTAATGACTAGATTGATCAAGTAGTTCATGAAGAGACTTTCCCAGTTACCTGTTGCCCATTTGATCCCGGCCTTATATATATATATATATATATATATATATATATATATATATATATATATATATATATATATATATATATATATATATATATGGAATTTGGAGCTATCTGTCATGTTGAGCATATTTCCAGCTCACTGTCGAGTGGGGCACCTCCTTAGGACACATGTATCTTACTGCAGTGTGTCTGCTATACTTGTTTTCTGTTGCTGGGGTCACTCCGGTAGCAGTAGGCGGATAACTGGACTTGGAAATCTCTTTGCATCTTGTTAGTAACTAGGCTTGTGATAACCCTAGTTAGTTAAAGTATCAAGCCGTACTCATTGCTTGGCCGTGATTGATGGATGGAGTCAGTCCAGTCCAGTCTAGTTTTGTCTAGACAGTGTCCGTATGTTTATTTCTGTGCACTATGGTTTATGCTTTACTTTTGTCAATGAATGATCGGAGGCTAAGTTCTGTTATAGAGAAGGGTTACAACCCGGTCCTTGTTTGATTTAAGGGTTGTAACTTGACTTCCGAAATAGTTCCTAAGTCATCATATCATTGTCATTCTATTTTTGTTCTAACATGCTCACATGTTCAGTTATCTCACATGCTCACATGTTCAGTTCTCTCACAAGCTATATATGATCCCTATGCTAGGTCACCATGTTCGTATGACCCGGCTATGTCACATGCTTACATGACCAGTTGATTTTACATGTTCTCAAGCTTCTGTTTACTTAACATGTCTACACTTACATTATGTCACATGTTAATTACTTTATGCTTCAAGATGCTTACTTATTGTCTTTCTATGTTCGAAATAAGTGCATTGGTAGTGCACGAGTCTCGATCTGCTCTTACTCATTTGTATCTCTAATTATTGATGTTAGTGATTGCTGGTTTTAGTTCATAGTGTGGCCTCCTTTGTGGTACTTGCTATTGGGGGTCTGACCCCACTGGTTTTGTTTGGCCAGATCTGATAGAGAAGCCCAGAGGATCTTCCGCATCATCTACTCGACGGTGACCATCCGGAGCACCAGAGTACCTGAGTGGATTTCTTGTTTCATTCTCCCACCTGATATGTACATTATTCTTGTGTGGCGTTTAGCCTCCGAGCACGTATTTAGCTCGTGTTTTGGTCCTTGATATTTAGCCTACGGACCCAAACATGATGTGCGTATTCTAGACTATAGCTAGAGCTTATCATGTATGACTATTACCCTTGCTAGTTCTCTATTTTGGTATGACTAGCTTCATGATCATCCATGTATAAATGGTTTGGGACGCTTTACTATTATATGTCTGATGATCATACTTCTTGTACTTTGTATAATTGCCTGTGATTGAGATACCTAGCTAGGATTGTTTAACCTAGGATCGACTGTTGGCTTGTAGAAGTAACCCCCATGTCTTGACAGCTTATACGTAATTTCAGAGTACTAGTGTACTTTGGGATTGCGTAGCTGGCCTTGTCCGTCCCCACTTGCTAGTATTCTGGTCGTGGGGCGTGACATAGGCTTTAATGGTGGCCCATGCAAGGTCTGATTTTTCAGATATATGGGGGTTACTGATGTTTAGTTATCTCGGTCACAATTATCCTTTATTGATATCCTTCGTATTATTCTCTATCTCTGATCCTTTGACCTGATATTTGCCTTGATCGTTGATCTCTCATGTTCCCTCGATTTGATCCTTGTGTCCTTTAACTTTCTGGGACACTGTTCCTAATCCTTCCGATTATCTTGTTTGGGTTCTGCCGATGGCAGGTCAGCAATCTTCTGTCAAGCCAGTTGTGGAGGATCAGTCTCAGCATTCAGACGAAGAGTCGAGATATATCTTGGGTTTTTGCAAACGACCTTGTATTCTATCCACGTATGGAGTACAATGGCCGGCTTGATTTATTCGGTGAGTGAAGGCGAGTTTCTCGTCCCCAACGGTGATCTTAATCACCCCAGCAAGAACCTTTACTCTTCTTCTTTCTTCTTTTTTTCCCTTCATCTGAGTTGTAACTCCGTTCTGTCCATCTGCAAGTGCGATTGCAAGGAAGAACGTGAGATTTATTTTCTGAACTCTGTTCTGTCCGTCAGCAACTGCGATTGCGAAGAAGAACGTGAGATTTATTTTTCTGATTATTGTTGCTTTTGTAATCAAATTCATATTATAGTGTTCCTCTTGGATCTCGAGAATTATCAGAAGGTGAACATTTGTTGAACCTCTGATCTCGATATAGAGTCTACCATCTTTGGTTTAGCCCCAAGACTAACAATATATATATATATATATATATATATATATATATATATATATATATATATATATATATATATATTTTAACAATATATATATATATATATATATATATATATAATATATATATATATATATATATATATATATATATATATATATATATATATATATATATTTTAACAATATATATATATATATATATATATATATATAATATATATATATATATATATATATATATATATATATATATATATAAGACGGTTTTTTGTGTTTTAAGTGAAATTGATTAGATTGAAGTCAGAGACAATATTTATTGATAAATACGTTGTCCCACGATGTATATAAATAAATAAAATAGGTAGAGTTGCAGGAGACAAAATCATGAGAATGGTCCACTAAGTTGGAAAAGCAAAGAAAAGGGAATGGTTAGATGATAAGGTTGACGAAGTGAGAGGAGCACTTGGAGATTTGTATATGTATTCCTTTCTCTTCTCTTCAGACTTTGGAGTAGAAAATAAAAGGGAGTACACTACAGTACACACACAGACAGTGGGGAGAACTTCAGATGAACATTGTGACAACTTCCTCTCTATAAAAATCTCTCTTTAAATTAAGGACCGTCGTCTTTGTCTTTGTGGGGTGCATTATTTTTACTTGACAGAGAAAGTGGGGAGACAACGTGCATGGAGTTACTGACACATGAGTGTTCACACCCATTTTATACTTTTTTTTTAGCTTAGATTAGTTTTAAAGGCGTCGTACAAAAACTATTTTTTTTTCTAATATTATTAAAATATAATTTAAATATTTAAATTAATATTTGTTATATATATATATATATATATATATATATATATATATATATATATATATATATATATATATATATATTTTTTTTTTTTTTTGGAATCAGGTAAATTGTTTCTGGAATCGCTCCCACTGGAATTCGAACTCCTGACCACTCGGGCCGCATGCATCTCTCTTAACCACTAGGCTAGAGGTGATCTGCTATATATATATATATATATATATATATATATATATATATATATATATATATATAAAAATTAAGATTTATAAAAATATAATTTAAATTTAATTATAATTTGTTATTGATATATGTGAATAAAAGAGAGACTATTCGGTTATACAGAAGAAAAATAAAAAAAGATATTCGGTTATGTGAAAGAAAATTAAAAAAAATTAATTTTTTAATTTTTTAAATTAAATGGTTTATGATATATATACGGTTTAGAGGGCTCATTTTGAGCCGTTTCGAAACCGCATCATATAGTAGAAGATTTAAACTTTACGGTTAAATTTCTATGTTGTTCATTAAAAAAAAATTAGATTTCGTACTAACACTTAATTATTTCGGTCGACTACCTAAATTTTGAATACTATAGGAGACAATATAGCCAAATAAAAATATATATATGAGGGTTGTGTGACTTGAGTTATTTACTGTGACATGAATTATTTAATTTTGTTGAGACCAATCGAGAATAATTTTGTGACATTGTTGTTTGTTTCTATCCTTACCTCTCCCAACGACAGTTTTGATGGGGGCATCGTGTATCGTCAGTTGTCTTTAGATCTAAGACTTGGTCGTAATGTTGAATAATTGTAACTCATTAGTCCCGAATAGTTGTGTGGATGCTGACATCATGGTAGATGCAAACAATAGTGTCAAAAGTCCTATCCTTGATTGATTATGAAAAAAATAATTAAACTCACACATTTTTTCACCATGCAAACTAAATAACACAAGTCATACAACCTTCACATATTTTCGTTTAATTTTAGTGTCATCTAATATTAAAATTTTACGTTTATGTTTATATTCTGGACCGTCGGACCAAGTCAATTGCAACCGTTAGAACGAAATCCAAGTTATCTTCTTAACACTATGGAGACTTGAACCTAAATTTTGATATACGAACACTAAAACTAAATAACCTTTTTAGATGAAACATTCATAAATGTTTGAATGTAATATTATAAAATTTGAAAAGCACATAAAACGAATAGAATCACCTATATTTATTTGTACAATTTTGTGGAGATGGACTCTATTATCACACGAGTAACTCGTAGTTGTTCGGTCTAATATTGCTTCCGTCGCTTTCTTTCCTTGTGGACTCTTCAAATAATGCATAAAGAGCTGATGTTAATAGCAAAAAGGAGTTACGCATGTGTAGCCGTAATTAAAACAGTGACTACTTGACGTCCTCTCAGTACTAATTCTCATAAACAAAGAATTATATGTTCTCTAATTCCTCCCCAATTCTATTTCTGTACTAGTTAATTTGTCGATAGTTGAAATGATTAGGAGAAGAAAGAAAAAAGAAAAAAGAATTAGCCTAATCTAATCGAACACCAACCAGTACGTACGTGGACGAGTGAACCGCCGAGTCAAATTTGGCCGGCTAGAATAGCCAGCAAGACGTATGAGTCAAACTAATTGGTCTCAGCTACATTAGCCTAGAGCCTGCGTCTAATGGAATTTACTTCGATTCCACATGTGTTGCACGACTAAAATACAGTCAAATTAAATTTGGGTTGAAATAAGTCAGATAGAATCAAGCTTTAGAACTGCAGGTTTTCAGTGATTGAGTTTCAACATATAATTAAGAAAAATACTATATTGACCGTCTGCGGAACTGGTCCGTACTGACCTGAAATTAATAATCGAAACTTTTTGTAGAGTCTAGTGATAGTGTCTTAAAAATATAGTTTACAATATCATATTGATCGCTATTGATACCATCGAGATTATTATTATTTTAATAATTTTGGCAAAAAAAATGAAAGAATAAGAAGAACCAACAATGGTATAAAAGCATAGCAAAATTGTAAAATGAAGAAAAATTATGGATGGTGAAACAATCAAGAAGTGTGACTTTTATTTCATTTAATTCTAATACTACTAAAAGATAACAAACAAAAGACTTAAAATTATACGTAAATGTATAAATTATGTTATTTTAATTGTTAATAATTATTTATTTTTGGATACGAAAAAGTTCGATACTCCGGTCAAAAAATATTGGTAACGTGGATATCATAGAAAGGAGCCGATATCGATACGGATTTCGATACCGAACCTTGCTTAAAAATGAAGGTTGGTAATAAATTGTATATATATTAAGAAAGACTAATTCAGTGTCAAACAGCCTAAAATTGGGACGCATTGGTGGTGCATATATGGTTAGTGACGGCGGCTACACAGTCTACACTACACAGTTTTAGAAATTAAAATAATATAGGATGACTCTTCAAAGACCAAAGTAGTTTTTGATTAAGAATCATTTGTAATAATAATAATTATAATCAGACTGTTTCTGAAATAACAAATTACTCTTAGTACAACCAATATAATCATATTCCCAACAGCAGTGCATGGTGCTGGTGATGCTGAAACCAAGGTCATCTATGAGCAATACGAGATTTCGATGCTTAATTATAATATATACATATATTTATATAGATGTTATAATCTATACAAAGGAGTTGTACAAAATAGAAAAAGAAATTCTTCTTTTTTATTTTTACTTTTATATGAATAAATAGGAGGGGTTGTGTTGTTGTGAGCTGTCATGGGAAGCATTAGATGCTTTAGCTGACACTCCGCACCTGCACACCCTCTGTCTTCTGCTGCTGCTGCAGTGCTACTGCTGCCCAATATTACCCACCTGGCTGGCTGCAATCACCCACTGTGTAGCAATAAGTCACCCCACCAATACAAAAGCAAGCAAACAAACAAAGCTCTTATTCATATTGGTCAGCCACAGTAAACTACTAGTCCCCCCTTTCTCAATATTTACTGCTCCAAATTGTGTTTTTTACTATAAATTCCTACATCTAACAATGTACCAAAAGAAAAAGGACTTGATGGTGGTAGTGGTGGTGTTGGAGAGAGAGAGAGAGAGTCCTTTGTTTTGCTAGTGGGGCTTTTTCTGGGGATTAGAGTCCCATAAGAGGAGCATGTTTGCTGTAATGAGCTGAGCTGGAAGAAGCAGCACAGCAGCAACTACCATTGGTTAAAATATGAAATTATGAGCAAAAGAAAGCATATATTTATGTAGAATAGATTGTCAATCAGATTTCACATTTTAACCAATTGTAACTTACTTGTCATTCATTATTGTCATTGCTTCCAAGGCCCCACGAGTGGCCTACTTCTGCTTTCACCCCCTCCCCTCCCCACCCCACTACTGACCACTCACACAAACACAAGTAAGAAGAAAAGAAAGGAATTGTACAGAGTGATAGAGATGGAAGGAGAAAGGAAAAAGCTGTGAGTGAGTGAGTGAGAATTTTAGGGTTTGTAGTTTAGAAAAAAGAAGAAAAGAAAAAAAAAAAAGAGAATAAGATTATATAGTAGTGGAGTGGACTACTCTGAGTCCATCCATCCCCACTTGAACAACTTCCCCATCCCCACCCCCACCTCAAAGCTACCTCTGTCTGTCAATATGAAGATCTAGGAGGAGAGAGCCCCACGCCAAAGACCACCACCACCACCTCCTCCACCACCACGTGACAGCTAGCTCAAGCAAAACCCTAATTAAGCGTTACTCTCTCCAAGCTACTTAGGTCACTCCTCCCTCTCTCTCTCTCTCTCTCTCTCTCTCTCTCTCCATATATATTCCTATTCAATTTTTACTTTTTTAGTAGACAAACAAAATGTATAAATTGTGTTATCAACAGATCGATCCATATTGATGATGGAGCAACATAGCAAAGGAGGAGTTCCGTCTAATGGAAGCTCCAGCAGCGGCGGCAACAACAACAACAACAACGCTACTAATTCGGAACAGCAGCAACACTATCATCATCATCATCCTCATCATCTTGATCTGGTCCCTGTCGTCGGCTTCATGGGCTCCGCCTCGAAGCCGGACCAGCCTTCCCCCGCGGCCCCGCCGCAGGATCCATCCAAGAAGCTGCCCGTGGTCCCAGCCAAGAGGTCTTCCAAGGACCGCCACACCAAGGTCGACGGACGCGGCCGTCGCATCCGAATGCCCGCCGCCTGCGCGGCCAGGGTCTTCCAGCTCACCCGGGAGCTCGGCCACAAGTCCGACGGGGAGACCATCGAGTGGCTCCTCCACCAGGCGGAGCCGGCGATCATCGCCACCACCGGCACGGGGACCATCCCTGCCAACTTCTCCACCCTCAACGTCTCGCTCCGGAGCAGCGGCTCCTCGTTCTCGGCCCCTTCCTCCAAGTCGGCTCCCCATTCCTTCCACGCTCTCGCGCTTGCGCACCATCACGCGCAGCAGCAGCAGCGGACGGAGTACGATAATGGTTCCGATGCTGCGGCTGCTGCTGCGGCAGCGGCGATTCAGCATTCTTCTATGTTAGGGTTTCACCAGCTGCACCAGCACCCCATGATGGTTGATCATGGAGGCGGAGGAGGAGGAGGAGATTCTGCTGATAATTATTTTAGGAAGAGATTCAGAGAGGATCTATTCAAAGAAGAAGAAGAGCAGAACCAGCAGCAGGAACAAGAGGGAAGAGGAGGAGGAGGAGGGAGCGGTGCCGGTCAGTCCTCGCCGCCTTCTGCTTCGAAGACGATCGGAACAGGCGGCCTGCAGCAACAGCCACAGCATTCCGCTGCCGCCGCCTCCGCCGCGGGAATCATGCGCCCCACAGGCATGCTTCCTGGGGCGGCAATGTGGGCAGTGGGCCCAGCGGGCGGCGGGGGCGGAGGGGCATTCTGGATGCTCCCTGTCTCCGGCACCGGGTCCAACGCGCCCACCATCGCGGCAGCGTCCGCAGCTGCCGTGCCGTCGGACCAGCCGCTTTGGACGCTGCCTGCCGTGCCCGGCCAGTACCGGGCAGCAGGCGGCGCGGGCGTTAACACCATCCAAGCTCCGCTGCAGTTCATGTCAAGGATCAACATCCCCTCCGGGCTCGAGTTCCAGGGAGGAATGCTCCTGCAACAGCAGCAGCAGCAGCAGCAGCCAGGAAGGCCGTCGGTGGCGGCGACAGCGACTCAACAATTGGGGCTCGGCATCAACGAGACCAATCTGGGCATGATGGCAGCTCTCAATGCCTACAATAGAGGTGGTCTAAGCATGAACTCTGATCATCATCATCAACAACAACAACATCATCATCATCAGCAACAAATCGATCTCCATCAGCAGCAGCAACATCAGCAACAAGCAACAGACAGTGGAGATGAACATCAGACTAGTTCTCAGTAATTAAGGCAGTTGATCATGCGTGGCTAGGAGATTGATCAAGTAATATTGCTTCCTTTTTCTTTCTTTATTTTTCTTATGGCATTTGATTTTAGTTTGAATACTTCTTTGGTGGTGAATTTGATCCAGAGATTTGTACATGAGATTCAATGAGAGTGCAACTAGTATTAATTAATTTGAATTTGTGATCACATTTTGCAATGTTTTTTTTCCCTTGGGGAAGTGGGTCTGTTCTCTTCTTCCTGTACTTCACCACCTCCCCCATGGAATTCCTATTCTATATCAATGCAAGGAATTGCCAAGGGAAGGGAACTGGGAACTGGAAAGTGAGGAAGTGAAGAGGGAAATGAAATGCTTTCACTTTCACTCTAGAATTAGCCAAACATCTTCTGTATCAGGGTGGGTAAACTGCATGACTGGGCCAAACTGGCCACTATGTGTGGTCAACATTAAACAACTATAGTCTCTCTTGGAAATACTTTTAATTTTAGCATTTGGTATTTGTGGACTGCATGCCAGTTGCTATAACAACTAGTCATGTGCCATATCGAACTGGAATGGCTATTGTGGTTAATGAGAAAAGATATAAGATCTTGACAGAGTGGTAGAAAATCGATAGATCGAACCACAAAAATATATTATTTTATTCATTTATAATAATGATAGGAGTTGAAGGTAGCGTGCACAAAGTCCAGTACGTATTGCCCAAAAAAAAAACTCATGTCTCAGTTGTCTTTCTATTGTATATATGACACGCCATCCATCCAAATAATAGTATTTTTTTAAATAATTAAATAACTATAGATATTTATATTTACAAGGAAATGATATGATTGCAAGTTGGAACATGGGGAGTTCGAACCCTTGTTAGCAATTACCCTAATAAAACTCGTATTATATGCGAATTTTTCGTATCTTTCAGAAATGTAGAATACTTGCGTACTTTTGTCCGATTCAAACTAGTACATAAATTTTAAGCATGCGAAGTTTTAAACGTGCTCCGTATAAATTATTGAAAAATTTGGCACAAAAAACGTGGTGGGAACCTGTTTAGTTAACCAAATTTGACAATATATTTAAGAATGTGAAGTTTCTAACCTCAATATTTTCATTTTCTGAATATTTGACCGAATTTTTGAACGTATTTTATTTGCATTGGGCCGATTTATACTCGTACTTTTGCTGTCCCAAAATTTTTCGTTTGCCGAATTGCTAACAAGGGTTGGAATAACAAATTTGCTCCCCATTCTACCTCCCGCTACACTTCACTGAGCTACACATCAGGGGCAGCCCTAGCCCAGGGCAGACCGGACGATGGCCCAGGGCCCCCTGAGAAGGAAGGCACCAACATGGAACTGTTTATAATAGAACTGGTATGTGTCATATACCTTTTTTTAACAAAAAATATTGTAGTGTAGTGGTTACAATGCTAGACTTATATATAAGAGGTCCTTTGTTCAAATCTTGAGTACAACAAAATTTATTTTATTTATACTTTTTTTTACATTATGTATGGGGTCCATTTAGAAAATTTTGCCTCGGACCTCCAATTGCTCAGGGCCGGCCCTGTTACACATTCAATTATATGTGAAAGAAAAATCTATAATATAAACTTGGATCTAGTCTTTTTTATTTCCTTGCACTATAAGGACAGATTTTAAAAGTATTGTTTATAAAATAAAAATGTATACAAAGTGTAATTTTTTCTGAGGGTATCCCATGTACAAAATTGTGTCTCACATTTATACACTGTTTATAAATATGGTTTGCTAGATATGGAGCTGTATCATGTCTACACTTGGAACAAATGAATCTCATACTATACTTTGTTACTACTTGTGCAAATTTATCTTTTACTATATTATTGACACCAATTTAAAGTTGTTTTCAAAATGGTCTATAATTTGGGCAGAGGCCCATAGCACGAATCTATATGCCGGGCCGTTACTTTTTTTTTTTTAATAACTAATCCAACTTAATTTGGATCTAAAGTTGTTGTTTTTTGTATTTGAATGTATGTACAAAATCAATTCTGTATTTTTATAAGGAAAACAAATGGACGAGAGATGCACGCAAGGACTTGTCATTGTAGAATATAATAAGCGTACTGATGAAATTACACTACCAATAACTTAAAAGATATATATTATCATTGTAAATTACGGTGTTTATAGCCTATTAGACGAAGTGGTCTTTGATTATGCAAGAAAATAACCTAAAAACTAAACTTAACATACTTGTTTTAGTTGATACTATTTTTCTCTTGCAGTACATATCAAACTGTTTTTTTTTTCTATTTCGCCCGTCCGTCGGACTGGTCCGTGCTGGATCGCGCTCACGTGGCGGACAACCATTGGCCCGCCTGCTAACTTGGGTCTACCCAGATGGTGGAGCCAATGTGCGCCTGCCACGTGGGGAGCAGGCCAGCGCAAGCCAGCCTTCCGGACGGTCAAAATAGCGGCGTTGTTTTTTTTTTTTTTTTTCCTTTTTACTATCTAGAGTGATATATAGTATTGGCGTAGTCAAGAATTCGACATCTAAAGGCACCTACAATTAATGTGTCCTAATATGAAAATAGTATACAATAAAAAGAAACTTTGGTAAATAGTGCTTGTGTAACTAGAGTAGCTTAAGAAAATAGTCGTTCCAATTCAAACAGATCGAGAATACACTTGTTACAAATCAAATACTCACGCGTATCAGCTTGGATTCGTCTCATATTCTTATTCAGTATTGTGGGAGTATAATATTTTTGGCAAATCCAAAAAGAATAAACGAAAACGAAATTAAATCTGTGATAAACAATATAGCGGTTCCCCATGGGCAAAGTAGTGACTCGGTGCAACGGACGTAGGTAGAGCCCCTCCCAACGAGAGGAAAGAAAAGATTCGGCACGGAAATACACGCGCAATGGTACAACCGCCCCTCGCGTTGCACGTACGAAATATCGGAACGCCTTGAAACTTCGACACCAAACCGGGACCGTGAACAAAGGATGTGGGTCCCACGAAATTAGGAGGGCGAAACGTGCCACGTGGGATGGTCCAAGTATCGAGTTTCGATTACGAGTCGCACAAGCAGTTGTGAACAGTGTCGATGGTTCGTACGTACTGGCGGGCGTACAGAAAGTTTGCGTGTTGTGCTTATCAGTAACGTACGCGTACACGCTGCTGAGACTTCACTGTTGGCTCGCATGTGTGCTCCTCTTCAACTGCTGTTGCTCCGCATCGTTCACAGGCACCGCACCGCGTGTCTGACTGATTAAATTGTTTAGGAAAAAGTTATTTTGCCCACAGGGCTGGTCCGTCCTTCGCGTGCGTGGCTGCACTCTATTGGTCCTTCATGTATTCATGGGTCCTATGTTGATTGGTCTGTCAATGAAACGACGACACGTGACGGATGGACTGGCCCGCAGGTGGACAACCTAACGGTACTCAATTGTTTAATAAAAAAACAGTTTATCAAAATATATTTCAAAAGTTGGTTTAATCTTGGAAGAGCAACAATTAATCTGTTTTGGTTGTCAATTTTTTTGAAAAAACAGCAACAGTTAAGATTTGATTTAGGATTACGTTGCTTTTTCTTAAAAGTCATACTAAAATCTGCCTTTGACTGCATCCATTTACCTGTTTTCAAAAATTGTTCGAGTTGAAAAATATATATTATAGGAGCGGCTTATGGGACTTTTACAAAAAATATATAAGCAAATGCATATCTCTACTATTATAAATGGGCTTCAAAACGGCTCAAGATTGAGCCGGCAACCATTTAATTTTTATAAAAAAATTAAATTATGTAAAAAAATTGTTGAAAAAAAGTTTAAATTTGTCATGTATATTCAACATGGGGAATCATGAATTGAACTCGACCAAAAAAAAAAAAAAAAAAAACCTCCCACATTAACCACATGAGTTAGAAGAGACATTTGACTTTAATTGGACAATATTCTTATATACGTTATTATACGTGAAAAGTACGTGCATTTACTAGTGTCCATAAGAGAGGGAGAGAGAGAGAGACTTCTGCGATTATTACTTACAGACAGATCCAACTTACTGTAAAAATTGTATCGATAAAAATGAAGGGAGTTTTGTGGTCATAGTTTTTTTTCCTATATTTTTTTTATTCAAATTTAAGACCATCAATTGTTATTCAACTTAATCATATCATGTTTGGAGAGAAATATTACACCGAAATAGATGGCAAGCGGACAATAAGCTGCACCGCCAGCCCTTTTTGGATGACAAAACCAATCATCTTAAACACTACATCCATAGACATGGGAAGCATGACATTACTATGCATAACTTTTTGGACTCTCTTAAGAAGCTCCACATTGTCTGGTGCTAGAAAACCAAACGTGTCAAATGCGAACGGAATGAAAACGTGTTGATTGTCGATGCACGCTTTCTCGTGTTTGGACACTTTAGCTTATGCCGCTTTGAGAATAGCTTGTCCCACAGTAAAGCCTCTGCTCCCCAATCCTATATAGACCTGAAAGTTAATGAGAATAGGTAGCATGGATGAGTGATATTTCACTTCCGAGTAGTTAAGGAGACCATACAAAATAACATCAAGATGAGAGAAAATCCAATCAATTATTGACAAGATATTAGTTGAAAAAGTTAGAAACTCGAGGTAATAGTACACTTAACTTTGGATGGAATATACATTATTTTGGCTTTTGTGCGTAAGTTTTACATGGATAGATAGGATCACAGAAGGATTGCAACTCAAAACTCTGTAAATTCTGAGACCTACATCGATCTCTAAAGAGGAGGCCTACACACATGTGCTGCTCCTCCAGTAGCAACAGACATGCAGCAATATGTGTAAAAAATGCATGCCAAGTTGATTGACCAATACCAAGAAACCTCTTAACAATGTAGCTGCTGGTCTCTCTCTTGACCCATTCTGCAACCACAACCTTTGACTCATGGAAACCTAACCTCCATTGATTATTATGTGATTGTAGAAGACTTGATTGAATAATTAGTTAGCCAAAAGGAATGTTGATTTGATTCTCTCACAGATTCAAAACCTAATTTCAAAGCAAAATAAAGAACACTTCTAATCTGTACTGAATTGACTAATTGAGTCAATTCACTTCATAAAACTATCAAAGAAGAGCTGGAGAGTCTCTGTAACTTGGCCTTTAATTAATCAAATAGTAGGACTGCGAAGGCTTTAACAACTGTAGAATTAAAGATGCAAACTACATATCAATATTGTTTTAGAATTATGTTTCAAGAACACAATTCAAACTCGATATGCAGAACAACACAGCTTTGTTAAGTTCGATATCATTTTTTAGGTTTATGGTTTAATGCTATTCCCTATAGCAACTAGTATCATCTTAAGTACCTCTCCATGAATCTATGTTGCCAGTTATAAACACTTTGCCCAATTCTAGGAAGATGATGACTATGCATCCTACTTATCAAGTTTCAAGCATGTTTACAAATTTACCACACTAGAGCCTAGAGTCTAACACATGCATATACTAGTGGATCCACATGGGAGGCACTAGAGGACGGGGCCCCCAGTAAATTTAAAAAATATATATTATTATACTTAAAAAAAAAATTTAAGACGTTGCATCCGAATTCCTTATAATTGTGCTCCCGGTGAATTGTAATCCTGGATCGCATGCATATACTCTTGTAGAAATGAAAGACTTTGATCCAAGCTCCCAACTAACTCTCATAGACACTGACCCATAATAGACCCAACTAAAAGTCCTAATAGATATTTTCTTCACCAAAACCTATAAGAAAAGATGTAGGACAGAGAAGTAAAGGGATCAATTTCAAAGTCTTGATATTGGTCTATGGCTCTCTGACCCAACCCCTTAGATTTTGTGGGGCTGGTAGCTGACCACATTGTGGCATGGCCATCTTCCTGCTGCCCTCATTGAGCTCCTTTTTCTCCTTTCCCTTTCATACACATCTGGCATCAAATATTGGAGGAAGTATCCATTGACATCAACAAGATTCCAAGGTCCATATGGGTGGGGATATTTTTATGTATCTGTCTCTTGTGAATGTGACTGGCCAGCCACCTTCACTCTTTGATGCTTCTCCTTCATGACTACCAGTATAAAATTGAATGAATTGGAATCAATATATAATATGTTATTGTATATATGTATTTGTGTGCTTAAAAGTGGAATTAAAGCAGATAAAGTCATATTAGAAAAATTTAAACATGTTGATCCAGAGTATTTAGCGCTATTTGATTAAGCACAATCATCTATCAGCCATATATTGCTAGAAGCAACCTTTTCCCATTATGGCTTGTTCATTTTTTCAATTATCAATACAAAATTCTCTCTTTTCCTTCTAGTTTCAGAAGAACTTTTCTAGTAGATTTCGGAGTATAAACACGCTATCTACACCTAGCTCTACCACACTAAAGGTCATGATCGGACGATCCTCCTCGAACAATACGAGTAAGTAATTTTTATTTTTTCTTCTTAATAGACACAAAGAGGATTTTTCTCCTCTAGAAAGGAGTTCCCGACCTCCTTGGCCGACGGTAAAACAAGAAATGGCTTCCATTTTTCAGATCATTCAGATCTATAAGTCCACAATGCCTTTTTTAACTATTAAGAAAAAATTTGAGTGACACCACTTGGATGGTCTATTTATGCGGTACACCCCACAATGTTTGCTATATGTATAAGTAGTCTCACATCTGAGGGAAAACGTCACTTTTGACGGTCAACGATGTTTGACCATTAAAAAAGACGAAAATGTCCATCTTCCTCTTTGTCTTCTTCTCCGAACCCAATTTCTTTCCTCCCCTTCCTCTCCGGCGAGCGTCCCTCCCCCTCCCCTCCTCACCCCCGCTGCCCGCCGCCGCAGCTGCTGGCTGCCGCCGTCGCTGCTGCTGCTGCTGGCTGCTAGGGGAGGGGGCAGAGCGGAGCGGGAGAGGGGGCGGAGGTGGGCGGAGCGGGACGGGGGCGCAGGGGCAGTGGTGGTGGTGGTGGTGATGATGGTGGTGGTAGTGGTGGTGGTGGTGATAGTGAAGGTGGTGGTGGTGAGGAACGCGGTAGCGGCGGGACGGAGGCACGACAGCGGCGGGACGGAGGTGGGAGTGCGACAGCGTCGGAACGGGTTTGGGTTTGGGAGAAGACGAGTGTATTTTCGTCATAAATTATCGGTCAAACCCTGTTGACCGTCAAAAGTGACATTTTCCGTCATACTTTTACATATAGCAAACAATGTGGGATGCACCGTATAAATAGTGTAGTGCCCCATCCCGCTCAGTCAATCAGAATAATCGAAACGTCGACGGCGTTCGGCCTTAGCCTTGCAGCGGCTGCTCGAAGACTCGCTCGGTCGAGGCGACTCCTCGCTCAGGTGGGGTAGTTTCGATGAACTTGCCTCATCTTAGCCTTTACTTAATAACTCGCATGTTTTCAACTTGCACAATTTAGGCTTGATAATAAAATAGACGCATCCACATAGCTAAGGAAATAATTCTGACGGGTCGAAATGTGCTAGAACATGAAAAAATGTCCTACGGTCTGCTTATAAGTCGGCTCAGCGTACTTTCAAAATGACACTCGATCCTTCGTCTCGTGGCTTGGGAGAAGGAAGTTGGCCTAAGTTGCTAAGTTGCTACAACGCTCGAATTAACCTAAGTCATAGGCGTCGCCCGCATGAATGCTTGATAAAGCATGCACGGTCCCGTCGTCCAAGGCTTGGCATAGCCTTCGTATGTTCCGTGGGTTAAGTCGTGTTGTACGGCTTGTGGCTTAAGTCTAGGCACCCAAGAACTTGGTTGTTCAAGTCGAATGCGTGTACGGCACGTTCTCTCGATGCGAAGCTCGGTGTAGCCTTTGCTCGTCAAGTCGTTGCTCGAATAAGTTAGACGAGAGTTGTGCTGGGCTATCAAAGTCATAGCAAGCACTGTCCCATGTTTTCTGTGGTTGCCAAGTCACATGGTCCCACGAGAACAAGGCTCGTCATATAAAGCATATGACTTGAACGAAAGCGTCGCCTAGGAAACAGGGTCTGTCAAAGACACAAGCTACGGTTGGTTTAGTGAAAAGCAAGCCACGGACAAGGAAGTCCACACGAGTGGTTGTCGCCGAGATCGGTACCGCTACTTGGGAGTCTCGATAAGTCTCGTTCACGAGATCGGTCCCGCTACTTGGGAGTCTCGCTAAGTCTCGATAAGGAAGCACACGAGATCGGTCCCGCTACTTGGAAGCCTCGATAAGTTTCGTTCACGAGATCGGTCCCGCTACTTGGGAGTCTCGATAAGTCTCGTTCATCGAGATTGGTCCCGCTACTTGGGAGTCTCGCTAGGTCTTGATAAGGAAGCACACGAGATCGATCACGCTACTTGGGAGTCTCGATAAGGAATCACACGAGATCGGTCCCGCTACTTGGGAGTCTCGATAGAAAGATGGAAAATATAGTCATGAATAAGGAAGGACTTGGTAGATCGAGTTGATTCTTGCATGGTCATTGGACAACTTGCATGCAAGGGCAAAATTCTTCGAGCGATCTCGGGGCGTCGGGTTCGTGTCGGCCTAGGAGGAATTACAGATATTGTACGGCCTTCATCGACGGTACGACTCGATTGAAGTGAACCGTTACAATATACGATGTGGGTCATTCGGTGGGAGCTCGTACCTCGCCACGCGAATGGTCACCGTATTCAAAAGATCCAGGATAGCTTGACATTGCTAGTGACCACTCATATAGATGTGTCGGCAAGAGCGACTATCCACATGTATGCCTTTGGATTGCGTCGAGTACTAGCAGGTTACAAGTTGGGTTAACAAGTTACGCATATAGCAAGCGCTAACCTTGAATCGGCACGGGTTAGGGTGTGCACGGATGCATCACCATTCTGGAGCCTAAGATTTGGCTATTGTAAGGATACGTGCTTCGGCATGAATGTAGCATCATCTCGAGTTAAGTCACGAAGGGCCGTAAGGCAAGTTGGTTAAAGTCTGGTTAATACTTGGGAGGCACGACCTCGGTCTTAAGGCACGATCAAGTCCATTGGCACGACCAGCACGATTCGTCCCCTTGATGTCGTTGGCACAAGAATAGTCTAGAGGCACATGAAAGAATTGAAAGTCTTGGCACGGTCGAGTTGCATAAGTTTCTACTTGGCGAGGCACTGCCTCGAATATATTGAATTCACGAATAGAGTATAGCACGACCTTGTCGTTGCATTGCAAGTATAGGCCAAGACGTAGTTGTCTTAAAATTGATCCTAAGGCAAGACTAGAAAGACAATCGAAAGGAATTTACGCTGAACAAAGTAAATGAACATGTCAGTTTTGTATGGGTGGACGATGTCACGCCCCGATTTCGTAGAATCGATAGTCGTCCCCCGGGCGTGATGCCGTGCGAACCTAAGTTGCGATCGCACAAGGCATAATCATAAGGTTATCCGAAACACAATATCAAGTTAGAGTACGCAGAGAAATTGAATAACACATTTGAAATAGAAATAGACTTTTTCATTGATGATAATAAAACTTTACATAGACTCCTTTACAATCATTGTCGCACGAGCTACAATATGACTCGACTTACAAAATGAACGCCGATGAGATAGTCGTTCCATATATTACATCTCTTTTTACAAGCAAAAACTATTACGCTTTCCACCTGGGATTGAGGAAAGCCGAGCCGCCATCTATTCTATTGGACTGAGTGCAGGTCTTCTTCAAAAGGAATTCAGAACAAGCCTTAACACGGACGAGGCTTCAAAAGTGTCCATGCCGCCTTGAGATTTTAGGTGGCACGCCCTTCGTGGTTCGGGGTACCTGCGTGGAGAGCGAGGATCAGTACATTACACTTTGTACTGGTGTGTGGCAAGTTAAGTTCCAAGCTCTCATTTGGTTGAATGAGTTTATATGACTTAGTTCATGAATGTTTCTAACCATCCTAATGAATTTCAAGCGAGAAATGACAAGCATAATGTAATTTACGGCGGAACTTACCCACGGCGGACCGCGCCGCGCCTTATGAAACTTACCATGTTCTTCCCTGTCAATTGTTATCATTTCCATACCAAGTGCAACATTACGTGTGATTGGTCACTGGCATCACAAGCCATCCTGGACGTATAGCTTTGTTAATCGGGATCCTTTCAACGCAAGTAGCTAGCTTCGTTGCAAATCTCCGCTTAACCTGTGCTGAAACCTTATGCACGACTATACCCTGTTTCCTCCTAGGCCGAAACGGTCCCGTGGCCTCGGGTTGCCGCTCGAGGAAACTATCGCCTTATCGACAAGTTGTCCATAACCGTGTGAAGACATATTTTCCTTTTTAGTTATTAAGACATAGCCTACATTCTTTTTGAAAACTCAATCCTTTTTCCCGTGTTCGTGCCCTTGAATTTATCCTTTCATTCGCAGAAACACTATCGATTTTGCCTAAGAAGAGGGTCGAGAAGAGAAGGGTCAGCCACTCACCTTGAGTTTACTTCGGCGAGAGAACTTGTTGGTCGCGCTAGACGTCGCCTACGCGATTACCTGAAATCGCACAAGCAACCGATTAGAACACTACATTATTCAAGGAGTTCGATAGGAAATACGAGTTCGAAATGCAAGCCATAAAAACCATCGAAAACATTCACGAAAACGCATTCAGAAAACCAAGCCAAAACCAACGCAAGCGGCGTAAAAAGCAGAGCAACGGGAGGTCTCTCCCTACTCAGCCACAGAGTCAATCCTCGAGGCGCAACCCGCTGAATATGGGACTTGGTTCCGAAGAAGACATTCCATAACGAGGAATGGATCTTAATTCAACCGTTCCCATTCGATCGACTCGATCGATCCCGACCTATCGGTCCCGACCGAATCGATAGCCACAGTGTTCCTTTCTCGCGCACCCCGTGGATAGAGTACGGGACACGATGTAGGGACGGGGCACTACAGACGAGGAGGTCACTCCACCAGTACAGTTGAGTACTGACACCCACACAGTTCTCATGTGCAGGCACAGGTAGAAGCTCGTGGCACGAAGCTCGTTTGGATTCGTTGAGGCACGGAGTTCCTTGGCGATTCGAAGCGTACGGCCGCGTGAAGTCAAGACTTATACGGGACAAAATGTATGGACATCGCCATCCTGCAGAATCTGCACTCGCCGCCTTGAAGCATTGTATCGAGAGATGAAAGAGAGCAGAGTGACTTGTAAATGAGAGAAATGTGAGCTTGAGAGACTTATAATCAGGGCCTTGCATCCCATTGTAATCTTATTGTTCAATATCAATAAAGAGCACTTCTGAATAACTTGTGCGTTGCTTCTAAATTTTTGCTGCATGTTTCAATGATTCTGCTTGGGACTTCTGTGTGACGACCCCGTCGCAGTCGCTGTAATCGGTCGTTATGCACGAGCGCAATCTAGGCTCATGCAGTATCACGCCTTAGGGAGGACGATCGCTCCTACGGGTGCGGGGAGTGACATAATGGAATCAGAGCACGCTTTACGTCCTTGGACTTTAAGTCGAATCTTTCAGTTTTGAAAGCTCGTCATTGATAAAGAAATGTGCGCTCTCTGTCAAATGTCCCACGCCATGTCCATACAATAAGTCTAAATATTTTTAAAGCTCGTACAAGCATTCAATCAAACACATCGGTAGGCGATGGCCTTTGTGCCGAACGGTGTCAAACATGACTTGATAGAAAACACATGCTAAAGTTAGCAAGTCGCGTGCGTGCCTAACTAGTCGACATTAGCAAATGAGTGTGCAAGATCGGATTATAGTCCGTACGGGATGGCGATGCACACGACCTTTTGGCTAAGTTGTGCCGCGTGTCGCACACCTCAATTTTTTGGTGCAATCGAATCGCGAGCAATATTAAGTATCGCTCGGTCGAGAACGGAGATACACTTAGAGTGTATATCGATAGGGTCGAGAACCGAGATACACTTAGAGTGTATATCGATAGAAACGCTATCGAATTAACGCTTTGGCATACACAAAAAATTAGTTTAGATTTTGAGGAATAGTGCGAACGACCTAGTACGTCGAGACGACGTGAGCGATTACGCTTGAAATTCGTCGAACGAATCTGAAAGATGTATTAGCAAACAATGCGAACGTGATTGTGGACTAGATCGGATGGCTCGAATCTTGAGTGGTGTATGGTCCATCTTGGAAATCATTCAAACAAAAATTGAGGATTAGAGGTGACAACGAGTATGTCGATGAGACGATGCGATCGCACAAAACCTTAGAACGCGTCACGCTTAGTTGGTCGTGACTTCGAATGTCCCGAAAGAGATGTCGTTCGGACAATTTGTGAATGGACAACGCGAGTTAGAAAATGATTCTGAACGACGAATAAAAGTGAATGTCTTGATCGAGAAAGCCTAGAGGATCGTACTTGTGATTTCAGATTTGATCGAATGGAATTGTGGTATATCCAATTCGAACAATAGCATCAGTTGTACGACTCGGAGTTCACTGCAAAGGAAGATCGTCAGGTTACGTACATCATCGATGGTATTGAGGCGTATTAAAGATCGATGTGTGATAACTCGGGGGTACTCTGATCCGAGGAACGATGATCGTGTAAAATGTCCTTGTTCCGATGGATGCTATACTCGGGATGTTGAAATGTGTCGAGAAAAAGATAAACTTGGTTCAAGAATTTTCTAGCAGAACGAATGTCGAACGGGCTGTCGAACTGAGATCTTGGCTTGGATGGAAATGAAATGTTTGGATTGCTTCGACGATAACCACAACGTTGACGTTCTTATCTTATGAGATCGCAACTCCAGCCTCGCACATGCGTTACGCCAGATTAGGACGATCATTCCATGTGAGCGCTAGTATGGTGATTCATACAGCGGGGGTGATCGAACTTGCATGGCGTGGCAATTTGTATGCTTCGACTTATGGTTTGACGCGAAGGTGGACTCGAAAATGGCTCAGTGTGCTTGAAGATTGAACTTGAGGATTGAGTAGGTCCAATCCACGTATCGAGAATGAATTAGTCTAGACTCAAGCATGAGTTACGCTACAATGAGGACGATTATCCTGCGAGAACGTGGCATGGTGATTCATGTCCAACGTAGATAATCGAACTTACGTGAGATTGGGGTATGACAAATTGTTGTGCTAGACGACCTCGTAATCGAATACATGAATTGGTTAGAATGGATATGTGAATCATGTCGACATGTCAGAAGGAATAGACTATGCAATTGGTGATTTGAACGGTTTCGAATCTGCGCAACGAATGCCTTGATGCGAATTAGGTGATCATACTCGATGTTTAAAAATTTGAGTGATACGAGCTTGGATAGAAAATCTCGTATTATCGACCTTGGTTTGACCCTAGGATTGGGGTCAGTGTTGGCATTTTTGTTGGGGAACCATGTTCCAATCCTGACATTGACTTTAGCCTTGAGAAATGGCCTAGCGGTTAGGCGAGATGTTCCGTTTCAAGAGTTAGCAATCGAAAGAATGATCTTGAGGATTGGTATGGATGGATAGAGTGAATCAAGAATATCGGAATACCCTTTACGAGATTCGGCTGACATGCTTATATTTCAGGGACGTCCAAATATGTGCACGATGAGACTCGAGTGAGAATGGCGAATTCTCTATCACGCGGCTTAGCTGAAATACATGTATTTTGGGGACGTCCGGGATATGTGCATGATCCAACCAAGTGATACGTTAAATTCAGGTAAGACTTGAGGAAAGGAAAAGTATCAAGAATTTTGAAATTGTGTTAAAGGAAGGATTGATACTAGTACGAGCATGGCTCGGATTGAGAAAACGCATAGGCGGAATGTGTACGAGAGTTCTTGGATCAAGTGGTCTAAGTGCAAGTACTCAGTTAGTTTCTAGGACGAAATTTTTTCTGAGTGGTGTATGATGTAGTGCCCCGTCCCACTCAGTCAATCTGAGGAATCGAAATGCCGACGGCGTTCGGCCTTAGCCTTGCAGCGGCTGCTCGAAGACTCGCTCGGTCGAGGCGACTCCTCACTCAGGTGGGATAGTTTCGATGAACTTGCCTCATCTTAGCCTTCACTTAATAACTTGCATGTTTTCAACTTGCACAAGTTCGGCTTGATAATAAAAGAGACGCATCCACATAGCTAAGGAAATAATCCCGACGGATCAAAATGTGCTAGAACATGGAAAAAGGTTCCACGGTCTGCTTAGAAGTTGGCTCAGCGTGCTTTCAAAATGACACTCGATCCTTCGTCCCGTGGCTTGGGAGAAGGAAGTTGACCTAAATTGTGCCACAACGCTCGAATTAGCCTAAGTCATAGGCGTCGTCCGCATGAATGCTTGATAAAGCATGCACGGTCCCGTCGTCCAAGGCTTGGCATAGCCTTCGCATGTCCCGTGGGTTAAGTCGTGTTGCACGGCTTGTGGCTTAAGTCTAGGCACCCAAGAACTTGGTTGTTCAAGTCGAATGCGTGTACGGCTCGTGTTATTCCCCGCTCCGTACGGCGTATTATGCTGAGGCGTTGACTCAAAGAGTCGCATTGACCGAATGAAATGTATCGATGCAAATCGATACGAGAGTTAAGTTGTCCCGAGCAACGCATAGAACTAAGTCGATGTGAAGAGTTGCATTGTCCAAAGAATGCATCGAGTTGAATCGATACAAAGTGCCACATTGTCTCGGGATAAGTACGTTGAGACGGCTCGAAGATTCTAAGAAATCGAATCGACCAAGACGCAAGTCCGGATCGATGCAAGTATTGATTTTAGTTGATTTCATGTGCAGACTATACGTTTACGCTAAAATATTAGAGGTCGACATTTTGCCTTTTTTGCGACGGGTCCGCAAAACCCAAATCACCGCCTCGCAATGGGCTGAAACTTGGGCTTAGTAAGCCAAATCGGACATATAATTCAATAAAGTACAAAGTGCTCGAATGGTTAAGTCAGGAGAGTAGCCGTGCAACGAAGTTATGAAATCGAGCCGCATCGGCTCGGCAAAACGACAAGGCGTATCGACTCAAGGTGGGAGGATTGACTCTTCTTTTTACTCCTTCATGCCTAAGTTAGAATGTATCGTTGTATGCTAAGTTAACCTATCAATGCCACTGGCGTGGTCCGATCGAAAGATAAATCATAGTGTGTGTCGAACATTAGTTAGAACAATTGAAATGAAACGTGCATCAAATGCATGAGTCGCTATGGAACATTAGATATCGCAAAGGCGAGCCCCTCGGTGCACAAGCTGCAAGAACATGGGATAACAATATTCGACGAGTGCCTTAGTGCACGAACCATACCGTGCCTTCGTGCACGAGTTAGAAAGACTAGCACATTGAAAGACAATAGGCGAGCGTCCTAGCGTGCAAGCCACGAACATTGAACACTAAGGCATAGAAAATAGAAATACGGCTTCGATGCGTGCACCAAGTACACGACGCGAGGGAAAAAGATGATAAATGTGTCAAAACGTGCCTACGTGCATGAGATCATAAAAGATGGCTTTGTTGCGAAAGAATACAATTGTGGCATGAATGTGGCAGAACTGTCGGATATGACATGATGTCTCGAAAGGTGTTCGGGACCTTCGGGTCGTTCGGTTGACGAACATTGAGTTGAGACATGATGCCATTGAACATTGAAACAAAGTATGAAATGTAAGAACATAGAAAATTAATGAAAGAAATACAAGTTGATAAAGTCTGAGTCTCGGACTCAAGACTATATTTGTTTGTTTGATAAAGTCTGAGCCTCGGCTCAAGACTATGTTGGTTGCTTGAATAATAGGGCATTGCATGGTCGATTGGACTTGAGATAATTGTGATATCTTCCGTGCACGGAATGTTCCTCCGAATGGGTGCACCGGGACACCGGGACCGTTTGGCCTAGGAGGGATATAATCTTTGAAGGGCGCACATCTGTAAAGTCGATTAGCACCCGGTTATAGATGTGAAAAACCATAAATGATGGTAGACATGCGGTAAGTTTCGGTTGTTGGGGTAGCAACCCAACCCGTGAAATGCCGGGCTACCCAAATTCGAGAAAGAAAAGAAAAAGAGAAAAGAAAGGAAAGAAACATCTTTAGTCCATTTTGGCACGAATACGCCAATGACCATCATATAGTTAAGCAATGATGGATTGAAAGTGTAGACACGTATGTGTCCCACTCATAGATCCTGCATAGAGGGCACTTATAACATGACATGCAAGGAATGGGGCGTATTCACCTTGCGTCGGTGCAAGGGCGAGTGCGTCCATGCTGGTAAGAAGTCGTACCACGAATCAAACACGAGATTACTTTTCTGCTTGCCTATTAAATTCGAATAACATGCTTTACGCTTTCGAATATGCCAGAAAATCAACCAGGGGGGAGAATATAGCAAGATCATAAGCTAAGTTGCATGATTGAACATAAATACTAAAATGTCGATTTAGAAGGAAGGTCTTTTCGTCAGTACATGCGAGGACGAACGTACTGATCCCCCACCAGCTTTCATGCAGGGTGCAGAAAATGGATTACTCGTGGCAAAGTTTCGTTTGATCGCACAGAGGCATGGAATGCCGTAGCGTTTGAAGCGTACGATCGCATTGACGTTCGGACTTGCAACATGATTGATGCGGCCGAGATATAGAAGACATGATGTATGGAACGGTAATATCCTTTGTGGGCAAGAGAGAATCTGAGTGTTGTAGCCAACCTGGCAAATTTAGTTGGGCTATTGAAAGCCTTTGTAATCTCAATTCGAATATCAATAAAGAGAACAGTTTTGTATACTCTGTTTTTCTTTCGTTGCTAATATCAATTCAAAGATGACCATTTGAGAATTTGTCATCTTGTCTTGCACGAGCGCAACTCCAGGCTCGTACGGCATCACGACCCTGCGAGGACGATAATTCGGGTGATTCCGGGTCGGGGCGTGACAACACGTTCCCTCGATGCGAAGCTCGACGTAGCCTTTGCTCGTCAAGTCGTTGTCCGAATAAGTTAGACAAGAGTTGTACTGGACTATCAAAGTCATAGCAAGCACTGTCCCCTGTTTCCTATGCTTGCCAAGTCATATAGTCACACGAGAATAAGGCTCGTCATATAAAGCATATGACTTGAACGATAGCGTCGCCTAGGGAACAATGTCTGTCTAAGACACGAGCTACGGTTGGTTTAGTGAAAAGCATGCCACGAATAAGGAATTCCATGCGACTGGTTGTCGTCGAGATCGGTCTCGCTATTTGGGAGTCTCGATAAGTCTCATTCACGAGATCGGTCCCGCTACTTGGAAGTCTCACTAAGTCTCTATGAGAAAGCACACGAGATCGGTCCCGCTACTTGGGAGTCACGATAAGTCTCGTTCACGAAATCGGTTCCGCTACTTGGGAGTCTCGCTAAGTCTCGATAAGGAAACACACGAGATCGGTCTCACTACTTGGGAATCTCACTAGGTCTTGATAAGAAAGCATACGAGATCGGTCCCGCTACTTGGGAGTCTCGATAGAAAGATGGAAAACATGGTCATGAATAAGAAAGGACTTGGTAGATCGAGTTGAACCTTACATGGTCATTGGACAACTTGCGCGGAAGGGCAAAATTCCTCGAGTGATCCCGGGGCGCTGGGTTCGTGTCGGCCTAGGAGGAATTTTAGATATTGTACGGCCTTCATCGACGGTATGACTCAATTGAAGTGAACCGTTACAATATAGGCTACGGGTCATTCGGTGGGAGCTCGTACCTTGCCACGCAAATGGTCACCGTATACAAAAGATCCAGGATAGCTTGACATTGCGAGTGACCACTCATATAGAAGTATCGGCAAGAGCGTCTATTCGCGTGTATGCCTTTGGATTGCATCGAGTACTAGCAGGTTATGAGTTGGGTTAACAAGTTACGCTTATAGCAAGCGCTAACCTTGAATCGGCACGGGTTAGGGTGTGCACGGATGCATCACCACTCTGGAGCCTAAGATTTGGCTATAGTAAGGATACGTGCTTCGGCATGAATGTGACCTCGTCTCGAGTTAAGTCACGAAAGGCTGTAAGACAAGTTGGTTAAAGTCTGGTTGATACTTGGGAGGCACGGCCTCGATTTTAAGGTACGATCAAGTCCATTGGCACGACTAGTACGAGTCGTCACCTTGACGTCGTTGGCACGAGAATGGTCTAGATGCACACGAAAGAATTGAAAGTCTTGGCACGGTCGAGTTGCATAAGTTTCTATTTGGCGAGGCACTGCCTCGAATATATTGAATTCACGAATAGAGTATAGCACGACCTTGTCGTTGCATTGCAAGTATAGGCCAAGACGTCGTTGTCTTAAAATTGATCCTAAGGTAAGACTAGAAAGACAATCGAAAGAGATTTACGCTGCACAAAGTAAATGAACGTGTCGGTTTTGTATGGGTGGGCGAGGAGCTCACTCCACCAGTACAGTTGAGTAATGACACCCACACAGTTTTTATGTGCAGGCACAGGTAGAAGCTCGTGGCACGGAGCTCGCTTGGATGCGTCGAGGTACGGAGTTCCTTGGCGAATCGAAAACTGCGACCACGTGAAGTCAAGACATATACGGGACATAATGTATGGACATCGCCATCATGCAGAATCTGTACTCGTCGCCTTGAAGTATTGTATCGAGAGATGAGAGAGAGCAGAGTGACTTGTAAATGAGAGAAAAGTGAGCTTGAGAGACTTGTAATCAGGACCTTGCGCCCCATTATAATATTATTGTTCAATATCAATAAAGAGCACTTTTGAATAACTTGTGTGTTGTTTCTAAATTTCTGCTGCATGTTTCAATGATTCTGCTTGGGACTTCTGCGCGACGACCCCGTCGCAGCCACTGTAATCGACCGTTATGAAACTGCCTTGTACGAGCGCAATCTAGGTTCGTGTCGCATCATGCCTTAGCGAGGACGATCACTCCTATGGGAGCGGGGCGTGACAAATAGGCCATCCAAGTGGGGTGCCACTCAAATTTTTTCAACTATTAATATATGTTGATCTATCAACTATAAATGATTATCAATACTTTTCGATCCTCATGTATCATTAGCCGCCAATGACTCTCAACACCAACGTCTACCACGCTATCAAAACGGTGGGAGATTCGCCCTCCGCTGTTAGGAGCATCCCTGATGCTATGGACTGCGGCCCAGCCAAGTTGAACTAAGCCTAACACTGGACACAGTATCGCATGAAGCGAAAATCAAAATTGATCAAGTTACTAACTCGGTAGATTGAAGTAGCCTCGTTGAATGGCATAGCTTTGCGGCACCGAAGTATCGCCTGAAGCAATAACCAAATTTGACTAAGTCATTAGTTTCGTCGAATGGAACAACCTCACGGTCAGGGGGAGCTCCGCTAAAATGTATCCTCGCTGCTAAAAACTACTAAGGCTAGTCTTGCAGAATTTAGCCCCGCTGAACTTAGTGCCATGGAGTCTAGTCCCGCTAAACTTAGCCCCGCGGAATCTAATTCCCCGAAACTTTGCACCACAGAGCCTAGCACCACTGCTAGGAGTTTGCCCGAAGCAAAACTCGACGTTGAGGCATTGCCTCGTGAAGCCTAGCTCCGCAACTAGCAGTTTGCCCAAAGCAAATTAATTAGATTTAGGGAGCTTCACCCCAAACCTTCACGAGGGGGATTTCCTCCTTCACCCCGGTTAATAGGCCCGAAAATATCATGGGAAGTCGATGGTGCCAATATTGTCAAGATTTTTCCTGAAGCAAAATTTGGTAGCGACATACCCCTACCCTGACAGTCCGTAGAGGCTTAGTATTTTGCCAGAAGCAAAAAATATGACTAGAACTTAGCCTAGCCATAGCATCATAATTTTTTTGTTTCTAACGTCGCCTTTTTGGCATAGGAAGATTATCTCTTCCTAAATTGATTCCTAAACAAACAGTTTATCAATTCACGAGAACCTGAAGTTTACAAGAACCTAAAAATTGTAATATATCAATACAAAATGACAATTAAAATTCATCATTTACATGTTGTAAACCAGATGTTACACATGATTAATTCTTTCTTCTTTTTTGTAGAACCTGAAGTTGCGAATCTCCTTTATTGTGATTCTCTTAGCTAGATTTAGCGTCGCGCCAACACGCAACCTCTTGAATGGTATTAAAGAGATCATAAACTAGCACTAACATGTTACGTGAAGATTGATGTTGATCATTCCCGAAGAACCTGAAATGCTACCCTCATTTTGAGTTTGCACATGCAATCACAAAAATTTGATGCAACAAATAGTGGCCACTGTTGCCGGTTTTTCATTACAAAGCAGCTTCATGTCATTGTGCAAAATTACAAAAACAAAAGAATCAAAATTTCAAAAATCTAAACAGAGTATGGCAATATTATTCTTCTGCACAGATCAAGTTACCATTATTGACAGAAACAAGGCCTCAAATACAAATGAGAGATTAAAGTCGGACTTAACAAGAGCCCTCCAACCACCAGACCTAAATTTAAACTATGCTCTGTGTTCAACATAGGATCCAGAAATACCTGAGGTGCCAAGAAGGGTAACCTGCAGATGTAGCAAATTCTACAAGTTACCCGCGTTTCATAAGGCTTTCATGAACGAAGGAACAAGTAACTCTACAAGTTTAATCAAGGGATTGAACTCTTAACTAATACTATTTGAGAATTAGAGGACCTCTCCACAATTATCTTGATTTCGGGTAACTAATAGTTCTAAATCAGTGCATAAATCAGTCAACAGTTAGAAAATTGGTCTCCCCACAAATATGAGGAACAGTTAGAAAATTGGTCTCTCCACAAATAGGAGGAAAATCGAAAGCTATATATGCAGCTGGTTTCTTGCATTTGCTTGATCATAACATCATAATAAAGAAAGTTTAGGTATCAAAGTTTATGATAGCAAAGTGAACATAACAAAAGATTAGGATATCATAGTGAACAATAGCCAAAGTTACAAAATACTTTTGTGCAAATCAGACTTGAATTGAATACAAGGTAAAGGATACCTCTAAACCCTCCCCTGCAGATGTAGCTATCTAAAGACCAAAACAATGTAAGCTTCGTCTAGCAACCAAATTTAGGCTAAAATTGTACTAACTCGCGATTGACCGATAAAATAAGTAGTTGAATAAACAACCATAATCATAAACAACCATAATCATCGTTTACATGAATTATAAGTAAGATGTTCAACCACAAGTACTTTTATGGTATCAGAACCAAAGACAGTGTTGTGTTCTTGTATCAGGCTGACTGAGTATTAATCTTGGTCGGTGCAGTTATATTTCGGCCATTTTAATGGTGATATCCAAGTGGGGTCTTCTTTAGATTTAGGTTTCAGCGATGCCAGAGTTTCCCTATAAAGGGAGGAATAAATTTCTGGAGCTACAGGATCGGAATAGTCTACAGGGCCTCCTCCTTCCTTGCCATTATGGATGTCGAATATCGTCTTCTTGCATTCTTCAGTTTCGATGTCATAGCACTGTAACTTTTGACGATCGCAAAGCAAGATGCACCTTCCATTTCGAATTACCAATTTGGGAACGGGAAGAATGGATTCTGCAGGAAATGTGGTTGGATGGGCGATACTATGAATTTTTTTCCACAACTGTTTTGTTGACAGCTCCCATATATCAGTGGTAGTAGCATCGCAGGCAGCATTAACAAACCAGAGTGTGTCTCCGTGTCCGTTCATGATATATCGTCGTTGACATTGATACTGATGGTCGGAGAGTACGGCAGACGGTGGAGCAAGTACTCCAAACTTGTCATTTTTGAGATCAAAGGAAAGCAGAACATCGTCTGTTAAGGTCATCCAGTACAGTACCCCACCGTTTGCCGATGCAGAATATGCTGCTTTAGGAGCACACTTTCTTCGTAAATTTCAAATTCGTCGTCAAGAGAGAATGAGCGGTAGAACATGCGGACGATTTTGTATGAGTTGGTTGTCGGGTCAAGCCCGAATCCGATATGCTGGTAAACGTTGTCGTCGATAGGCATGTTGTCGCTGTAATCATAAGGCACAAATAGGGTCTCTCTAGTGCCAGGATTGCATGCCCAGATAGTTTCTTGTGAAATGAGAAGTACCAATCCGTCACAATCGTATTGGCACACCGATGTTTTAGCTTCGTGATCTCTTTCGATGGAAAATTCAACCAAGGGCTTTGGAGCGACCAAGGGCTCGGGCTCCGAAGCTTCTTCCTCCTTGAAGGAAAACAAACGCATGCTCCCGCGAAACTTCGACGCCGGTGTTCCATAGGGGTCGTGGTTGGTCACGACAAGGATGCGAGGGGGACTCTTTCTCGCTTCCAGCAGCTGCAACTCGATGAAATAAGGCTGAGAGATGAGGTGTTCCCACGACTTGCAGACGGACCGAAATCGTAAGATGGACTTCACTGGCAGTTTCGAAAGTATGACACAGATGACGTCGTGGGGTAGTGGTAGGCGAGGATAGGAGGAGGACGACGCCGACGCCGACGCCGACGCCGACGTGATCTCCTCCATTCTTCTTCTCTTCTTTGAAGAGCAACTTCTCCCGTCGTCACCCACAGTAATCATATGATAATTAGCTCTACCACCTCCACTCATATTAATTTCTCTCTCCCTGCAGTAGTAACGCAAATAAATTTAAAGATAGGAGGAAGAATTAATTTGATGCTAATAGAAATTAAACGGCTGCCTGTCTGAGCTGGCTCATAGAAATATATCTTCACATACCTTGGTTGGTTTGGTTAGACTGATGGCAGAATTCCCCCAGTTCTTCTGTTGAGCAATAGCAAAACCACAGATCCCCTTCCTTCCTTCCTTCCTTCCTTCCTTCCTTGCGTAACCTAATAATGACAAAGTATTACAAGAATAGGATCCATAAGTAGTTAGGGGAATATTGATAATATATATTTTAAGGAAAACAAACAAACAAACAAACTGCTCAATCTACACTTTTTCCAAAACCCTAAGATGCTAGGGTTTGCTCTGACGGCTATTCTTTTTCCAAAACCCTAGGGTTTTGATTTGCTGCTCCATCTCCTTTCCCCTCCTCCCCAGTCCCTCCTTCCCTCCCAGTTATGGCTTCCTACAAGGATATAGTTGAGAGGATGGCCTCTCTTTTTGAACTTCAAGGTCCGGCCGATCCTGTTTCGCTCTCGGCGAGAGACGGGAACATAGCGGATCATTGGAGCGCGTCATTGGTGATTAAGCCTTACTCTGCTCGTCGATATACTAGCTCTTCTATCTCCTCCATCTTGTCCAAGATGTGGAAGATGTCGGATCTCGTCCAAGTCTCGGATTTTGATCTAGATGCAGGCTCCTTTCTTGTTCGGTTGGATTCCTCCATGGTGGTGGATCGCGTAATAAATGAAGCGCCTTGGAGCATAAATGAAGATCTGCTGGCGTTGGAAAGATGTGATGCGGGAAAGCTTCCTGAGGAATATCATTTTTCTCATGCGGATCTTTGGGTGCAACTTCATCGAATTCCTCCGAAGTTCTTAAACTGCGCGGCTGTTATGAGGATTGCGAAGACTTTGGGGGAGCCAAGGAAGTGTTCAGTGGCGGATGAAGTTAAATGGAAGACGTTCGCTCGGGTTAAAGTTTTCATTGATATCTTGAAACCTTTGAAGAGACGGATCAGTACTATAGTTGATGGGTTAGATACTGGTGAAGTGATCGTTAAATATGAGCGTCTTCCCCGCATGTGTTCCTTTTGTGCTAGGGTTGGACATCTTTATTCAGCATGCAAGGATAAGGAAAGATTTGAGTCCCTGGTGAATGAGGATTGGTCAGACGAAGAGATATCCCGCTTCAAAACTCTGATCCAACCTAGAATCAAAGAAGAAGAATACCGTGCTGAAGTGAGGACATCTGGCCGTCGCAATCCGAGTGCTCAGATCACTCGGACGGGTGCAGATAGTAGTATGCAGGCGAAAAATACGGTTGAGATCTCGAGGCCTAATCTACATGCCACTCAGGGTGGATCCTTTCGTACTAACTCGCATATTGAGGGAGCGGCGGGGCCGGAGCCATTTACCATGGGTGAGGAGTTGGTTTCTCAAAATTTGGTCAGATAACCAAGTACATCCCCCCTCAAAAAAGAGGAGTAGATGCAGATAATCATCGCGGACTGGAGAGCATCACCAAAGACCAATCGTATATTCATTCTGATGAGGAACACAGTAATGGTAGTCTCTTTAAGGTGGGGGCCCCACAGGATAGGTTAATGGTAAATGATTTTGATGTCAATTCCCAGATTTCTATCACCCAATCAACACCAGATCTGGGAGCTTGCAATGTTGTGCACATTACACCTTGCAAGCAACTCGAGTCTGGTATTGCTAATCTCCTATTCAAGCCTCTGCAAGGATCTTTTTCACCCGAGCTTTGGAATAACAACTCTATATTCTCCTTCTCATCTTCACACCTGGAGTATGGTAGGCATCAAGCGAATAAGGAAGTATCTTCCTCTGATATGGCTATTGACAACCTTAATGCAAAATATGATGATCGGTCAGCAGATAGGGGATTTGTTTGTCGTCTTTCTCAACCGCTCAAACTTTCGTGGAAGAGAAGAGCCCGTAATCATATCACCCCACGAGAAAGTTCTGTCATTCCATTACAAAAGAAGCGACTTGGGGATCTGCTGTTTTCTCCCTCCCCGACTCAGAAGAGGAACATTACAGTCATTCCGGAAGCACCTGGCTCTAGTAAGATTATGGCGGCTGATCCTAATCAGCCGCTAAACAAATGTTAGTGTTCTCGTGGAACTGTCGAGGGATGAGGAACCCTTCGACAGTCCAGACTCTCCGTGCGTTCCTCTTCGCCACTCGCCCCACCATCTTCTTTCTTTCTGAAACTATCTCCCCCCCTTCGCATACCTCCTCTATTCTTCCAAACCTCGGTTATTCTAGTACTTTCTCCATTCCTCCAATAGGCCATGCTGGTGGCTTATGGATTGGATGGAATGACTCAATAAAGGCGAGTATTTCTTTCTCGTCAAATAATCTTATTCTTCTTGAGATAAAGGAGGATCATGGCAGACAGGAGTGGAACCTCCTTTGTGTGCATGGGTATCCAAATCTTAAAGACAGAGCTAAGCTATGGAGTACTATTAAAGAATTGTCTGACTCCTTCATTGTCCCTTGGGCTTGTATAGGGGATTTCAATGCGATCACTCGACCGTCGGAGAAGATGGGTGGGAAGGTTTTTAATTCTCGTGCGGCAGCTCCTTTCAAAAACATGATCAACCACTGTGGTCTCATCGATCTGGGGAATAATGGTCCGGCGTATACATGGTCGAATGGTCGTCGTCTTAATGCTCATATCAAAGAACGTCTCGATCGGGCGTTAGCAAATACAGAATGGTGTCGACGTAATCCTTTTGCATCTGTCTCGACTCTTCCCCGTTATAATAGCGATCATGCACCAATTCTGCTCAATACCAACAAAAATTGCAGGCCGAAGTGCAATATTCTTCGTTTTGAAGCTTTTTGGTTGTCGCATCCATCATTTAATGAGATACTCAAGTATTTGTGGTTGAAACCAAACCACCAGGAGATTGATAAGTGGTCTCATAGAATGCGCGCTACTATGACGGGGCTACACAGATGGGGGAAATCGAAATTCGGCAATTTTAAATCGAATATCTCTTCACTCCAGGAGGAACTGTTGCGGATTCAATCGACGGCAACCACAAATGATACACTTGAGAAGGAGATGATGCTTCAGAGGAAACTGAATGATCTTTTGGACATTGAAGATATGTATTGGCGCCAGAGAGCAAAGTGTCAATGGATTAAGGATGGTGACAGAAATACCAAATACTTCCATCTCAAAGCTTCTAACAGACGGAAAAAGAATGATATTCACACTCTTCAACTGCATGATGGTAGCTGGACGGAGGATCATGAGGTCATTACAGGTATGATGCTTGACCATTTTAAAAGTAGATTTAGCGCGGAAACTATTGTTCCCATTGATCCACACTTTGTTATCTCTGCTAATCCTATTTCATCTGATGAGAATATGGTATTGGGTTCTATTCCAACGGAAGTAGAAGTGGAACAGAGCATCCGGAGCATGGGAGCTCTTAAAGCTCCTGGTCCAGACAGAATGCCGGCTGTGTTTTTTCAAAGGAATTGGCATGTTATTGGGAAGGATGTTACTCGTATGATCCAAAATTTCTTCAGCACTGGTTATCTTCCTGCTACTCTCAATCATACTAATATTGCTCTCATTCCTAAACGAGATAATCCGGCGCGTCCTGAGGATTTTCGTCCTATTGCTCTTTGTAATGTGGCTTATAAGATCATTTCTAAGATCATGACGAGGCGGATCAGAGGTTTCATTGATAAGCTTATATCTCAAAACCAAAATGCTTTCATTCCTAATAGGCAAATTACAGATAATGTGGTGATAGCTCAGGAAGTAATCCATGCTATGAAGCGTTTCTCTAAGAAGCGAAGTGCGTACGTTTTGAGCATTGATATGGAGAAAGCTTATGATCGTTTGGCGTGGCCTTTCATCAGGAGTGTTCTTCATGGCTTCGGAATTCATGGACACTCGAACGATCTCATTATGAAGTGCATTACTTCCTCGTCGTTCTCTGTCATCATCAATGGGCGGTCTGAAGGTCACTTTCTACCGACCAGAGGTATTCGGCAGGGGTGTTCCATGTCCCCGTTTATCTTCATCATGTGCTCAGAAGTCCTCTCCAGACTGTTCTACTACTATGAAAGAGATAATCTTATCCAGGGGATACGGCTTAATAGGTATTCACCTACTATTACCCACCTTTTGTTTGCTGATGATCTTTTGATTTTTGGACAGACTCAAGCATCACCGCTTACAATTATTCGTATTATTCTTGATACCTATGCTGATTGGTCGGGTCAGCTTGTTAATTACACAAAATCGAGCATCTCTTTTAGCAAGAAAGTTTCTCTTCAGGACCAGACGAGCATGGCGACGTCTCTTAATCTAAAGATCATGTCCATCGACAACAAGTATCTGGGGCACTCTCTTCTCCTCCCAAAAGGCAGACGATCCTCGTACACTAATCTTCTTAGCAAGTGTCAAGCGCATCTCAAGGGCTGGAAGGCGAAGATCTTATCTCATGCGGGACGGGCTACGCTCATTAAATCGACATTAGGATCTATTCCTATTTTTCATATGTCCACACACAAACTTCCCATGGCTACAACAAATGATTTGGCTAAACAACACAGGGCATTTTGGTGGAATCATGATACGGGGGAGAAAAGGTTGCATTTCTTAGCTTGGGACAGATTTCTGAAGCCGAAACGAGAAGGTGGCTTGGGTTTTAGAAATCCACATTGGGTAAATGAAGCACTAGTCGGTAAACTCCTTTGGCGTTTTCTTACGCAACCTGATCATCTTTGGGTTCGTATTCTTAAAGGAGTCTACCTGAAGAATAACTCATTCTGGACTGTTCGGAAATGCCGCACCTCGTCACCTACTTGGTCGAGTATCATCGACATGCGTGAGATCATGTCAGACAATATGTGTTGGGATGTTGGTGATGGATGGCTTAACATATATTCTGAGCCGTGGATACCAAGCCTTCCTGGTCATCGTATTACTTCTCCGCAACTGGATCCTCAGGGACCGACCCTTGTTCGGGAGTTGATGATTAATAATGGTACTAGCTGGAACATTCCTCTCCTTTCGTCATTGTTTTCTGATCTTGAGGTCAAAGCCATCACAGCCATTCGGTTGGGGGATTATAATAGCAATGATAGACTTATTTGGACTTGTTCGAAGAATGGATCATTCTCGGCAAAATCTCTTTATGAGTTCATCCGCAGACGATCACCTAGCTCCTCGTCAGCATGTTCTAGCAGTTTGGACAGGAGGGTTTGGATAAATCTTTGGAGCATCAAAGGTTTATCCCCTCGTATCCAGATGTTCATTTGGAGGATATTCAATAATGCCCTTCCCCTTCATGTTGCTATCAATAAACGACTGGCCAGTGTCAGTCCCGTCTATCCGTTTTGTGCTATGCATCTTGAAGACACAGACCACTTATTTTTGCATTGCAATACTGCTCGTGAAGCTTGGTTCTTAAGTCCTTTAGGACTCCGAATCTCGAACCATTTTACTCTTACCAGCTGTTGGAGGCATGGATTGTTGATAGACAAGCGCATGAAGCGTTCATAATTGGAGCGAATATTCTATGGGCTTTGTGGAAAGCCAGAGGAGACTGTATTTTCAGACATATTCCCCCCAACCCTCATCGCATCTTGAAGACTGCTAACGTCAACCAACTGGCTTTCGCTAATGGTGCCATTGACAGCCTCGAGGAGATCCAGGACCTTCGCGAGAGGTATTCGGAGTATAACATCTGGGTTCCTCCGCCGGTGGGGTACATCAAAATTAACGTGGATGGCGCGGCAACGCACTCCGAGATTGCAGCTGCGGCAGTAGCTAGAGACAGTAACGGAACTTTTATCGCTGCGAGGACATGGAAGGGGCATGCCGAATTCATCTTGATGTTGGTTTGCAAGCGAAAATCCACGCGTTCCATCTGGGACGTCTATTGGCAGTAGAGGCTGGTTTCAAGGAATGCATCATTGAAGGGGACTCTTTGAATGTCTTCAGATTCTTCAAAGGGGACCCCAGTCAGATCCCCTGGAGATTAATTGGGTGGTTGCGCTCCATTCAGGCTTCTATCAAGACTAATGTGAATCAAGATTTCAGCTTTATTAGACGGGAGGGGAACAATGTGGCGCATAATCTTGCCAAATTCGCTCTTCTGAATCCTTGTCCAGATAGTTTTCAATCTGTTCCTGATTGTATTTCTTTGAGTTTGATGGAAGACATCAATATGGCTGTGGACACGTCTAATATCAGTTAATAAAGGTCCTATTTTTCAAAAAAAAAACAAACTGCTCAATCTGCTTATTTTTTCGGTTTTAAATTTGTAATCCGAATCTCATTCCTGTTTGGTTTTAATTCTGGACCTGATTTTGTATTGTAAAATATTAGGTTAACATCGTGTATATATATGATAAAATAACCTAATATATGATATCATTTTGGTGTATCTTCGTTTCATGCTGTTGTTTACCGTATAATTAAACAATTAAGGCTCTATTTGATATCATATATGATATCATTTTGGTGTATCTTCTTTTTATTGTTTTTATAAATTTTTCTAAAAATATTGTTTTCAGTTTTTTTTTAATAAGCAATAAACATGTTTGACATATCTAAGTTGTTACTTGTTTTTAAACAAAAACATGATTGATAAGCAACAGTAATTTTTTATTTATAAATAAATAAATAAATATTATATTATTATTATTGTTATTATTATTATTATTATTATTATTATTATTATTATTATTATTTGCAAATTAAAACCAAATTTATTCATCCTTGAAGAACAACTACTCCCGTCATCGCCAGTAATCATAGCCCTACCACCTATACTCATAGTACGTACACTAGTGTAATCTTAAAAATATGAAGAAGAAGAAGAATTATGAAGAAGAAGAAGAATTGGATGCTGATATAGAAATTAAACGCCTCATAGAAAAATATATCTTCACATACCTTGGTTGGGTGGATGGATGGCAGAATTCTCCGCAAAAAGAAAGAAATTGTTCTGATGAGATCTTCCTTGTAATATATAATGACATAAAAGTAGTTGGGGATATTGATAACATATATTTTAAGCGAAAAAAAAAAAAAAAAACAGATACAGAATTTTGTTCAGATTTCCTCTTCATCTGTTTATTTGGGCTGTACAAGATCGAATGTGAGCCACATATCATATTAGATAATAGGCAAATAGGACCGAGGCTAATCTGTTTATTTTTTGGTTTTAAATTCGTGTACTCTCCAAACTGCCCAATCTGTTTAATTTTTCGGTTTTAAATTTGATTCCAATATTAATTCGAATCTCATTCGGGTTTACTTTTTTAAGTCTGGACCGACTTTGTATTAGAAAATATTGGGTTAATGACATATATGGAAAATAAGATTTTTATTATTATAATAGTAAAAGCTTCTAACCTTATCAAAATATAATTAAAATATTTAAATTAAATTAAGATTTGTTACATATATATATAACCCCTGACCACTTGGACCGTATGCATCTCTCTTAACCACTAGGCTGGAGGTCATTTGCCTATATATATATATATATATATATATATATATATATATATATATAGGCAAATGACCTCCAGCCTAGTGGTTAAGAGAGATGCATGCGGTCCGAGTGATCAGGAGATCGATTCCCGGTGGGAGCCTCAGATTCACCCCCTATTGTGTCCACCCCATTATCATCCCTTGCTTATTAGTTGGATGTATTTAAATTTACGGTCCAGATTAAATTTATATTGTATGGTACAGATTAAATATATACATACAAAAATAGGAATAATAAATATTTCCGTACAAAAATTTGAGAGAGAGAGAGAGAGAGAGAGAGAAAGGGAAACAAAAAAAATGAGAAAAAAAAAAGAAAAAATCGGAGAGACCTCTCCCTTCTCCCGCAACCTACCTCCTCCGCCTTCGCCTCTGTAACACCCAGTTTTCTGAAATTATGGTATTTTTAAAATTTTATTATTTTTATTATTTATTAATGGTGTTTTAGGCATAATATGAATTATGGTGATTTTTAGTGTAATTAAAACCATTTTCTAAGTCATGACTTATGACTTTGTGACTTACTAGCAAAACCTTAGTGTAAACCCTAGTTTTCCTTAACCTAGAAGTTGCCATGACCATGTGAGCCTAGCCATAGGCTTAGAACATCAAATTAGTGATTTTTGCCAAAAGGGTATTTTGGTAATTTACTAGACTTTATTTGAGATTATGTGATTTTTAATATTATTTAATTCTTGTTAAGTACCATGATTAGTCTCTAACCTATCTCACCCAAATCTAGAGATTAGCTACTAACCTAGAAGTTATAAGATGGATAATTGGTCATGGGTTAAAGCAATATAAATATCTAGATATTACATTGTTGATATTTTGCTTAAAACCCTCCAAATATCTCAACCTTTTACACCAAAGTCTTTGCCTTAACCTAGAAGAAAGGCCAAGGACACCCCCCCTTGCCATGGCCGGCCAAGGACACCCCCCTAGCAGCCACACCCTTCTATTTAACCCCATCAAAATCATTCATGAACAATTTACATGAATTTTAATCCTACAAAATTCCCTTTCTTCAAACCTTGATAACTTGATCAATTTTGATCCAAATCACCTCTAGTTTCTTGCATTGGACTCCCCTACACTAGAGGATACTAGTTAGGGCCTGCTATCAAGGATTTGTGGAGCTTTGGGCATCACCAAGAGGAGAGGACTCCCCCCTACTTGGGTATTTTCTTGAGTTTTCATCAAATAGGTAAATGCCCTCAAACTTAGTTAAAACTCTGTTTTTCTTCATAAATGCATGCATATAGGTCTACCCTAACTGTGGGTCAAGTTTGGTAGGAAATATGATTGGTTTGGTGTCCGTATCGGACACGTATCTGTGTTTGAAAATTCTTGTTTGATGAAATGCCACAAGGATTTGTTTTTGTTAAAATGTAAAACAAATTACATTTTTGTGTAGCCCTAGACTTGTAGGTTACAACCCAAGTGGACTGAGCACGTTTTCGTGCTGTGTCCGTGTCTAAAAATGGACACGAACTCACTGCACGGGCACGCGCGCGCATGCCCTGCTACCACCCCCTTCGTGCTCACTGCACAGGGCACTAGGACACGTGAAATTTGACTTGGACACGGGGGCAATGTCTGTGAGAATGCCCCCAAAGTTTCGTGTCGTGTCGTGTCGTGTCGTGTCGTGTCGAGTGAGAAATCTCACTCGCACTGGACACGCGCTGTCAGCGCACACGCGCGCGGGGGCCAACTTCGTGCGTGTCGTGTCGTGCGGACACGACACTTGGGCACCTCGTGGTGACACGAGCGTGTAGCCCTTCAAGTGGCGAACACGGGGACACGAGTACGAGATGTGTCGTGTCCTGTGTCACGAGCACGAGACGCGCAACCGCGTGCACGACGCGGTCTGAACGTGTGTATCAGTCGTGTTTTTCACGACTGATACGGTCTTCGTATCGTGTCCTGGAGTGTCGTGGACACGTGTCAGTGTGTGGATCGTATAGCCCTATATGTGGGCTACACGTGTGTATGACCACGAGACGTGTCGTGTCTCGTGGTGTGTCCATGAGCGTGAGGAACGCGTGCACGACGCTGTGTAACGCGTGGCCTGTGTCAGTTTACTCGATTGGATTTTTGAGGGTTTGGACACTTCAAATCGTGTCGTGGTATCGTGTCAGGCACCTAGACACTAGAGGACACTTGGGGCATCACTTACCAACCCTTGGATTCGAGTCTTAGCTCGTGTTGGTGTGTGTAATCGAGTTTACCTACTTTCCTATACACTGTGTCATTTTTCCAGATTTTAGGGTATTGCCCAGTTTTTAAAATCGAGATTTAAACCTATTTTTGTTATGATTTATACTTGTATTTGTATATTTTTAGTGTATGTATACGTAGTATATATGTATGTGTGTGTGTAGGTGAGATTTTAGGGTGTATACATGTATATACATGTGTATATACATGTATATACATATGTAGGGGTGTGTGTGCATTTGTGTGTGTTGTGGGGGCTGTTTTCAGTTTCCAGAAACTGGAACACACCCCCCCTCCTGTCCAGTATTCCCCCTCTCTCTCACGGTTCTCTATTACACTCTCTATTTCTCTCTCTTTCACTCTCTCTCACTACCAAAATAAGTGGTTTTAGCGACGCCCAAAAACGTCGCTAAAACAATAAAATCCGTCGCTAATATGAAGCACCGACGCAATTACCGACGTTTAAGTTTTGTCGCCGTTTCCTTAGTCGCTGATTAAAAAACGTCGCTGAACGTCGCAATTACCGACATCCAGCGACGTAACTGTACGTCGGTGAGTTCTCGACGTCTACCGTCGTATCGCCGGTATATTAGCGACGTATATGTAGTCGCTACACGTCGGTGAAGTCCTGGAATAATTTTCGACGTCTACCGTCGTTTTGTCGGTAATATAGCGACGTGAATGTAGTCACTAGACGTCGGTAAAGGTCCTGGATAATACCGACACTCACCGACGTTTAAACGTCGGAAAAACGTCGGAGACCTGTACATTTTTTTGTAGCTAGTCGTCGGTAAACGTCGGAAAAGCGTCGGAGACCTGTACTTTTTTTGCAGTTAGTCGTCGGTAAATGTCGAAAAAACATCGGAAAAATGTATTTTTTGCAGCTTGTCGTTGGTAAACGTCGGAAAATGACGTCGATAAACGTCAGTAAGCGTCGCTAAATGTCGCTAAAATTTAAAAAAAATAAAAAAATAAAACACAGATTCTATATTACCACTCACAATTCAAGATGCTACACATATAGGTACACATTCAAATCCCCACTCACAATTCCAAATCACAGCGCATTCAAACCCCCACTCACAATTCAAGATGCTACACATATAGCTTTAATCTAAGTTAATTAACATCCAATCCAAACACAATTAACATTTATCGACGAAGGAATTAACATCCAATCCAAACATCCAATCCAAACAAGTCACAAGTCAAATCGATACAAACACAATTAACATCCAAATCTAAACATCCAATCATAAGTCACAAACATATGATGATACAAACACAAACAAAAGTCCTAACTAGGACTACTAGTGATCTGGTGCAGGAGGGGCACCGTCGCGACGAAGGGATAACAACTCCTCATACTCCGCAAGTGAAATCGATACAGATGGAGCGCCAGGCTGTGACGTCGATGGAGTCGGTGTCGAAGAAGAAGGCGGTGGAGGCGACGGAGTCGACGACGATGAAGGCGCACCCAGAGTACCAGCATGCTCCAACGCTGTAAGTCGCTGGTTGTATGAATCCATGATAGATAACATTCTACCACTGCTCTGGACCATCGAATCCTGTGCCAATCTCACCGTCTCGGCCATGGTCACCTGTCCTGTCTGCAACTCCATCACCGTGCGCTCTAACCCTCCAACGGTGCGCTCTGTCCTCTCAGTCGTCTCCACGAGCCCCATAATGCCGCGGTCGAGCGCATCCAATCGTGCTATCAGCGCAGGATCGTCCGTAGGGTGCTGAGACTGCTGCTCGATCCGTCGTAGCAGGTCGTCACGGAGAGACTCTATCATCTGGTGGACTCGGGCAGACTCCTGGGACGGCTGTGGACCATGCACACTAGCAGGAGATGTCCTAGAGGACTGGGTCGCAACTAGGGCGCCATAGGATCCCGTACCGTAGTACGTATCCCTATGGAGGCCACCAGCGGCGGTCATCCACAGCTCGTCCGCCGACGGAGCTTGAGTGGGCTGCGAGGAAGTACCGGCCACTCCTGCATCAGGTGCACTAGCAGTCGCCCGTTCCCGCAGCCTCTGATACTCGGCCTAGAAAGTATGGATAGTACTCTATGATTTCTAATTTCTAATTAATGTACTTATTTTTACTAACTTCATGAATATTTATTTGCATCATATTTACTAAGTTATAATAAAATTGACACGAAGTATTAAATTAAGATAACATATTGTAATATATATATTGGTATATATATAGTTGAGGGTATATATATATGTTATATTATATACAACTATATATATTGGTATATATATAGTTGAGGGTATATATATATGTTATATTATATACAACTATATATATTGGTATATATATAGTTGAGGGTATATATATGGGCTTATATATATATATATATATATATATATATATATATATATATATATATATATATATATATAAATGAAAATGTATATATATGTATATATGTTAGCTGTTATATGTGTATATATATTATATATATATGTGAGTACTATATATATATTTGGGTATTATATATATATATATATATATATATATATATATATATATATATATATATATATATATATATATATATATATATATATATATGTATTGATATGGTTAGGTATAGTTGGATACATATATGTATCTAGTTATGTATATATATGTGATACTATATTTTTAGATATAGGTTTACATAGAACCTATAAGTTACTGGCCTATGGGTTATAGACATTAGCCTATGGCCTATGGTCTATGGTTAGCAGGTTTAGACTTGACCAATAGGTCTAGTAGGCCTAGTTTAACTAGCAAGTTGACCCTTGTTGACCATTGTTGACCAAAGTCAACTATAGGTCAACATTGACCTAGAAATGGCTTGGATGAACATAGAAGGACTGGTTGACTAAGTTGACTAAACCCTAACTAATTGATTATGTTTGACCATGGGTTATATAGATAGTCCTATGTAGATTAAGATATGTATGGGGTTAAGTGGAATACTTAGAGGTTGTGTCATGGTTTGAGTTAGTCTTATGGAGTATTGACTAGAAGTTGACCATTAGTCAAGATTGACCTAATTACCTTGTTGACTAGTCCTTGTTTGACCAAAACCTTAGTTAGTCTAAGTTTGACCTAGACTTGACCCAGATTGATCATGTTGACTAGTATTTGACTAGTTTGATTAGAATATTGACCAAGAGTTGACTTTAACCTAGATTTGACTAACCTTGACTTGTTTGACCTTGTTTGACTTTATTTGACTTAGTTTGATTCCCTGTGACCTAGTATGACTTCCTGTGACCTAGTTTGACTGTTGAGTTGACCAAGAGTTGACTTTTGACCAGATTGACCTAGAATCATGTAGTATGCATTGTATACTCTATTTTTACCATTGTGGATATATTGTGACTTGTGTTGCTCTGATTAGGAGCCATACATCTCTCCTCAGACAGTATATCCTCTTCAGACATTCAGTTATCAGACGAGTACATTCTCTGACCGTTTCATACTTGCCAAGATTTATATTCTTGCTCTAGATTACTTTACTTGATACTGACACGATTGTTATCACGGATTGGTACTATATGGATCTTTTTATGAGATGTTATCCCCCTCGGGAGCTTCAGATACTTTTGTCATGTGTGTTTCACTTACATCATGTATCTCATGCTTCTATTATCATGTATCTTTATGTATCAGCTAGTGACTCATGTACTCTCATGATCACCGAGCCTTCATGAGTCTTCATGAATCACTCACGTATCACCCAATTATGGGCTTATCACGAATCTTAACGTAACATGAATGGATCCTTGTGTATTGATTGGGGAAATGGGGGAGTAGAAGTGGACATGTGAATAATTCCAAAGTAGTGTAATCATGTGCAAACTCTGTAGTGTAATCATGTATAAATTCTAGCCATTCACATGCCTATCTTGTACTCTACATCACTAGCCACTTACAGTTCTCTATATACAGTAGATATTTCCTTTACAGCTATCTCTTTTACTACATGTATCTTCCTTCAGCAGTTCCTGTATTTTACTCTATTGCATGCTTTATATTTCTTATCATACTATGCACTGCGTGAGATGTATTGTGCTCGTTCCTGTCCTGACTGGACCTGTTAAAAATATTACAGAGGATGAGGATGAGGCCCTGGTGTCTACCTATTATGGAGCAGGACTAGATGATACTTATGTTGTGGACCCTCAGCAGGATCCACCTGCAGCTGAGGATGTTGCCCCAGTAGTCTAGGCTAGTTTAGCTAGACAGTCTTTTCTGTATTATCTTTTTGTCTCACATTCTGAGTTATATTTTGAGATGTTGAGATATATAGACTTTAGACTTATTGTATTATGAGTTGGCATTCTGGATGTTATGTATCCTAGACACTTAGACTTATTTCATCTATTCTACTGTTCTCTTTGAGTTACTGTCTATCTATCTATCTTTCATTCTTCTATCCTAGATGTGATTGAGATGTATATTTGTTATGTTACCTCCATTCGGAGAGTATATACTGTACAGGTACCTTTATATTGTTAGATGATTGGCCTAGGACAGCGTTCTACCGCCGACACTGCGGCGTAGGCTGGACGTACCCACTTCTCGTACCCTTACTCTAGGGTGCGGATCGTGACACATTTTTAGTGGTGGCCCATGCAGGTCGAGTTTATGTAGTGGTATTCGAACTAGAGTATCACTACAGCCTGTGATAGGATTTGAGGAATAGGCTTAGTGAGAGAGGATACTCAATCACTGTTAGGATACCTTGAGAGATTCCTGGGATGACCCTTGAGAATCTCATTTTGAATTACGATTTAAACTCCTTTTTCCTTGATTGAATTTGATTTTGGAGGATTCACTGTAGAACTTTGAATCCTGGTGTTAGTTGATGATTTTGAAATTGTTGTAGTTGTTGATTTTAATTTCTTGTATTAGATTAATATCTTTTATTTTAAGGTACTTAATCACATTTATGAGAAAACTCTCATCTGTTTCTTGCCATCTAATTCTTTTGCTAATTGCTTTCCCTTGAAATGAACTGTCCCCTCTATTTTTGCATCTTGCTCAACCCTTTCTACCAAACTATGTGACTGTATCCCAAACCTTACTTACTCGACATTTCCTCAAATCAAGACTTTATTGAGACCTTCTAACCTTTGACCTTTGGTTGATCGAACCTTAACTATATTCATCTAGTAGCCTATCTATCCCTAGGGCTGTGTTCCTAAATTATTTACTGGATTCCTAATTAATTTTATTCCATGCGTTAACTTGATCTTCTTTATTTTTGCATCAATTATCACATCTTGAACTCCCACTTTCTATTCTAGATCATTGGACGTCCATTTCCGTGACTTGGATATTCGGAGTATAATACTAGCTGTTACCTCCCAACAAACTTCACATGTAAGACCTAGACTAGCCTACCTTCATGTAGGTATTCCATGTCCTACTAAAACCCGTCTCCTTGTACTCTATTTTCTTGATATAATTTTCTGGTCAAATGGCTAAACTAAAACCTCTACCATGATACTAAATTAATTCTTATTTCAATTAGAGATCCGCCTTGGCTCAATTCTTTCGACCTGGCATGTGATAGTGTTCTGCTTGAATCCTTAAATGCTTAACCTTGTACCTTATCTTGAATGCTTGACCCGATTGGTTAAGGATCTTGGACTATGTATCTTCTTTCATCATTTTCACCCTTACTTATATCTTTTGCTACAAATTTATCTTTAGTTTTACAAGCTTATCCTTTTCGAGCTTGATTATGACATATTTTATTGGGTGCGCACCCACTAACATATTGTCTAATCAGAACCGACGTATGATGGTCTGATCAACCTATTGCATTTTGGTTCGCTTTTCATTAATCTACGTGGATGGAGACACAGTTAAACTTGCCCTAGAATCTTATCCGCAACAGCCTTGACAATTCTCATTGGAATTATTTTATCGCCTATGAACCTCGTATTCGTATCCAGTAGAATTAAATTTAATCATGACCTGGATCTTCATCATTGGATGCTCGTGCTCATACTTGATTTCATTGATTTTCCATCTTGCCCAAATCTCGATTTATCCTGGAATTGATCAACTTAGATCGTGTCAAGACTAAAAATCTATTTGTGATTGTTTGTGCCTAAATTTTCAATTTTCTTTTACCACTTTATGGAATAGTAACCTTTTAATGATTTCTCAGTTACTTGTTAATGACCAATTTTTATATAGGATGGTAGACGGCCCTATAGCCTTGATGATTGTTGTTCCCTTATCTTCCCAATTAGGATACCCTAGATTGCTTGTACGTTTTGATACCATAGGACAATCTTGATCTAGAATGACTAGTGCACCTAGATGAGACCACAGACTGTCCCATTTAACCTGTTTCCCCCTTGTACCACTATTGCATCATAATTTCCGGTTCAATTTAGGCCATAGACCTTTTCCACTCTAAATTATGATCATCGTAGGCACATTACCGTGACTTTTAAATTATGAGCACAAGACTAGTTGTTTTCTCAAAACTGACTTCACGTACATGACCTAGACATGACACTCTACACCCATGACCTTAGTGTCCCACTCAGGCATACCATCGTGTGCTTCATTTGCTTAGTACGATTTTCCTGACCCGAGGCTCCATCCTGATTTACCCCATGGAGTTACCTTGATTCGATTTAAATTAAGGACACCTTATGACCAAAAACTGCCAGCCAATTTTTGGACATGACCCAGTATAGGTCTACTACCCATATTTTGCTTGTTGACCTTGCATGTTGCTAGGTAGTAGCTTCGACCCTGATTGTTGGAGGTTTGACCTAGGAGGAGTACGACCATCTAAATTTCGAGGACGAAATTATTTTAAGGTGGGTAGACTTGTAACACCCAGTTTTCTGAAATTAGGGTATTTTTGAAAATTTATTATTTTTATTATTTATTAATAGTGTTTTAGGCATAATATGAATTATGGTGATTTTAATGTAATTAAAACCATTTTCTAAGTCATGACTTATGACTTTGTGACTTACTAGCAAAACCTTAGTGTAAACCCTAGTTTTCCTTAACCTAGAAGTTGCCATGACCATGTGAGCCTAGCCATAGGCTTAGAATATCAAATTAGTGATTTTTGCCAAAAGGATATTTTGGTAATTTACTAGACTTTATTTGAGATTATGTGATTTTTAATATTATTTAATTCTTGTTAAGTACCATGATTAGTCCCTAACCTATCTCACCCTAATCTAGAGGTTAGCTACTAACCTAGAAGTTAGAAGATGGATAATTGGTCATGGGTTAAAGCAATGTAAATATCTAGATATTACATTGTTGATATTTTGCTTAAAACCCTCCAAATATCTCAACCTTTTATACCAAAGTCTTTGCCTTAACCTAGAAGAAAGGCCAAGGACACCCCCCCTTGCCATGGCCGGCCAAGGACACCCCCCTAGCAGCCACACCCTTCTATTTAACCCCATTAAAATCATTCATGAACAATTTACATGAATTTTAATCCTACAAAATTTCCTTTCTTCAAACCTTGATAACTTGATCAATTTTGATCCAAATCACCTCTAGTTTCTTGCATTGGACTCCCCTACACTAGAGGATACTAGTTAGGGCCTGCTATCAAGGATTTGTGGAGCTTTGGGCATCACCAAGAGAAGAGGACACCCCCCCTACTTGGGTATTTTCTTGAGTTTTCACCAAATAGGTAAATGCCCTCAAACTTAGTTAAAATTCTATTTTTTCTTCATAAATGCATGCATATAGGTCTACCCTAACTGTGGGTCAAGTTTGGTAGGAAATAGGATTGGTTTGGTGTCCGTATCGGACACGTATCTGTGTTTGAAAACCCTTGTTTGATGAAATGCCACAAGGATTTGTTTTTGTTAAAATGTAAAACAAATTACATTTTTGTGTAGCCCTAGACTTGTAGGTTACAACCCAAGTGGACTGAGAACATTTTCGTGTTGTGTCCGTGTCCAAAATGGACACGAACTCACTACACGGGAACGCGCGCGCATGCCCTGCTACCACCCCCTTCGTGCTCACTGCACAGGGCACTAGGACACGTGAAATTTGACTTGGACACGGGAGCAATGTCTGCGAGCATGCCTCCAAAGTTTCGTGTCGTGTCGTGTCGTGTCGAGTGAGAAATCTCACTCGCACTGGACACGCGCTGTCAGCGCACACGCACGCGGGAGCCAACTTTGTGCGTGTCGTGTCGCACGGACACGACACTTGGGCACCTCGTGGTGACACGAGCGTGTAGCCCTTCAAGTGGCGAACACGAGGACACGAGCACGAGATGTGTCGTGTCCTGTGTCACGAGCACGAGATGCGCAACCGCATGCACGACGCGGTCTGAACGTGTGTATCAGTCGTGTTTTTCACGACTGATACGGTCTTCGTATCGTGTCCTGGAGTGTCATGGACATGAGTCAGTGTGTGGATCGTGTAGCCCTATATGTAGGCTACACGCGTGTATGACCACAAGATGTGTCGTGTCTCGTGGAGTGTCCATGAGCGTGAGGAACGCGTGCACGACGCTGTGTAACGCACGTGGCCTGTGTCAGTTTACCCGATTGGGTTTTTGAGGGTTTGGACACTTCAAATCGTATCGTGGTATCGTGTCAGGCACCTAGACACTAGAGGACACTTGGGGCATCACTTACCAACCCTTGGATTCGAGTCTTAGCTCGTGTTGGTGTGTGTAATCGAGTTTACCTACTTTCCTATACACTGTGTCATTTTTCCAAATTTTAGGGTATTGCCCAATTTTTAAAATCGAGATTTAAACCTATTTTTGTTATGATTTAACTTGTATTTATATATTTTTAGTGTATGTATACGTAGTATATATGTATGTGTGTGTGTAGGTGAGATTTTAGGGTGTATACATGTATATACATGTGTATATACATGTATGTACATATGTCGGGGTGTGTGTGTGCATTTGTGTGTGTTGTGGGGACTGTTTTCAGTTTCCAGAAACTGGAACACACCCCCCTCCTGTCCAGTATTCTCCCTCTCTCTCACTGTTCTCTATTACACTCTCTATTTCTCTCTCTTTCACTCTCTCTCACATCTCTCTCTATTTCCCTATATATATATATGTTATATATATATATATATATGTTATATTATATACAACAATATATATTGGTATATATATAGTTGAGGGTATATATATATATATATATATATATATATATATATATATATATATATATATATATATATATATATATATATATATATATATATATATATATGAAAATGTATATATATGTATATATGTTAGCTATTATATGTGTATATATATTATGTATATATGTGAGTACTATATATATATTTGGGTATTATATATATATATATATATATATATATATATATATATATATATATATATATATATATATATATATATATATATATATATATATATATATATATATATATATTTTTTTTTTTTTTATATATATATATATTTTTTTTTTTTGTATATATATATATATATATATATATATATATATATATATATGTTAGCTATTATATGTGTGTGTATATATATATATATATATATATATATATATATATATATATATATATATATATATATATACACACACATATAATAGCTAACATATATATATATATATATATATATATATATATATATATATATATATATATATATATATATATATATATATATATATGTATTGATATGGTTAGGTATAGTTGGATACATATATGTATCTAGTTATGTATATATATGTGATACTATATTTTTAGATATAGGTTTACATAGAACCTATAAGTTACTGGCCTATGGGTTATAGACATTAGCCTATGGCCTATGGTCTATGGTTAGCAGGTTTAGACTTGACCAATAGGTCTAGTAGGCCTAGTTTAACTAGCAAGTTGACCCTTGTTGACCATTGTTGACCAAAGTCAACTATAGGTCAACATTGACCTAGAAATGGCTTGGATGAATATAGATGGACTGGTTGACTAAGTTGACTAAACCCTAACCAATTGATTATGTTTGACCATTGGTTATATAGATAGTCCTATGTAGATTAAGATATGTATGGGGTTAAGTAGAATACTTAGAGGTTGTGTCATGGTTTGAGTTAATCTTATGGAGTATTGACTAGAAGTTGACCATTAGTCAAGATTGACCTAATTACCTTGTTGACTAGTCCTTGTTTGACCAAAACCTTAGTTAGTCTAAGTTTGACCTAGACTTGACCCAGATTGATCATGTTGACTAGTATTTGACTAGTTTGATTAGAATATTGACCAAGAGTTGACTTTAACCTAGATTTGACTAACCTTGACTTGTTTGACCTTGTTTGACTTTATTTGACTTAGTTTGATTCCCTGTAACCTAGTATGACTTCCTGTGACCTAGTTTGACTGTTGAGTTGACCAAGAGTTGACTTTTGACCAGATTGACCTAGAATCATGTAGTATGCATTGTATACTCTATTTTTACCATTGTGGATACATTGTGACTTGTGTTGCTCTGATTAGGAGCCATACATCTCTCCTCAGGAAGTATATCCTCTTTAGACATTCAGTTATCAGACGAGTACATTCTCTGACCGTTTCATACTTGCCAGGATTTATATTCTTGCTCTAGATTACTTTACTTGATGCTGACACGATTGTTATCACGGATTGGTACTATATGGATCTTTTTATGGGATGTTATCCCCCTCGGGAGCATCAGATACTTTTATTACGTGTGTTTCACTTACATCATGTATCTCATGCTTCTATTATCATGTATCTTCATGTATCAGCTAGTAACTCATGTGCTCTCATGATTACCGAGCTTTCATGAATCTTCATGAATCACTCACGTATCACCCAATTATGGGCTTATCACGAATCTTAACGTAACATGAATAGATCCTTGTGTATTGATTGGGAAAACGGGGGAGTAGAAGTGGACATGTGAATAATTCCAAAGTAGTGTAATCATGTGCAAACTCTGTAGTGTAATCATGTATAAATTCTAGCCATTCACATGCCTATCTTATACTCTACATCACTAGCCACTTACAGTTCTCTATATACAGTAGATATTTCCTTTACAGCTATCTCTTTTACTACATGTATCTTCCTTCAGCAGTTCCTGTATTTTACTCTATTGCATGCTTTATATTTTCTATCATACTATGCACTGCGTGAGATGTATTGTGCTCGTTTCTGTCCTGACTGGACCTGTTGAAAATATTACAGAGGATGAGGATGAGGCCATGGTGTCTACCTATTATGGAGCAGGACTAGATGATACTTATGTTGTGGACCCTCAGCAGGATCCACCTGCAGCTGAGGATGTTACCCCAGTAGTCTAGGCTAGTTTAGCTAGACAGTCTTTTCTGTATTATCTTTTTGTCTCACATTCTGAGTTATATTTTGAGATGTTGAGATATATAGACTTTAGACTTATTGTATTATGAGTTGACATTCTGGATGTTATGTATCCTAGACACTTAGACTTATTTCATCTATTCTACTGTTCTCTTTGAGTTACTGTCTATCTATCTATCTTTCATTCTTCTATCCTAGATGTGATTGAGATGTATATTTGTTATGTCACCTCCATTCGGAGAGTATATACTGTACAGGTACCTTTATATTGTTAGATGATTGACCTAGGACAGCGTTCTACCGCCGACACTGCGGCGTAGGCTGGACGTACCCACTTCTCGTGCCCTTACTCTAGGGTGCGGGTCGTGACACATTTTTAGTGGTGGCCCATGCAGGTCGAGTTTATGTAGTGGTATTCGAACTAGAGTATCACTACAGCCTGTGATAGGATTTGAGGAATAGGCTTAGTGAGAGAGGATACTCAATCACTGTTAGGATACCTTGAGAGATTCCTGGGATGACCTTTGAGAATCTCATTTTGAATTATGATTTAAACTCCTTTTTCCTCCCCTGACTCCTCCACCTCTGCTTCTCCCACGACCTTCTCCTTCTGCTCGAGTCGGATCTTTGGAAACTTGCTCTTTGGATCTCGCGCTCTGTCTCCTCTCCTGCTCGGCGTCTCTGCTCCGCCGCCTACGCCTGCCAGCCCACCTTGCGATGGCTCTATGGAACATTGATTTTGTATATAAATTCAATTCACAGAAGCTCCTTCACTTGAGGGGATTCCGGTGCCTTCCCTCCTTGCGCTGGCCAGAATTCGTCTGTTGCCAATACCTACTGCAAGAATTGCATACAAAGAAACAATGAGACATTCTTGATTGTTACTTCTCAAAAATAGTTTCTAGCATTGACACTTGATGCTCGTTTGTAGACTGCAGTTATTTCAGTTGAAGATGGAATTTACCAGGTATGGGTGCTTCTGGCCTCTCTTCGTCTTCCTGCCCTCTTGGAGGCGGTCCACGGCTCCAGACACGCTCGGATACTGTAAAAGAAGTGATCCTCCCCTTGTCGGGTGTCCACAGGATCATGGCTACCCATGGTGCTGATCCCGGAGGCGCCGCACCCTTCCTCCTGGCGAGGATTCGGGTACGGCCTATCCCCTTGCTCGATGCTCAGCACTGACAAAGTTCTTGGGTAGGCCCAGTGGTCGACCGCTGCAGCCTTGAAGCTGAGGATGGATTAAAGGTCCTGCAGGTCGACATCGAGGAGGGAGCTGAGGTGCCCGTCGAAGCAACCCCCTCCGACGAAGAAGTCGACCCTCCGACGAAGAAGTCGAGATCGAACCCTTGCAGGCTTTGGGGTGTCCTGTCCCTCCCGAGTGCCATCTTGGAGATACTAGAGAGTAGGCCTAGACAAAGAGAGGAGGCTAGTGTTGTTACTGAACATAGTGAGTTTGGCTCTATATATACATATATATGTGTGTGTGTGTCGTGAATCTAAGTTGAGGGCTTCTGTGAAGACTTTGCAAAGAGTTACAGTTATTGGCATGAATGTGTATTGTGTAGTGATGATATATATATATATATATATATATATAGCTTCAGGAACGCCGGTGTGTATGGGTATCTTTATCTTGCCATATGTGTGTTGTGATGTATGGCATTGTAGAGAATTTAATAGAACTTATTAAATGAAAAAAAATTGGGCATGAAACATCAGATAATAGAATTGTATCGTGGTATCTTATACTAAAAGCTTACTTAGGATCAAATCTGTTAGAAGCAAAAATAGGCTTACTCGAGTGATCCCAATCTCGCACAATTTTTTTTTTTGTTTTTTTTTGTTTTGTTGTGATGGTGTATGCCATTGTTATCATCAAGAAAGTCCTTTCATTATTAGAAAAGGATGCATGAATAATCTAGTACAGAAAAAAGTCGTGATAATATCAAGCTTGCATAGAGGAACATCAACCTAAAGTCAACCTCAGCAAAAATAGGCTTACTCGAGTCCCAAAAAACAGTGACCAAGAGCGGAAGTCGTTGGAAAACCTAGAAGAATAGTTAATAGATAGGGAAGGCAACTACTTAGGTCTCCTAAATGCTGATTATTTAACTGATAATATATATTTCACAGACAGGTTCAATAAAAATAACAGCAGAGTTCATTTTAGCTACTAGATTATGACAAACTTCTAATACCAAGACAATAAAAGGTAGGCTTTTAATTGATCTGAACAATGGCTTCATGATAACTATTTAACATTCCTTAAACGACATCAGACTCCCAAATAATGATATTTCAAGTAATCCAAGCCTTCACCAGATAAGCAGACTAAAAAAGTGGCTGTGATTTTTTCATGAACCAGGAAAGAAGAAACAAAATGATATGAAAAAGAAAACAAAGTATTGGAACCAAAACATAAGAAGCACACACACTCAGATATTCTTGAGATTACATTTTGCTGCCAAGTATGCAAACAGCAGGTCGATCAAAGACATGTATGCTAAAAGCTGACTTCAAACATACTTGCAAGGCTCAATTGTACCAATTGCACAAGAAAAAGAAAACAAAGTATTGGAACCAAAACATAAGAAGCACACACTCATATATTGTTGACACCATGTCATAAAACCCGAGTATGAAGTACGATTCCCTCTCCTGTACAACTTTTTTTTGCTCAAGAAGAGAAGTTTACATAGGGCTGAAAACACAAGATTGTTACAAAAAATGAGAATCAACCAGGTGATTTCTATCTTCTTCTCAAAATTCATGGTGAAAACTACTCTTGAACGGGACAGCCTAATGACAATCTGGTGATAGATGGTAGCAAGTGCATCTCCAATGAATGGTCCAACCCAAATAAGTCACTGAAAATAACCAAATAAAAAAGACTGTCAGTTTATCTTTAAACAATAGGAATGGTTACGTAAAATGACATATATATTACTTATTACATATAGAATAATTATCAACCGAAATAACATATTACCTGAACTCATTGCAGGCTCAGTAACCAGGTTATTGAATATAGAATAATTAGCGGCCCAAATTCCCTACTTCATCACATAGCTCTATAAATGAAAAATAAATATTTGATTAGAAATATTCAAAAAGAGGAAGATATCAATAACGAAAGTAATAGTATACTTGTTTCATTTTGGTGAGCCATATTCTCAATTTTACTAGGATTATTAGGACAATTACGACTATCATGACCAACGTTGACACCATTGCACGTCCTACAAACTCTTGTTTTGTTCTTTTGGGTTGCTTTCTCTAGTCCACTTTTTATTCTTTTGTTGCTGGTCACCAACTCATTCTCAAGTGCATTGGTTGTCTTATTTCGACCTTTTGTTTGTGAAATGTGTGGATCTAACAACAAACCCTCAACTCGATTAATACAAGGCTGAACTTCAGGTACATGTTCATTCTTCTTCTGAAGTAAACGGTCATCCAATTCTTTTAATTGCTTGTGTAAATTATGAAGTGTATCTGCACACAAGTTGAAACTTTCCTCAGATTTGCATGCTAGATATGCACACTGTGTCGACTGTTGTATGAGAAAACTTGCTCTTGTAGCTTCTTCACCAATACGAGGATCACGCGCAAACATCCCATGTTGAGAAACGATTTCGGAGCTATTTGCATCCTTTTTCCATCTCCTTATTATGAAGTAGGTAGGAATTTCATCTAAGTAAAGCCTATCGAAGACTCTTATCAAGTGCTTGCATGGTATCCCTACAAACTCAAACAATTGGTATTCACATAAGCCCTTTTTCGTAGTCAAGTTCATTCTTACTTTTCTCTCCCCATTACTTCCATTTCTATAGCGAACAACGTAGGTTTGAATATCACCATCAGCCTCTGTTTCGTCTACTCTAAGCTTGTATGCATCTTTGAACTGTTCCTCAAACTTCTCAAATACGTTTCTTGTGTAAGTATTTACGGCATGAACTAATACATTTCTTCAATATTCAACACACGCTTCTTGTAAGTAGAGATATAGTCCTCTTTTCGTTCTTTTACATATATTGAATCTAGTGCTTCATCATACTTGGACACAAACTCTTTCAAACTTGTCTTGGCCGAAACAAACACATCGAAGAAAGAGTTAATGCTTTCACTTCGTTGTGTTGTATTCACACCGATAAAAAAGGTACTTCTACAGTAGACCTGTATCCAACTTTGACGGATACGATAAAGATCGTTCATCCAATCATTGTCATACAGTTTAAATTGTTCAACTAAATTAGTCCATTGATTTTCAAAATCTTCAACCGTCCATGCAAACGAGTACACTGCTTCACTGCTCTCTTGAACTCTGATTTCTTAAAAAATATATGACTTATTTTTTCTGCAAATTTCTTCTTAATGTGCCAAAGACAAAAGCGATGACGAGTATTAGGAAATACTTTCTCTATTGCATTAGTTATAGCTTTATCTTGATCAGTGATGATGGAGATCGGGTGTCGCCCTTCCATTGCTTGAAGCCAATGTTGAAATACCCAAACAAATTGTAACACCCACTTTTCTAAATGAGGGTAATTTTGAACTTTTATAATTTTGATTAATCGATAATAAGATTTAACTCATGTTGTGATTTTTGATAATTTTTTAATCAATTTAAAACTATTTAAAATGTTGAATTGTGATTTTGATGGTTAACTAGTTAATTTCTAGTTTTGCTAAGCTTAGAGACTAACCATGGGGACCTAACCATGTGATTAGAATGACTATTTACAACTTTTTAGGCTAAGGATATTTTGGTCATTTTGTGACTTTTGAATTATTTAGGATTTTGATTAATTGGTGAATTTTAGATTATTTTAATAATATTTAAAGTGATGTATTATGATTTTGGTCATTTTTCATATTTTAATATTTTGGTAAAATTTTTTATTTTTAATATTGTTTTTATTGGATTTGTTTCGTCGGGTTTGAGTTTCGTCTCGTTCTGACTTGTATTGTGACCCGGGTAGCTTGAACTCTAGATGGGACCCAATATTAAGTTAAGCATGGCTCACAAGACCCAACATTAAGTTAGTTAATTAAACTAATTTTTATCATGTTAGAATGGTTAAATTAGAGACTCAAAACTAGATCATTTTGACCCCAAACTTGAACCTAGTCTAGACTTAACCATATGAGACTAGAGAGAGGCAATTAGGACATTTCCCATTAGCCGTAATGGACTCTTTATGGCAGCCACCTTTAGGAGAGAATGATTCATTTCATTCATTACAATTTGTCTCTTTTATTTTTCTTTTGTTCTTCCCCAATTTTAGAGAGCCTTCCCATTGATTTGATCTCCAAATCAAATCATTCCTTCACCAAACATTCCCTCAATCATTTCCATTCTCTAAGTGAAGGGTGCTACCAAGGATTGAAAGAGGACTGTAAGGAGTGTCACGACCCGCACCCGCTTTTCCGGATACGAGACGTGTCCAAGCCAGCCTAGGCCGCAGAGTCGGCAGTAGAACGCTGTCAAGCCCGCAAGAAATAATATGCTCAAAACATCACATTTGCTGCTCATTCACATTTCTAAGTTTATTACAACAGTTACAACATTTATAATTAAAGAAAATACAAGATTTTAAATTAATAAAATTGATACAATTGCTTTCTATTTCTAGGTTGTCTTCAGCATACCCAAGTTCTCCCAGTGCTAAGAGTGATCGCGGCTAAACCTGAAAAATGTTGGTTATCCAGTCAGGATTGGAACAAGTATACAAAACGACGGCAATGCAAAACACAACAGAATTAATAAGACATGAAAATAGCATATGAGATATGAAAGCTGTAAGAAAACTGATGACATAGCACGAGAGAGAAATAAACAAGGAAAAACTAATAAAAGACATCTATCTAGGTGGTGTAAAATATTATTTTCGACATGTGAACGGCTAGGGGATAAATCCGGCATCTACACGTGCCGTGTGCAGATGCTATTGTTCACGAATAGACATCTTGGGATATTTTCTAGGTAGTCCACATGCCTACTAAGATATTTTCCCTTCCGACAACTCCGTGTGACGAGCGTGTCAACAAGCAGCAAGATATATGTATAGACATGAAATGAAAAGACTACTATGAATCGGAAAGCAATCAGAAAGTGCACTTGCCTGAGGTCCTTAGCTGGAGAAACCAATAAATATATACCACTCAAAGAGCCACAATCAGTCAACACATTTAGAAGTCTTCGGATGCTGAAATAAACAGTACCAACGTTCTCAGAATATTCAAATTAGCTAGGATTGCCTGTCCTTAAGTCCAATTCTGGACACAGGGACAAAACGGTAATTTCGGGCAAAAACGATGTCCGCCGTTGGACCCGCTTTGCACCGAAAAGCGTGCCAGAGTCAACGGTCTCTAAAGTTGTCAAACTACATGTCTACGAATCCAGTTTTCCGATACGAACCCAACCGTATGTCCAAAGTTGGATTCCGGCGGGCCGTGCAAAAAATCGCCCGTTGAGTGGGACCGCGGGTTGGGTCGGGGCCCGCAAAACGATGATTTTATCCACTGTCTCAGAATCGGACCAAACTTATCATGTAGGACCAAAAAAATGATACGGTCCTGTTGGCGTAAGTTTCGTCTCGATCTGATGAACGTGCACAAAGTTATGACTGAATTTCTATTGTACGGATACGGGGCGATTCCGACGGATATGCGTCGAATTCGTCGCGCACACGCGACCAATTTGAATTCTGTCAAAGCCCATACGACCACGAAGCCGTTACGCAGCTTTTGATCCTTTCGGTTCGCGACCACATCGCCCGAAATGGCGGGACGCACGTCGTGTGGGAGGATTTTCTAGTTTCTAAAAACAGGTTTTTGAAGAAGTTTACATATGTTTATTTCTCTGTACAAAGCAAATTTCTATAAACTTCCTACTGGAATTTTCTAGCCCTATATGTTGGGTTTAACTTCTGTTTAGAAAGTTTTTTGATTCGAAGGATAGATTGATGGAAAAATCGACGTGAAGTTGGGTGTTTGGGACTGAAACCAGTGTCCTATTTTTATAGGTTTTTGCCCAACTTTGGGCTCGTTTTACGATGCACATAACGCATAAACAAATCGAAATATTTGAAGGATATCGGAGTTGGTTACATCGAGATCGTACCAGCGCTTACGAAACGGGAAACGATCGCACGATCGTGGAGTTATTCTGTCGCGAAGTTGCTGCGCCCCCTTGGCGTTACTGCTGTTGATCTCCTCTGTTTCTGGCAGCGCGCGTGAATTCTGGCCACTGCTCCGCCGCCCACGGCGGCGCTGGGGTCGTCGGGGGTGCGCCCAGGCTCGAGCAATTCATCTGGGGTGGCGTGGCAGCGGAATAGTTAGGGTTTTAGGTGTTTTCGTCGAGAGATTCTCCTCCTCTCTCTCAGTTTATAAGCGGTTTGTATGTGCCAAGGATCGGGTTCGGGCGTGAGCGGCTTAGGCTCGGATGAGCTTGGTTCTAGTGGGGAGTCCATCCCAGCTCGGGCTGGCCGAGCAATTGGCTGGGAAGCATGGCAGTGGGCCCGGGTTGATTCTACTTTGTTTGCTCTACCATTATATATATGTATATATTTATACACATACAATTACTTATATAATAATTCTCTAAATATCTAAATAAGTATTTAGTAGTCAAATACAAATCTCAATTTTATCTTTTTACATATGTATATACACAACTATATAATGTATATATTTATATATACATACACATTTAATAACAAAATGATAATAATAATAAGAATAATAATAATAATAACAATAATGATAATAATAATAAGAATAATAATAATAATAACAATAATGATAATAAGAATAAAAATAATAATAATGATAACAAAATGATAATGATAATAAGAATAATAATAATAATAACAAAATGATAATAATAATAAGAATAATAATAATAACAATAATGATAATAAGAATAAAAATAATAATAATAATAACAAAATGATAATGATAATAAGAATAATAATAATAATAACCAGCTAAATTGTCCACTAATAGTCCTTGGTGAACATATCATACCTCATCTGGCCCTAGAATTCCGTACAGTTATTTGAAAACACCATTTAAATATTAATACATAACTTATTAACTATTTAGAAAATATTTGTCAAGTCCTAAAAATAGATAAGAAATATTTGCACACACCTAAAATATCTACATGGCCGTCTTTGATCTTTCTACACGCCTACGTGGGCTTGAATTTGACTTGGGTCTAATCTGGACAGGTTCGGTACAACCGGATTCCTAAAACTCAATAATATAATTAAATAATAAATAACTCTTCGGTGCGGGTTAAGTCGTAACTTGGCCTGGTTTTCCTAGTTAGGACGTCCCTATGGCTAGGTTTTCCCGGGCATGGCTAGTACACTAGTCAAGGCACACTGCTACCTCTCCCTTGCCACAATTCCTTGTCGTTTTATACTCCAAAACTCCACCATGGCTAAAATCATCTACCGTAACAATTAACTAAATAATTATTTATAAAAATCTAAAAATCACCATTTTAAATCAAATAAATAATAAAAAAATATTTTGAAAATTTTCGGGAAGGGAGGCTACAAGGAGGAGTGTCCACTTTGAGGGATCTTCGTATCGGAGCCGTGTCCTAAAGGATTTCATTGGGATTCCACTCCCAATAGGTAAAACCCATCCTCTAAATCTATTTTCTTTGCATATAAATTAGCTTTGAATCCGTAGGATCCATCCTCATGCATGTGTCCCATTTAGATTCAAATTTGAGGCCATTTGGAGCTCTCTTGAGGATTTTAGATATGTGTCTTGTGTCCTACTTGATAGATCCCAAATTAGGACACCCCATGTGTATGTATGTATGATAATAGTTTAAATAGATATTTAAATTCAGTTTTATAATGGTTAGAGAGTGGATTGATCTTTGTTAGGATGGTTAGAATGAGTTTTATTTGGATACCTATGTTTGTATGCAAGTATCTTGGCCTATATGTGTTCTTTTGTCAAATCCGTCATAATTTTCATCCACGTTTTTATTAACCAAAGCAACTTAGAAATGTCATAACTTTTAGCTTAGAACTCCGATTTATCTTCCGTTTTTTTAAAAAGAACCGTATCGAAGTTGCTTTACAAATATATATTTTAATAAGCCAAAGTCTTTCTGTAACTTTCTGTAGAATTACTTGAGTGTCAGCTGTACGAAAGACGAACGTGTTTCGATATTTTCGCGATTCCGGGAGCTTCCGGACACGAAAATGTGATCCGTTTAAAGTTTCGGAAAGCTAACACAAAGGGCTACGATATACTTTAATCCTAGAATTTAGTGAATGCCCAATTGGTACAGTATTGATTTTAAGTAGAAGAGTGACTATACGATATATGCATTTTGTGTAACCTATGAGCCTATGTAGTATGGATATTAAATGAATATAGAGTATGTAATGCATGATATATTAGATGAATGAAATGATATATATATATATATATATATATATATATATATATATATATATATATATATATATATATATATATATATGATATATATTCTCTTTATATTAATGTATATATATGGTTGAATGCGAGCATGTAGGAATGCAATTAATATAATGCATATAAGCAATGCATGAATGAAAGAATGATATACAATGTATGCATGAAAGTATATAATGAATGCTAGATATTAATGCAAGATATATATGTAATGATAGATATGAATGCATAATGTATAAATATTGTAATGCAATATATAATGATAACATGTATGGTAATATAAAGTATATGATGCAAGCATGAATGAATGGAGGAAATACATGTATATAGGTAATATAGAATGTAATATATGAATGCAAGCATGCAAAATAATGTATTGCCATATATGATGTATTCAACTTAAAGATAATGTAATATATGAAAGGAATGAATGATAATATATAACATGATATGTAAGGTAATGCAAGATATAAAATATATGATGTGTGCATGTTTATATGTCTCTATGTTAATGTATGAAATGATATGAATATACAATGTATGCATATGTATAAAACATGTAGGTAATGCATAGATGCATGAATGAAATAAATGTTTGCAATATGTTAATATAAATACAAGTATCTAATATGCATGAATGTAAGTATAATATAATACAAATATACATGTATGTATCATGTAAATATAATATACATGATATGTATGTATGCATGTATACAAGGTAAGTATGTATGTATGTATTTCTATAAACTGAGTTAACCTATAACCTTTTACACACATGCATTCATACACCCTTTTACATCATGTATCCCATGTCACATACACCTACCTATCACTAAATTTTAGAATATTAACACATATCCTTTCACACACATGCCAAACACACACATACTCACTTACTCTTTTACCTCTCTTTCTCTCTCTATATATATATATATATGTATGTGCCTATATATAACTATGTATATGAATATGTGAATAATGATGCATCTATATATATATATATATATATATATATATATATATATATATATATATATATATATGTGTGTGTGTGTGTGTGTGTGTGTGTGTGTGTGTGGGATGTACATATAGGTAGCCTATATGTTATGAGTGTACTACAATATATTAGATATATATATTGTTATGTGTATATGTGTTTGTGGTTTGGCTTAGGCATGATATAGCCTAGGGCTCTTAGCCTATGTTGTATCTGTTTGCCTAGTGAGAGTTTAGTTAGACTTGTTTAGTCTTGATTAGGCCTAGAATAGACTAGTTAGACTAGTATAGACTTGTTTGGTTTAGGTTTGACCTAGTTTGACTAGTCTAGTTGACTAGAGTTGACCAAAGGTTGACTTTAGCCTAGATTGACCCCAAACTTCATGTAGATGCATTGTAGCAGTCTATTTCCTTATTTTAGACTTGTTGTGACTTGTACTGTTCTATAGAAGACAGACACCACTCCTCGGACAGTATATTCTCTTCGGACATTCAGGATACCTGGCGAGTACATTCTCTGATCATTTCATATCCTGCTTAAAATTATTTCCTGCATTAAATTACTTTACTTTTTACTGTTACGTTGGTCACACGGATTGGTACTATATGGATCCCTTCTTGAGATGTTATCTTTAGGGAGCATCGGGTACTACATGTTCTGTGCGTTTTACTTACATGGCGTATCACTATGCTTCGTTGGTTCATTGATCACTTGTGACATATACTCTTATGATCACAGAGTCTCCTTGAATCCTTATCCCATTTACTGGGTATCCTAGAATCTCCTAGAATCCCCATTTATGGGACATCCATGTATCACCCTTCGGGGGCCTTTGCATGGAATCATAACATAACCTGGTTGGATCCTTGTGTATTGATTGGGGGTACGGGGGAGTAGAAGTAGACATGTGAATAATACCCAAGTAGTATCTCATCAGAATCTTTCCATAGTGTCTCATCAGAATCTCCTATGCCATTTACATGTCTATATTGTACTCTAACTCACTAGCCACTGTTAGTGTAACGCCCAGTCCCAAAATACATAGGACTAGGAACGAAGCATGCCAGCTGCATATATACGAGATATACTCCAATGTATGGAAATCTCGAATATACACATAAGCTGTTTTGTGAATAATAATAATAGACAGTCACAGGTAGAAGCTAAATCTCATCCACAGAATATAAAAAAAATGGTATCTCATGAATCAAAGTAAATGTCAAAATATAGCTGTTGGCCGGGCGGAGACAAATCCACTACCGGCACAAGAATAAACTGAAAGGAAATAGAGTCCAACCTCTAAGATAAATAAAATAAGAAATGATGACTAAATAGGCTCCTAGACCCAATAGGGGCAGCCGTGATCAGGAGGTACAACTCGCTCGAACGTGAAGGATGAGTCTATAGCGGAACCATACTCCTGCGGAAAGTCCTGCACACCTATACCTGGAGAGATCACCAGGTCCTCAGAGAGACGTAACAAGATACAAAAAGAACATGCCACATAAACTGAATAAATATTGCTCAAAAAATAAGTCAATTGAATTATAACATGGTCCAATACGTACCTATTGAACGAGCGTACCATCCCCCCAACCAAACAAGGACAGGAGATGGTAAACTAATTCACGATGACGTACCTTTCCATGCTATGAATCCAATATGGTATTCGAACCCCAACAAGGTTCAATACCTTCTCATCGGAGTAGTAAGCCACACCTACAACCAAACAAGGACAAGATGTGGCGAACTAATCTGCGACAAGTTATTGTTCCAAGCCACGGTCAGATATAAATATCCAAACCAAGAGTACTCATACCTAACGGATAAGGGTAGCCTACCATTCTATGTGAATGCAGTTTAAGTACATCCTTCCAACGCATGGGCCCTGGCTAAAAAAATGGGAATGGCATAGTCCCCCCTTGGGGCACCAGGGGCCTCTGGCATAATCGTTCCACGAACGTCAGTGGCCAGCAGTAATAAGGGGTCGTCAACCCGCATCTCCAGTGGAGCGTACGGTCACAAGAGAAATGTGTAAAGTAGCCCATACGCTAAGGATATGTACTTCCCGTCCAATGCCTACTATGTTGTATCCGCAACACATAACCCCTATTAACCGCTAAGTTAAACTAAGCATGCAATGTCTATTAGCGGTTAATCCTATCGCATGGCTTATACGTACTGGTGGCCAGCCAGTCACGCATGTCCGAGTTCTATATGTGACTCACAACACGTGGTACAAATGTGTCAAGGCCTATGAATGCAACACACAAAGGGTGGTCCCTTAACTCTAAGTTTAATGGGTAAGAAAATAATACATAGCAGGAAATATAACTGAACAGTAAGTTCTAACAAGTTATGCCATGTATCACAGTTTATTTTGCATAAAAAAATAATGAATAATGCATAAAATATGAGCTAAATAAATAAACTGTGGTGGCAAGGTATCTTGCCTGGGGGTAGTGTGTAGAATGGCGACACCTGATGACTCAAATCGTCAAAATATGGAAGCAACGAAAGCCAACTTCTATGAACGACCTCGGATGCTGAAATAAACATCACGAACAGATTTGGCATAAAGGAAATACCTAGAAAACGTCTGTCCAAAAGTCAAATTCTGGAACAGGGGTAAAATTATAATTTCGGGTCAAAACGATGTCCGCCGTTGGACCCGTTTTGCACCGAAATGCGTGCCAGAACCTACGGTCTCTAAAGTCGTCAAACTATATGTCTACGGGTCTGGTTTGAGGAGACGAACCCAACCGTATGTCCAAAGTTGGATTCCGGTGGACTATGCACAAATTCGCCCGTTAGAGCGGGTCGCGGGCCGGACAATTTTGGCGTTCTGATCAACCTTCTCAGAATCGGACCAAACTTGGCATACAGGACCGAAAAATTGATACGATCTTGATGGCACAAGTTTTGCGTCGATCCGACGAACATGCACGAAGTTATGGTCAAGTTTGCAAAACGTCGATACGAGGGTATCTCGACGGATACGTACTGATTTCGTCGCGCACACACAACGAAATCGAGTCCCGTCAGTTTCCACACGTCGGCAACATCCATACGCGCCTTTCGATGCGTATAGTGCGTGACCACGTCGCCCAGTTTGTCGGGGCGCACACCGTATCGAAATTTTTTTTCTAAAATTATAGTTTTAAAAACAGATTTTCTTGAATCTTTAACGCTAATTATCTTCCTGTATAATTACTGAAAAATAAATCTAACCAGTGCGTTTTAATCCCGTATATGTTGTGTTTCACTGTTCTCAGTTGGTTCGATGAAACCCTCGGTATACGGGTCGAAAATCGGCTTCCAAGTTAGGTTTTGAAACAGTCTAAAACTGTCATGTTCCGACAGTTTTCTTGGGAAGTTTCAATCGATTTCCAGGGCAAGATGCTAGGGTTTACTAGATTCTATCCAGAGGGGTTTAGAGAGGGTTAGATAGGCTCTACGTAGGTATCGACGAAATCAAAAATAGCGGAGTATGATGGAAGAACGACGAAGGGGAAGTAGCACACCTGCTGTCGAGTAAAACGAAGTATACCCTGTTTTCGGGTCGGCCCTGTGGCGCTCAGGCGACGGCGGCCGGTCGTCGATGACGGAATGGCGGCGCCGGGGTGTGCAGTACACGCTGGGGTTGCTCCTCGGGATGGCGATGCGGTTTGCTAGGGTTTCGAGGGTTTCGAAGCTTCATACGTTCGGGTTAATATATATAGCCTCTGCTATATATACTCTCGGTTTGGGACTTCGTTGGCACTGGGTGAGCCCCTTGCGGGCTGGGGTGTTCTGGCCCAGTAGCTGGGCCGAGCTCACATGGGGGTCTTAGTTGCAATGGTGGCTCAGCTGTGCTGTTCCCCTACGGGAACAGTACACTGTGGTATATTTTTTATTTTTATATATATATAGATATACATATATACACACATATATATTAAAAACCCAAATAAAATTCTAATTAAAACTTCTAAATATCTAAACATTTTTCTAAAACAATTTTATAATTATCAATATATAAAATGTAATAATAAAAATAAAAGTCCATGGTGTATATATATTACCACTATTTTTAAAATACAACAAATCCTTTAATACTTAATAAACTCCTAAAAATTTATTTTCGAAATTTAAAAAAACAAAATAATAGGAATTTCTAAAGTATTTGTAACTTATAATATATAATTATTTTTGCAAAAAAAATATAAAATTTTCAAGTCTCATAAATAATAAAATAATTGAAATGAAATATCTAAGTAATAAAATCCTCTAAAATGTTTGGGGGATTACATCCTACCCAACTTAAAAAAAATTTTGTCCTCGAAATTAAAATTAGGCTTAATAAAAATATAAAAGAACTGAATATGAAAATAGTGTAAGTACTCATAACTTGTTATTTATAAGGGTGAAATCTGCTTGAAAGAAGTAGCTAGTGTTGTGGTCCAATTATCGAAGTCACGGTCGAGGCATCAAAATGATATTTGGTAGAATTTGACGTCATAAACCACTTGATTTATCAACTCAAGTGGAGAACTTTTTGTCAATTTCAAAGAGGCGTACTGTCACGACCCGGTCCCAATTTCTTGGGTCGAATCGGATCATGCCCAGCCTGCACCGTTGTTGAGACGGCGGCAGTAAGCTGTATTCAGTAGTGAAACATATGCAGATAAAATTCTAACGAATATAAAATCTTTTATTCAATTTGAAAAGCCTGAAATACAACAACTATTAATACAACATTTAATTATTACACTTGTTTTCCAAATAAATACTAATCCAGCTCTTAAGATTCTGGGGTTCCAAGTTCTGCGGGACCAGAGTTAGACATCAGATCCTCGACGACACAATCACCTAAAAATGTTGGTCTCCAGTCAGGAGGGAGCAAAGTACAATTACGAATATCCAATAATTCAAATAATAATTTGAAATTTGCAATGTTAAACAATTTGAAATACTTTAACAATATTTTTCAACAATTCTACAATTGAAAACAATGTGATTTGAGTAGGTAACAAACTATGACCGTCTTGGGATGATTCAATTATATCCTAATGATACGGTCCGGCCTATCCTCGTGTATAGGAGGAATCAGCTCGCGCAATCAATGATGCAATATAGGGGTATTGGTCATAGACGCTACACTACTCCCCCAATATCCCGAGTCAATCAGATTCAATCAATGAGTCAATATTCGAACTCTAGTAAAGAGTTCCACAATCAATACTCTAGGAGAGAGTTCCGTGTAGCAATGTGGTTTAAAATTGCAATAAAACAAATTTCTAGATAAATTACCAAATAGACATAACTGCACTTGCCTTTGTTTTATTGACTGGATTCGTTTGTTGATTCCGGGGTGATGCTAGTACAGTCCTCGAAACCCTACAATTGAGAATTTAACTCAGATTCGTTGTATAACCAAGCTAAGTGTGCTAGTTACAATCTCTAGTTTTTGTCCTAGTCAGGTTTTAAATTGTATTAAACTACAGCTAACGATTACGTCGCAACTAAGTGCGTTGATTAAACCGGTTAATTAGATTATTTGGAAAATACACGAGAATCAATTACAATTTGGAAAACTGTGTTTTGTAATATATTTATAAAAAATACAATTTCTTTTAGTGATAAACCGTGAATTAATAATATTTTATTCATTTTAACTAAATTCGTAATTAACCAGTAATCGCGATCTAATCTACGATTTATGCGACTAACCAAAAATCACCCAAAATCCACATCCACCAGAAAAATAAAATAAAACTATGATACATAATACATTGGCACAGCTAATGGTCCTAGGGTGGGCTTATGCCCTGTACAATTTTCTTTTACATCAAATAAGAGAAAATGACTTAAATTATTAAATAAAGTGCAGAAATTAAATAACTATAATAAATAGCCTAGATATTAATTAAAATAAATAAAAAGAAAGCTAAAAGTCTCAGACTCGGTCCATTCCTCAAAATTTGGCTAATACCACAACGTCCGGTCGAACCGGTGCGTTTGCATTTTGCCGGGGCCCACAGACCGGTACGGTCGTCGCCCGAAAATCAGTTTAGAAATTCATTTTCGAAAGCCAGTTAATATAAATATAGTTTTTGTAAAAATTTGGGCAGCACTTCCTCTATTTCGGGACAAACCCAAAACTGGGAAATGCGCCACAGAAAACCTGCAAATGTCCCAAACCAGGGAAAACCCATAGAAATAAATTCCATCCACAAATATCTCAAAATCCAATACACAGAACGTTTCCGAAGAAAATTCGGAGAACCCGAATTGAAATCGGAAACCCGAAATGATCGCAGAACTAATTCCGAAACCAACTCGAAAAACCCGAAATATCCAAAACCAACACAGCACAAATCTCACAGAACATCGCCTAAAGAATACCGAGCTATACGTAGCTAAACCGAGTTCCCGAGAAGGAACCGGGGGACCGATATCATCACCGACTCTACGGGAGGGACGAACTACTGTGATTACCAAGAAATTACCAAATTCCGTTGGCGGGGAGCCGCAGGAAAAATCTCGGGAAAAATCCGAAACTAAGTTCGGCAGCAGGTCGAAGATCCCGAACAGCGACGTCGCGAATCCCAGATCCAGCCACGCACAGAAGGGAGACGCGCACGGACAGCGAAGAACCGCGGACAGCGACTCGGATGCTGGCCGCGGGAGGCGGACAGCGACGGGGCAGCGGAGATCCGCGGAGGAGTCCGCGGAAAGGGGGTGCTGGAGCGAGAACTAGGGCACCGGGCGGGGAACACTGACAGCGCGGGGCCGCGCGGAGATGGGCGGCGCCGGGGCTCGGCTGGACGAAGAGGAGCGCGGGGCAAAGGGGGCTCTGGCCGCGGGGCGGTGGCGGCGCGGGCGGCGCCGGAGGGCTGTCGGCTGGGGAAATCGGGTCAGCGCCGGCTAGGGCGCGGGGGTCCGGCGCGAAGGCTCGGCGGCCACGGCTGCGGATGGGGCAGCGCCGACGCGGGGTCGGGACGCCGAACGACGGGCGGCCTGCTGGGCGCTCGAGGAAGCTCTGGCTGGGTGGAGCTCGGTGAAGGCGGACGCGAGACTCGATGGTCGCCGGGGAACACGGGGAGGAGCTCCAGTCGACGGCTAGGGCTATGGCCAGGTTTAGAAATTGGGGTTAGGTTTTAGAGAATGAAATGATGGAGAGGGAGAGGGAAAGGGGGAAGAAGATTTATAGGGGATGAGATGCTAGGGGTTACGGGAGATGGGAGGTGAAGGGGTGGCGACCGGCCGGCGGGAAGGTGAGGGGTCGACCGCTCGAAATAGAGGGTCGGCTATGATTGTAAAGAGAGAGAGAGAGTTAAATTTATTAAGAAATTCTTTATATAAACTTAAATGAAACCCTTTCCTAAAGTGAAAATATATTCTTTAATTAATCTACAATATAGATTTAGAATAAGGAAAATTAAAAATGGGTTCGGGAAACGGGAATTGGACACAGGCACGGGGTCGGGTTGGACACAACCAAAAATCTAGTTTTACGATATTTTGAAAATTATTTTCGAACCGACTAAAATAATATTAATAATAAAAATTAATCTAAAAATCCACATAATCAACCAAATGAGATTAAATTCAAATAATTTCAGTAAATTCCGAAATTGCGGGTTTCACAACCTTCCCTCCTTAGGAAATTTTGTCCTCGAAATTAAAGGCAGGGTTAGGGGTACAATCATGCAATCATGCCTCAAACAGTTTGAGTATTATTCTTCAATAGCTTCATGGCTAACTAGACTTAACTCTCATATATCAATCGTACATTCTTCCCTCCTTAGAAAATTTGTCTTCCACATTTTCATTTTGAACACATATCATCTATCTTGCAATATAGTATGTACTTCTTTCAGTTTTCTAACATGTTCAAATTTTTAACTCTATGACTATGTCTTGTCTTACTACTTCAGTATCAAGCCTCGGTACGCAATATAATATTTAAAATCCAACACTCCTATTTGTAAAGATCCGTAAAGTTTTATTATTTCTTACTCATAAGTGATCACTCTTGTGATTTTAGACTAACATGTATATATCTCGATTTTAATTCTTTATTTATATATTTGATCCTGAACTCTCTATAAAGTTTTATTTATCATGATTAAGCTCAAATCCTTCATTTTGCTTTTATTGTATTACTTTGACTAAACTTTTCTCTGTCAAAAGTATATATTATCACATCTTTCAACTTGTATATTCTTTCCATTTCGGGTTTCTAATATTGGTACCCTTCATCCTTAATTAATTACGCCTTAAATCTAAATTTCTTGTTTTGGTCATCCTTTATATATTCTCTGATTTATCATGCATCTTCCTAAAGTGCATCTCCATACTTATCATTCAACAACCTCTAATCTACCATGTCAATATTTGGTCTTCATATCATTAATTTTTCCTTCTTAGTTTTAAGTTCAATCACAAGTGTTATATATATATATATATATCTCAAAATTCATGTTCTCCATAATTTTCCTGAAATATATCATTCCAATTTTAAATCATCTGGCTTAATCCAATTCGAGGCATGATTGCTAGATAATATATAAACATGTTTTAAAATCATCTGTGATAAAGTTAGAATATTTGTTATGATCAAAATCATTTGAGGTACGATTAAAATCGAGGTATAATTAAAAATGTAATCAAAGGAAGGAAAATGAGGTTATGTAAAACATAAAGGTCATAAAGAAAACGATATCAACAATTTATTTGAGAAGACAGAAGGTAATGTAATTTTCTGAAATGAGGGACAAAATTTTCAATTCAAATTGGGATGAGGTATAGGAGTTTGTGACTTAGGAAAAATCAACAAGTTGTAGGATTTTAAGATATTGAGGGTGATTAAAATAGTCATGACAAGAATATAATCCGATAAGATATTTCTGAAAGTAGGGACAAACGCTAGAATATAAATCCTCTAAAAATTAGAACGATTTGATGGTGTAAAGACAACCATGGTGTGAATATAGTTTTAATAATATTCGGAAACCAAATATTTTCGAAGTCACTTTATCTCAAATTTATGCCTCGCCAGAGTGCACCTGACTGCAATGAATTTTGAATCCATAACTTGAATAATTTAGTTTACCGAGTAATCTTCCAACTTTATCCATCTCATGGTTAAGCAACATAGGAGAAAGTCTTAATAATATTTGGAAACCTAACGAATACCTGTCATCACTTCAACTTAGAGTTTATGCCTCGCCAGTGCGCAACTAGCTGCAGTAAACTCGCAGTTATCCATAATTCAGACAAATGACTACCACACAAATGTACGAAGCCATGTTAGGTTGCTAAATATTTTTTCAACTTTGTCCATGTGAATTCCAGAAGAATTTCAAAAATTCAAATGAGTTTAAAGTTCTAAACATGATAGAAAATGTAGATGTCGATTCTTCTGGGATCAAGAAATTTATCAAAATAGATATGTGTTCCAGTAGTTCTTGAGATTCAAAAGGCTGGTTCTAAAATCAAGAGGAGTATCTGTTCTCCGATATTTTCTTTTCCAAAGATGAAACTTATGGAATCGATCAACCTTGATTCTGATTAATTGAGTTAGACACAAGATAAGATGGAAGGACCACAGCTTCGAGTTAAGTAGAAAAAAAAACCAATGAAAATATTCCCGACAAATCACTCAGGGAATACAGAATTTAAAAATTATTTTGAGAAAAATAATTTCATATCCAAGAAAAGTTGGAAATTTACTGGATAAATGAGAGAAGGTAAGTCTTATTGATTCAAGAAAATCAAATTGAAATTGTCTAGTAAAGCCAAGAAATTAAATAGCTTTGGGACAGCTAAAAATCTCCATGACTAAAAGAAATTTAACAATAGAATGGATTCAAAAATGGGATGAATTTTCTGACCGTTCCTGCTTCATGATATTCAAACATAGAAACTTTCTAGGCCTTGTTTGATCAAGAAATTGCATAGAGAGAGTAAGGTTTCAAGATAAGTGGAGGAAGTCAACATATGAAAATATTCTCGATCTTTGGAAAAACATAGGAGATAACAATATTAAAATTGAAAATAACTTCTTTAAGAGAATCATGAACTAAACTAATTCTTCTGGTAATAATTGACCTTGAGGTTTAAATGGTCCCAAAAAAATTTTGATTCAGGATTGATTCCGAAAAAGTCATTCAATTGGAAAGGAGATCAAGGCAAAAGGTTGGATAATGGTTGTAGATATATATTGAGTAGATAAAAATTTATCAGGGTTGCTAAGAGAATTCGAAATTCTACATAGCGAACGAATCAAGAGTTCAATTAAAGGTAGAGAAGTAATGAACAATTCGAAATTTAGGTTTGATAAAGAAGAAGAAGACCAAAGAATTCAATCTTATTCCAAAAAGAATATGAATCCTAAGGTATACTAGAACCTGAAAATTATGGTAGGAAAATAATCTCGAAAGTCATAGGACACTCAAAGGTACAATCAGCCTAATCTAGATAAGGTTTAGGTACAAACACAAACAAGGTATCCTACGAATCTATAAGCAGACAAAAATAGATATTTAAGTAAATAATTTTCGGCCCTATAATGTAACATGGTGTAAATCATCTAAGTGTTCTAGTTGTTTCTAAAGTCTGTTTTCCTAAAGTCTCAACTATCCCTAGGTCAAGTTACAGAACTGCGCGATGATCTAGACTAAGTTGACTAGACCAATTTACAGATCTGACCTGCATGGGCCACCACTAAAAACATGTCACGACCCGGTCCCAATTTTTTGGGTCGAATCGGATCATGCCCAGCCTGCACCGTTGTTGAGACTGCGGCAGTAAGCTGTATTCAGTAGTGAAACATATGCAGATAAAATTCTAACGAATATAAAATCTTTTATTCAATTTGAAAAGCCTGAAATACAACAACTATTAATACAACATTTAATTATTACACTTGTTTTCCAAATAAATACTAATCCAGCTCTTAAGATTCTGGGGTTCCAAGTTCTGCGGGACCAGAGTTAGACATCAGATCCTCGACGACGCAATCACCTAAAAATGTTGGTCTCCAGTCAGGAGGGAGCAAAGTACAATTACGAATATCCAATAATTCAAATAATAATTTGAAATTTGCAATGTTAAACAATTTGAAATACTTTAACAATATTTTTCAACAATTCTACAATTAAAAATAATGTGATTTGAGTAGGTAATGAACTATGACCGGCTTGGGATGATTCAATTATATCCTAATGATACGGTCCGGCCTATCCTCGTGTATAGGAGGAATCAGCTCACACAATCAATGATGCAATATAGGGGTATTGGTCATAGACGCTACACTACTCCCCCAATATCCCGAGTCAATCAGATTCAATCAATGAGTCAATATTCGAACTCTAGTAAAGAGTTCCACAATCAATACTCTAGGAAAGAGTTCCGTGTAGCAATGTGGTTTAAAATTGCAATAAAACAAATTTCTAGATAAATTACCAAATAGACATAACTGCACTTGCCTTTGTTTTATTGACTGGATTCGTTTGTTGATTCCGGGGTGATGCTAGTACAGTCCTCGAAACCCTACAGTTGAGAATTTAACTCAGATTCGTTGTATAACCAAGCTAAGTGTGCTAGTTACAATCTCTAGTTTTTGTCCTAGTCAGGTTTTAAATTGTATTAAACTACAGCTAACGATTACGTCGCAACTAAGTGCGTTGATTAAACCGGTTAATTAGATTATTTGGAAAATACACGAGAATCAATTACAATTTGGAAAACTGTGTTTTGTAATATATTTATAAAAAATACAATTTTTTTTAGTGATAAACCGTGAATTAATAATATTTTATTCATTTTAACTAAATTCGTAATTAACCAGTAATCGCGATCTAATCTACGATTTATGCGACTAACCAAAAATCACCCAAAATCCACATCCACCAGAAAAATAAAATAAAACTATGATACACAATACATTGGCACAGCTAATGGTCCTAGGGTGGGCTTATGCCCTGTACAATTTTCTTTTACATCAAATAAGAGAAAATGACTTAAATTATTAAATAAAGTGCAGAAATTAAATAACTATAATAAATAGCCTAGATATTAATTAAAATAAATAAAAAGAAAGCTAAAAGTCTCAGACTCGGTCCATTCCTCAAAATTCGGCTAATACCACAACGTCCGGTCGAACCGGTGCGTTTGCATTTTGCCGGGGCCCACAGACCGGTACGGTCGTCGCCCGAAAATCAGTTTAGAAATTCATTTTCGAAAGCCAGTTAATATAAATATAGTTTTTGTAAAAATTTGGGCAGCACTTCCTCTATTTCGGGACAAACCCAAAACTGGGAAATGCGCCACAGAAAACCTGCAAATGTCCTAAACCAGGGAAAACCCATAGAAATAAATTCCATCCACAAATATCTCAAAATCCAATACACAGAATGTTTCCGAAGAAAATTCGGAGAACCCGAATTGAAATCGGAAACCCGAAATGATCGCAGAACTAATTCCGAAACCAACTCGAAAAACCCGAAATATCCAAAACCAACACAGCACAAATCTCACAGAACATCGCCTAAAGAATACCGAGCTATACGTAGCTAAATCGAGTTCCCGAGAAGGAACCGGGGGACCGATATCATCACCGACTCTACGGGAGGGACGAACTACTGTGATTACCAAGAAATTACCAAATTCCGTTGGCGGGGAGCCGCGGGAAAAATCTCGGGAAAAATCCGAAACTAAGTTCGGCAGCAGGTCGAAGATCCCGAACAGCGACGTCGCGAATCCCAGATCCAGCCACGCATAGAAGGGAGACGCACACGGACAGCGAAGAACCGCGGACAGCGACTCGGATGCTGGCCGCGGGAGGCGGACAGCGACGGGGCAGCGGAGATCCGTGGAGGAGTTCGCGGAAAGGGGGTGCTGGAGCGAGAACTAGGGCACCGGGCGGGGAACACTGACAGCGCGGGGCCGCGCGGAGATGGGCGGCGCCGGGGCTCGGCTGGACGGAGAGGAGCGCGGGGCAAAGGGGGCTCTGGCCGCGGGGCGGTGGCGGCGCGGGCGGCGCCGGAGGGCTGCCGGCTGGGGAAATCGGGTCAGCGCCGGCTAGGGCGCGGGGGTCCGGCGCGAAGGCTCGGCGGCCACGGCAGCGGATGGGGCAGCGCCGACGCGGGGTCGGGACGCCGAACGACGGGCGGCCTGCTGGGCGCTCGAGGAAGCTCTGGCTGGGTGGAGCTCGGTGAAGGCGGACGCGAGACTCGATGGTCGCCGGGGAACACGGGGATGAGCTCCAGTCGACGGCTAGGGCTATGGCCAGGTTTAGAAATTGGGGTTAGGTTTCAGAGAATGAAATGATGGAGAGGGAGAGGGAAAGGGGGAAGAAGATTTATAGGGGATGAGATGCTAGGGGTTACGGGAGATGGGAGGTGAAGGGGTGGCGACCGGCCGGCGGGAAGGTGAGGTGTCGACCGCTCGAAATAGAGGGTCGGCTATGATTGTAAAGAGAGAGAGAGAGAGTTAAATTTATTAAGAAATTCTTTATATAAACTTAAATGAAACCCTTTCCTAAAGTGAAAATATATTCTTTAATTAATCTACAATATAGATTTAGAATAAGGAAAATTAAAAACGGGTTCGGGAAACGGGAATTGGACACAGGCACGGGGTCGGGTTGGACACAACCAAAAATCTAGTTTTACGATATTTTGAAAATTATTTTCGAACCGACTAAAATAATATTAATAATAAAAATTAATCTAAAAATCCACATAATCAACCAAATGAGATTAAATTCAAATAATTTCAGTAAATTCCGAAATTGCGGGTTTCACACGTACAGAGAGATTGAATGATTATCGATAGCATACTAAGGTTATTGACGGGGTCACAGATCATGCATACAGTTCTCTAATGGTACAGATGATTGTGTTCATGCATTTGGGTTGTGAACTAGTAAATCATAACATAGAGAAATATTATGTTATGCCTAATGTCTAGCTATCAAAGGTGTGGTTTTAGTGATAAGTCATGTCTAATAAAACAATTGGTAGAAGTAGGGTAATACTTGCTAGATCCTCAATCTCAGGATGGGTGTCTATTGCCTCCATGGTAAGTGCTTGCCCATGCCTTTGTCTATTCCTCTCTTGCCTAATATGAGCTGCCTGGTCAGGTAGGGGTGGTTTCTGCTGATATCCTTGTGGTGCTTCCATTCCTGGTGCTAGGGGTCTTGGCATCTGCTGCTGAGCTAGTGCTAAAGCAAGTAGTGTTGGTCCTTGGGCCTGCTGATGCGGTGCTAAGCCATGTTGTCCAGGACAATCTTTGACCTTGTGCTGCTCCGATCTACATCCTAAACACTGGCCCAACCGAATATGAAAATCTCTCTGGATGTGCCCTTGTCTTCCACATAAATGGCAAATAGGCTTCTCTCGAGCCTGGTAGGGCCCTACTCTCTCCTGCTGATATGCCATGGGACGTCTGATAGGTCCACTTGGGTCAACTCTAACTGGTCTGTGCATTGGGGTAGGACGCCTCTGGTCATGCTGTGTCTCCTTACGGAGGAGCTCCTGGCTACGTGCTTCCTCCAAAACAGCTGCATGAGAGACTCGAGGCTGTGTGGTAGTATAGGGCTTGAGCTCTGGTGAAAGCCCTTGATGGAATCTCCTCGCTCTCTCCTGCTCCATCGGTATCAACGACGCACCAAATTTACTCAGGCGGCTGAACTCCGTATCGTATTCATCTACTGACATGCTCCCTCGCTTTAGATGAAGGAACTGGTCGTAGAGGGCGTCTCGAACATGGATGAGGAAAAATCTCCCATAGAAGAGGTCGTAGAACTGCTTCCATGTGATTCTAGTGCCCAGTCGCCTCTCTTCAGCCTTCCACCAGTGATGAGCATTATCTTCTAAGAGTAAGTCGACTGCTGTCGTCCAATCATGTGCCGGCAACTGGGATGCCTTCAAGTATTTCTCTGTGCTGATAAGCCAAGCGGAAACTTCTAAAGGACTCTCGGTACCCTTAAAATTCTTAGGCCCCATGTCGATGAAATTCTTAATGGAGCCGAGATAAGGTTACGGAGCTGGTGCTGGATTTGGTACCGGGGCTGGTGGTGGAGGTCTAGCTAGGTAGGCCATCATGCTCTGCCTCAACATTTCCATCTGTTGCCACTAAAATTGTAGCAGAGCATACATAAACTGGGTGGTCGGATCCGCATCAGTCGAAAGTGGAGGCAGTTGGGGTCCGAGCTGTGGTGAAAACTGCTGAGGCAATGGGGATGGTGTAGTCTCTCCTGGTAGTACTGCAGTGGTTTGCTCAACCTGTCTGACTGGGGGCACTTGGGCTTCCTGCTGCACCGTCGATGGGTCCGTGGTATTCTGTTGTGGCTCTAGCTGATACGGAGTCACCGGGGTCATTGGGGAAACCTGTTCTCCCTGGGAAGTTGCATCACCAGATGTGATGGCTAGGGTAGGGGCGTGTCCACTACGTAGAGTCATATTGCTGGCACGAAGATAAGGGCAATGTTAGAATAGATTCAGATAAGTTTTGAGTCTAGCAATTGAAAGAGAGTTTAATAAAGAATTCAAAATGTCAACAACCCGTGGATAAGATCCTAGAGGGCAATTATGTTAGGCTAACCATATCTCAATCCACGTAAAATCGTACAAAAGACGAACCAATTGTACTATGGTTGATCAGACCACAATACACAGGTTCTGATAAGACAATGTATAAGTGGGTGCCCACCATAAAACATATGTCCTGAACAAGCACGATGAGAGAGTAAGCTCGCAAAACTAGGCTATAATAGCAACATTAGTCAAGGTAGTCCAATTACAAATACGCAAGAAAATGATGAAAGAAAATATAAGTAGTTTAAGCTACTTAAGAATCTAAGTCGGGTCCGGTGTTCGTGTCTCTGCAGTCGTCCTACTGTTCTCTTGCCTAAGTCCTTGGTTAAGTCAAAGGAAGTTAGGTTGTGGGGCTTCCTACCCAACTTATAGGAGTTGAACTAGTAGTGTGATTTAATGATGGAACATGATGACATAGTACGCATGATAGTGGGATAAGGGTTTACGGAAGAATAATTCAAGCAAGAAGCAATCAAAATAGACAGTTGGGAGTTCAAAATGTAGGCGAGATAGAATGTCATATATATGGATGAGATCCTAAATTTCTAATCCTATATGCAGGCTTGTTTGGTACGGTAAAGTAACCAAACAACTTATCTTGACCTGCATGGGCCACCACAAAAACATGTAACGCCCCAGTCCCAAAATACATAGGACTAGGAACGAAGCATGCCAGCTGCATATATACGAGATAAACTCCAATGTATGGAAATCTCGAATATACACATAAGCTATTTTGTGAATAATAATAACAGACAGTCACAGGTAGAAGCTAAATCTCATCCACATAATATAAAGAAAAATGGTATCTCATGAATCAAAGTAAATGTCAAAATATAGTTGTTGGCCGGGCGGAGACAAATCCACTACCGGCACTAGAATAAACTGAAAGAAAATAGAGTCCAACCTCCAAGATAAATAAAATAAGAAATGATGACTAAATAGGCTCCTCGACCCAATAGGGGCAGCCGTGATCAGGAGGTACAACTCGCTCGAACATGAAGGATGAGTTTATAGCGGAACCATACTCCTGCGGAAAGTCCTGCACACCTATACCTGGAGAGATCACCAGGTCCTCAGAGGGACGTAACAAGATACAAAAAGAACATGCCACATAAACTGAATAAATATTGATAAAAAATAAGTCAATTGAATTATAACATGGTCCAATACGCACCTATTGAACGAGCGTACCATCCCCCCAACCAAACAAGGACAGGAGATGTAACTCCACCTCCCGATTTCTTTTTTTTTAATATAAATAAAAGTTGATTTATAAAAATCATATAATAGTTATTACTAGCTTTAAATAATAAATGGTTTTAAATAATAAATTTTGAATGGTAATATTTTGGAGGGAATTAATTTGGGACTACTTTTCAAATTTGAAAAGTTGTTGTAACAACTTTGGGCCCCACCATGTGAATTCCTAACTGATTTTTAAAAGAATTCCTGAATTAATGAAAAGGCAAGGGGGTTTTTGCTTAAAAACCATTGCGGGGGGGGGGGGGGGGGGGGACTCAAGTAAAATTGTTTGGTTGCGGAAGGATCGAAGTGCAAATGTTCACTTCTTTTATAATTGGATGAATGAGAACAGAAGTTCTCATTCTATTTCCTCTCTATTCAGTGTATATTTTGGTCCTCTGTTACTTCTCTCGGCCGATCCACGACGACGACGACGGTGCCGATCCAACGACGACGGTGACGATCCGTCCGGCGAATCGACGACGGTGTGATGATCGACGGCTCGGCTCGGTTCAGTGGTGATCCACGACGACGACGAAGATTTCTCTCTCTAGAGAACGACGACGACGACGGAGACTCGACAACGACGGTGACGATCGACGACGCAAGAATTGGTAAGGATGATGAACTTTGATTCATGCTTCTCCATGAAATTTCGAAAGTAAAACTGAATTGTCATTTTGATCATCATGATCCTCTTCTCAGTCGAGAACATCTGGAAATTTCGTCGATCTTGTGATTCGCTCGTTGGTGTTCGATCCAGAGCCCTAGGTGAGTTTACTAATCCATTCTCCATTTTTTTTCGATCAATCGAGCTGATCTCGATTTAGAAATATCCAGGCGTCGGTCAGTAGAGTGATCACTTCGCACGTCGATCGGTCGAACGTTGATCCAATTCATTGGCATTCGAGTGAGAATCGAGCCTCATTACGCATTCGAGATCCTAACTCAGGTGAGGAAATTGCATTTCCTAAATTTTGTTTTTGAAATTCTTTTGGAGTTCTGGTGTGAGGATTTCTTCGAATTTTGAGTTCTGTTTTGGTATGGATGATCGGACTGCTGATCCTCACAGTCCTTAAGATGTTCTCAAATTTTCGAGTTGGATTTTTTAAGAAGAAGTTTAGAGCATGACCTTGTTTTTCTGAGCATCTCCTGTTTGTTGTAATGCCACAACAGGTTCGTGAGTATATTTTGGCACAAGGAGCTGTATTCGAGTGCCTAGGATCAAGTTCTTCTTCGAATTACTCTTCAGGTACTAATCAATGTTTCCTTTTGCTGAGTTTTGTGTCGGGAATTTTTCTGTTGATTATTAGTTTGGGTCGTTTGGGCAGTTGTGGCTGAGTACGAGCTTGGTATCGTGTCTACACTACAAACTGTGCCTGTGTTCAGGAGTTTCTTGTGTCCTGCTCGAGTCTTCATGTGTCCAGCTTTGTTCGTGAGTTCCTAGCTGATACCGGTGGGGAAGTTGTGTTCGGGAAGTTGTGTCGGGTTCGGGTGATCAGAGAACAGCGTTGGAGTTTATTTGAAAATATAGCCGTTGGTTATATGGTTAAGTTGTGGGTTCATGTTGGAACTATTGGTTATGTTGGTAAATTAATGAGGTTATGTAATAATACAGGACCTTATTATTTTCTATACTTTAATGTTGAGTGTAGAGTAGCAGCAGAAGTTCTCATATTTCTTCTCTTGATGAGTTTTGAGAAAATCTAATGGTGTTTGATTATGGGTTTAATTGAACTTAGAATACTAGCTAAGTTGTTTTCCTTTATTTTATTTGGTTTCGAATATACAGGTTGTAGTATTTTTATTAAATAGAATACATATGGATAAGGTACGTGAAATATTGGTTTAGATGAAGTATTTAGATCAAATGTATTTTTTTAACTATAATGATTAGTTAGACATAGCACTCCATTACTAAGTTAAATTTTACTAGCATGGGTGTGGTTAAACAAGAATTTAAGTTTTCTAGAATTTTTGGGTTAATAATTTTATAAGTAGAAAAACCAATTTAGAGATTATGTTTAGTTCATAACCATCTTGTACAAATTATAAATTCAGGAAGACATCCAGTTCCTGATTACCAGTACTTTTCGGAGCCAGGCAAGTACTTTTCTACGGTTTTGTACATTTACATTCCTGTACCCTTTTTTGTGACACGTCATGGCACGATATTCATGTACTCCTGTATTCCTGTACCCTTGCTCTTGTACTTATTAGTGTCGGGTGAAAAAATACACTAGCCATGTGACCAATCCCGGTTACTATATATTCCTGTACCTAGCTTAGGCCTCGCACTGTGCACGCGGGTCCTAAGTCGTACCATATTCATGTACTCCTGTGCATGCTCCTGTACTCACCCCAGCCGGTCACATGGACTAGATGTATTTCGATATTATGCACTTGTCATGTATGGTACTTCAGGATTATAGTTTCATTCCTGTACTTTACATGTTTCCTGTACTTTACATTCATGTACTATAGTTCCTGTACTTATTTCCTGTACTACTTTCCTGTACCTTTATGTTCATTCCTGTATTTCATTTCTTGTACTCCTGTACCATGTTTATGTCATGTTCATGTTTCATTACCTAGAACTGTACTTTGCTCCGCTCCTGAATAGGATATGTTGTAGGTATGCTTGCAGGACATTGCTCTACTCTATGGGCCAGAGCCCAGGATTTAGCTGAGCAGGATGAGGCTTAGCTTGAGTGTGAAACCCATATTTTTGCAATTAATTATTAATAGTATTTTTAGTATTTCTAATTTTTTATTATTATTATTATTATTAAATATTTTTGGGTGCAAATTATTGCAAAATTATTAACAACATGGACTTTTGATTTAGACCCAGACCCGAGTCCGAACCCAGACCCAGGTCTGAGCCAAACCCAATCCCATTTTCTTAAAATCTGATTTTTGACTTGGCTAATTATTATTATAAAAAAAATATATCTAATATAGTTATAGCTGGTCCCGAAGGACCAGCAACCCAACTCTTCCCATGTTTTGGTAAAAGCCTTTTTCCTTCCTTTGCTTCATCACACACGTGAACCCCCTCATTTTAGTAACTCCCCAACTTAATTCCCATCTCCTTATAACTCCCAACCCATCAACTCCCCACTCCACTCTTTATTAACTCCCCTCACCTTCTCCACGTTCTCAACTCACCAGAGCATAACCCATTCTTTCTCTCACAAACAAACACCAGAATACTCACCTCCCCATTCTCACAAATCTCTTCTAATCTCATCTCTGCCCCTCTCTCTGTGGAGTAAACATTTCTCCAAACCCACTCCCGAGCAAACCCCTCCGCGGACTCCTCCGTGCTCCTCCCGGCGGATCCCCGCCGTCAGAGCCCCCGACCGCGCCGCACTCGCCCGTGCCGCCACCGCCCCACGGCCAGCGCCCCTTCTCCGGCGAGGCGCTGCCCTAGCCGCCCCTCCGCGGCTTCCCGCTGCGTTCGTCCGGTGCCCACAGCGCGCGTGCGACCCCGAGCCCCTCCGCGGCTCCTCCGCGTTCGTCCGCCACTGTCCGCGGACTCCCCGCGGCCGACCCCCTTCCCGGCGGACTTTTCTGTCCAGCACGAGCTCTCTCTCCGCGCAGGATTTGTTCCGGCGAGGCGTGCCCTAGCGCAGCCGACCGACCTCCCTCCCGTGCGCGCCCCTCTTTTGTGCGTGGCTGAGTCTGGATCTGCGAAGTTTGCTGTCCAGGATCTACGACCTGCTGCCGAACTTCGTTTCGGATTTTTCCTAAGATTTTCCCGCGGCTCCCCGCCAACGGAATTTGGTGGTAATCACAGTAGTTCGTCCCTCCCGTAGAGTCGGTGATGAAAATCGGTCCCCGGATTCCCTTCGGGAAATCCGGTTAGCAGCGTAGTATCTTTGATTAGTTGCGTTAGCGTATTTTCCTGTGTTTTATCTGCTGGTTTGGTGTGAATTGGATTGATTATGGGATTCCCGGATATTTCGGGAAATTCGGTGGATTGGGAATTATTTTCTGGTGGCTTGGAAATATTTTGGTGGATATATTCTGTGGGATTATTTTGGGTTGGAATATTTGCAGGTTTTCTGTGGCGCATTTCCCAGTTTTGGGTTGTCCCAAAATAGAGGAAGTGCTGCCCAAATTTTTACAAAACTATATTTAGTTGATTTCAAAATTGGTTTTCGGAAATGAATTTTTAAACTGATTTTTGGGCGACGACCGTACCGGTCCGTGGGCCCCGGCGAAATACAAACGCACCGGTCCGACCGGACGTTGTGGTATTAGCCGAATTTTGAGGAATGGACCGAGTCTGAGACTCTTAGCTTTCTTTTAAATTATTTTAATTAATATTTAGGCTATTTATATTAGTTATTTAAATTCCTGCACTTTATTTAATAATTAAGTCAATTTCTCTTATTTGATGTAAAAGAAAATTGTACAGGGCATAAGCCCACCCTAGGATCATTAGCTGTGCCATTGTATTGTGTAGCGTAGTTTTTATTTTTATTTTCTGGTGGATGTGATTTGGGTGGTTGTGTTTAGACGCATAATCGTAGATTAGAACGTAATTTACTGATTAATTAAGAATTAATTAAAATGGATAAAATATTAGTAAATAACTAGTTCATGATTTATCACTATAAGAAACTATAATTTTATAAATATATTACAAAAACGCAAAGTTTTCCAAAGTTAATTGGTCCTTGTTATTATTTCCAAATAACCAAATTAATCGGTTTAATCAACGCACGTAGTTGCGACGTAATCGTTAGCTGTAAATTAATACAACTTAAAACCTGACTAGGATTTACTACTAGAGATTGCAACTAGCACACTTAGTCTGGTTATTCAAGGTTCTAAGTCGAGTTCTCAACTGTAGGAACTCGAAGTTACACCTGACGTTCCTCCTCGGTACCGACTCGTCTATCCAGTCATTCTAAAACAAAGGCAAGTACATTTATGTTGATTACAATTATTTAATAATCACTTCACTGTAATTTTAAACCACTATTCAAACACGAACTCTTTCCGGAGTATTGACTGTACTGTTGGGGACTGGGGGAGTAGAGTAATGTTTATGACCACATCCAAATTACTGTAACTGACTGTATTAGCTTTCCCCTCTTCACACGGGGACAAGCCATACCGTATCGCTAGATACTACTGTAACCCAAGCCGGTCATATACATTGCCTATTCACATCACTGTACTGTATTATTTCAAAACTGTTCATCTTCAAACTGTTTAAAAGTGCATAATTTTATTGTTAAATTAACTGTCAAGATTAGCATGAATTGTACTTTGCTCCCTCCTGACTGGAGAACCAACATTTTAGGTATCACTGATGAGGCTTTGTTCCGCGATTTTTTTCCGAGGTCCCAACTAGAGGACGATGATCTCGAGACTGATGAGCTGGTTGCCTAGATTTTTCTTCTTCTTTATAATTCATGATGTTTGTGGAAAGCAATGTACTTCAGATGTATTTTTCATTTTATTGTAAAAAGTTTTAAACTATTCGAATTATTAAAGTTGTGGCAATTAGACTGTGTTATTTTATTTACCTGCATGAGTGATACAGCTTACTGCCGCCGTCTCAACAACGGTGCAGGCTGGGCATGATCTGATTCGACCCAAGAAATTGGGACCGGGTCGTGACATGTTTTTAGTGGTGGCCCATGCAGGTCTGAACAACAACTTAGGAAAACATACCTAGAAACAATTAGAACACTAGAACATCAATTTGTCACAACATAGGACCAAAATATATTATAAATAAATATTTTTGTTTGATTATAGACTGGTAGGATACCTTGCTTATGTTTGCATCCTAAACCATCCAGAGAATGACCGTTGACCAAATCCTGCTGGCGATGAGGTGTCATCTCCGGATCATACCCCATCTCCTCAACCAAGCCCAGGGTCTTTTCCCTCGCAGCTGTTTGACCGTCCTCAAAGTGCATCCAGTGAAGTTTTCCCTACACTGGCGATTCCTACCTCATCTCAAACTGAGTTGCATTTCCTAGGTGGAGTATTCATTTTGTTGCTCCACCAGTACCAGCAAACATCTTCCAAATGGTTGCCCTATTTCAAGTAATCCTGGAGTTCCAGAAAGCTCAAGATGAAGCCCAGCAGGAACAGAAGAATATCACGAGAGAAGACATGAAGAACGTCAATGATGTAGCCTTAGCTATCTTAAACCAACTTGGAGCGGAACCTCACCCTAAGAGGGGTACCCCTGAAATCTAGAAGACAATTTGAGCCCTATCCGGCAGTTATATCGTAAGAAACTATTGGTTTGTGGCTACTGTAAAAGGCTTGGTCACCAAATCAATATTTGTCGCAAGAGATTGGAGAAATGTTTGGTATGTGGATCTGCTGAACATCGGGTAAAGGATTGCCCCTTATCTTTCCATCAAACCAGAGCTCTTATCCCAGCAACACCTGTTAGGCCACAACCTAGGAACTCTCTTCCTATCTAGCAGACCTTGCCTCCTACAAAGGCATAATGCAGACTCGAAGTTCATAGAAGATGAAGGACCAGATCAATGAAGGCTCTAGGATTTATCCAAGATAGAACTTCACCTTAGGGAACACCTATCCTGTTTGTGCCCAGGAAGGATGGAACAACTGATGTGCATGGATTACCAGACACTAAAGAACAAGTACTTTCTGTCCGAATCGAGGATCTGTTTGATCTGGTTGTGTGGAATTAAGGTGTTTCGAAGTTTGACTTAAGATCTGACTACCATCAAATCAAAGTCAGGAAAGAGGACATTGCCAAGGCGGCATTTAAATACCAAGTATGGGTAGTTTTCTTTGGTCGAGACGTTAGACTGACAAATGCTCCTGCTGTGTTCATGAATCTCATGAACAGAGATTTTCATGAGTATTTGAATCAGTTTATCTTCTCCATCGATAATATTCTGATATATTTGAAGACTGAAGAAGAGCATAAAGAACACCTGAGGAAGTTTTTGGAAACTTTGAGGAAAAAGAAGTTTATGGTAAGTTATCTGAACGTGGATTTTTGACAAGGTGGACTTTTGGCCATGTCGTCAAGAGAAGAAATTTCGATGGAAGATAGCTGTTGTTGAGGAGTGGTATACCCCAAGTTCAATTCGGAAGATTCTTGAACTTGGCCGGCTACTACTGGAAGTTCGTGAAGGATTTCGTCAAGATTGCTGAGCCAATGACGAAGCTCACTTGGAAGAATGAAGAATTAATCTGAACGAGAAGTTTGCCAGGCGGCATTGAGGAGCTGAAGAAGAGACTTACCACTACACCAATCCTTGCGCTACCCGCAGGAACCGGTGGGTTCTCAATTTACAGTAATGCCTCTGGAAAGGACTGGGCTGCGTTCTTCAACAACATGGAAAAGTAATTGCTTACATATATAGGCAACTACAGACTCATGAGGAGAATTATCCCACACCTAATTTGAAATTGCTGCAATTATCTTTACTTTGAAGCTATGGTTGCATGATTTTTATGGAAAGGGAGTGAAATATATACGGACTACAAAAGTCTGAAATATGTCTTCACTCAGAAAGGGCTGAATGTTAAACTAAGAAGATGGCTGAAGCAGATGAAGGACTTCGACATCAACCTGCAGTACTATTCAGGTAAGGCTAATGTGGTCGCTGATGCACTTGGTCGATACTGATGGCGAAGTTCTTAACCAAGGACTAGCACCTGCTAGAAGATATCGAGAAGTTTGGACTGGAGGTTATATTACCTGGAGATAGAAGGACGGAGCTGGATGCTGATTCAGTATTGATGAAGTTCGAGGCTGAGGGATAAAAATCAAGAGAACGTAGTTTCAAAACGAGGCACTTTGTAGGCTTAGAGCTCAAGTGTTGGTAGGAACACCTGAGGGTTTCTAAATTAATCAGCATTGAAACTCTGAAGAATGGTGCGAGACTTTGCGTATCGGCTGACAAACGGAGGAACGAGTTGATGAAAGAAATGCACCAGTCGCAGTATTCCATATATTCAGGAGATAATAAGATGTATCGGAATATGCCTCCATTGATTGGTGTTATGGAATAAAGAAGGACAATTCCAGGTATGGGATTAGATGCGAATTTGTCAATCTGAGGAATTTAGCAAGAGAACAACCAGTTTATTGCAGCCGCTGGACAATTCGGAGTGGAAGTAGAAGCATATAACAATGAACTTTGAGTAAGGATTGTCTTGTTCCCAAGGAGGGAAGGGCACCGATTGGATTATAGAAAACTGACTGACTAAGTCAGCACACTTTCAAAGTTGGTTTATCCACTAAGAAGTGGGTAGCATTGTACGGGAAGCACATCTACCGGATTCATGGAGTACCGCGGGACGAGCAATCAGAGAGGTCAATCCAGACGCTTGAAGATGTATTGAGATTTTGCGTCTCGAAATTTGGTAGGTCTTGGGGAGACCAAATTGCATTTGGGGAAGTTTCTCCTACCAGAGGAACAATCAGTTTTGATGGAGCTGGAAATTGAGGCCAGGAGCATCAGGCCATTTGAAGTTTAAGACACGTTGGAAGTAGCGTACCAGTTAGCTCTACCAGCTAATCTTGAGAGTGTGCAACGTCTTCTACGTCACAGCTCAGATGCTACATTTCGGATCCGAGTCACATTTTGGATAATTCAGAGCTGAAGATTAGAACCAACCTTTTCAGTGCCAGAGGAACCAGTTGCAAGCCTAGTCAGAGGTAAGAAGAAGATCAGAATTCGAGCCATCACTTATTTTCTTATCTTTTCGTTCTAAACTTGACTGATGCTGACGAAGTTAGCCTAGTTTTGCAAGCTATCTCTTTATCAAGCTTGATCATGACGATATTTTATTGGGTGCACCCACTAATATATTGTCTAATCAGGACCGGTGCATGATGGTCTGATCAACCTCGTGTACTTTGGTTCGCTTTTGTATTTTTCTACATGGATGATATCATAAATCGTCTCATCCATGACTGCCTTGGAAATTCTTATTGTTGGACCTGAGTTACGGGCGTAATACCCGTACCTGTTTGATTCTCTTACCATGCCTTTAAATTTCGAGGACAAAATTTTCTAAGGAGGAAAGATTGTGAAACCCATATTTTTGTAATTAATTATTAATAGTATTTTTAGTATTTCTAATTTTTTATTATTATTATTATTATTATTATTAAATACTTTTGGTTGCAAATTATTGCAAAATTATTAACAACATGGACTTTTGATTTAGACCCAGACCCGAGTCCGAACCCAGACCCAGGCCTGAGCCAAACCCAATCCCATTTTCTTAAAATCTGATTTTGACTTGGCTAATTATTATTATAAAAAAAAATATATATATAATATAGTTATAGCTGGTCCCGAAGGACCAGCAACCCAACTCTCCCCATGTTTTGGTAAAAGCCTTTTTCCTTCCTTTGCTTCATCACACACGTGAACCCCCTCATTTCCGTAACTCCCCAACTTAATTCCCATCTCCTTATAACTCCCAACCCATCAACTCCCCACTCCACTCTTTATTAACTCCCCTCACCTTCTCCACGTTCTCAACTCACCAGAGCATAACCCATTCTTCCTCTCACAAACAAACACCAGAATACTCACCTCCCCATTCTCACAAATCTCTTCTAATCTCATCTCTCCCCCTCTCTTTGTGGAGTAAACATTTCTCCAAACCCACTCCCGAGCAAACCCCTCCGCGGACTCCTCCGCGCTCCTCCCGGCGGATCCCCGCCGTCAGAGCCCCCGATCGCGCCGCACTCGCCTGCGCCGCCACCGCCCCGCGGCCAGCGCCCCTTCTCCGGCGAGGCGCTGCCCTAGCCGCCCCTCCGCGGCTCCCCGCTGCGTTCGTCCGGTGCCCACAGCGCGAGTGCGACCCCGAGCCCCTCCGCGGCTCCTCCGCGTTCGTCCGCCACTGTCCGCGGACTCTCCGCGGCCGACCCCCTTCCCGGCGGACTTTCCTGTCCAGCGCGAGCTCTCTCTCCGCGCAGGATCTGTTCCGGCGAGGCGTGCCCTAGCGCAGCCGACCGACCTCCCTCCCGTGCGCACCCCTCTTTTGTGCGTGGCTGAGTCTGGATCTGCGAAGTTTGTTGTCCAGGATCTACGACCTGCTGCCGAACTTCGTTTCGGATTTTTCCCAAGATTTTCCCGTAGCTCCCCGCCAACGGAATTTGGTAATTTCTTGGTAATCACAGTAGTTCGTCCCTCCGGTAGAGTCGGTGATGAAAATCGGTCCCCGGATTCCCTTCGGGAAATCCGGTTAGCAGCGTAGTATCTTTGATTAGTTGCGTTAGCGTATTTTCCTGTGTTTTATCGGCTGGTTTGGTGTGAATTGGATTGATTATGGGATTCCCGGATATTTCGGGAAATTCGGTGGATTGGGAATTATTTTCTGGTGGCTTGGAAATATTTTGGTGGATATATTCTGTGGGATTATTTTGGGTTGGAATATTTGCAGGTTTTCTGTGGCGCATTTTCCAGTTTTGGGTTGTCCCGAAATAGAGGAAGTGCTGTCCAAATTTTTACAAAACTATATTTAGTTGATTTCAAAATTGGTTTTCGAAAATGAATTTTTAAACTGATTTTCGGGCGACGACCGTACCGGTCTGTGGGCCCCGGCGAAATACAAACGCACCGGTACGACCGGACGTTGTGGTATTAGCCAAATTTTGAGGAATGGACCGAGTCTGAGACTCTTAGCTTTCTTTTAAATTATTTTAATTAATATTTAGGCTATTTATATTAGTTATTTAAATTCCTGCACTTTATTTAATAATTAAGTCAATTTCTCTTATTTGATGTAAAAGAAAATTGTACAGGGCATAAGCCCACCCTAGGATCATTAGCTGTGCCATTGTATTGTGTAGCGTAGTTTTTATTTTTATTTTCTGATGGATGTGATTTGGGTGGTTGTGTTTAGACGCATAATCGTAGATTAGAACGTAATTTACTGATTAATTAAGAATTAATTAAAATGGATAAAATATTAGTAAATAACTAGTTCATGATTTATCACTATAAGAAACTATAATTTTATAAATATATTATAAAAAACACAAAGTTTTTCAAAGTTAATTGGTCCTTGTTATTATTTCCAAATAACCCAATTAATCGGTTTAATCAACGCACGTAGTTGCGACGTAATCGTTAGCTGTAAATTAATACAACTTAAAACCTGACTAGGATTTACTACTAGAGATTGCAACTAGCACACTTAGTCTGGTTATTCAAGGTTCTAAGTCGAGTTCTCAACTGTAGGAACTCGAAGTTACACCTGACGTTCCTCCTCGGTACCGACTCGTCTATCCAGTCATTCTAAAACAAAGACAAGTACATTTATGTTGATTACAATTATTTAATAATCACTTCACTGCAATTTTAAACCACTATTCAAACACGAACTCTTTCGGGAGTATTGACTGTACTGTTGGGGACTGGGGGAGTAGAGTAATGTTTATGACCACATCCAAATTACTGTAACTGACTGTATTAGCTTTCCCCTCTACACACGGGGACAAGCCATACCGTATCGCTAGATACTACTGTAACCCAAGCCGGTCATATATATTGCCTATTCACATCACTGTACTGTATTGTTTCAAAACTGTTTATCTTCAAACTGTTTAAAAGTGCATAATTTTATTATTAAATTAATTGTCAAGATTAGCATGAATTGTACTTTGCTTCCTCCTGACTGGAGAACCAACATTTTAGGTATCACTGATGAGGCTTTGTTCCGTGATTTTTTTCCGAGGTCCCAACTAGAGGACGATGATCTCGAGACTGATGAGCCGGTTGCCTAGATTTTTCTTCTTCTTTATAATTCATGATGTTTGTGGAAAGCAATGTACTTCAGATGTATTTTTCATTTTATTGTAAAAAGTTTTAAACTATTCGAATTATTAAAGTTGTGGCAATTAGACTGTGTTGTTTTATTTACCTGCATGAGTGATACAGCTTACTGCCGCCGTCTCAACAACGGTGCAGGCTGGGCATGATCTGATTCGACCCAAGAAATTGGGACCGGGTCGTGACATTGAGGCTTCAGGTTTAGATTACTTAGCTTTACTTGAGGTATTGACTTTAGAGTTCATAGCACTTTTCATTTCTGTTGACTTTGGTACATTATGATATCTGGATTTGTGGATTATGGTGATTATTCTGGGATACGTTTTTAGATGCTGTGATTCTATACTTTCATGTTTATCTGGTTAGTTTTCCCTAGCTTGATACAGCTTACTTCGTCGTGTCTAACGACGAAGGCTGGGCGTGTCCGACTCGTGTCCGATTATTCAGGAGCGGGTCGTGACATATTTTTAGTGGTGGCCCATGCAGGTCTATCCTAATGGTACTTAGGTATTAGAGTACTATTGGGGGACTTGATTACACTAGGAAAACTTGATCACAGCATAGAAAAATCGAAAAATAAGGGTATATCAGGTATATTAATATTCTATAAACACTTGTTGTATTTAGGTCTAGGATTATTTTAACAGTTTTCTGTTTTCCAGATAGATCAAAAGCACGCGACACCAAAACAGTTGATCCACCTGCACTTGAGGGTTATAAGCTCCCATTATCTTCTATCATTCTACTATCCCCATGGGTAGTACGCAGTTGACGAAGACGTTTCAAGAGTTCCTTGACACCAGCAGGCCGTCCTTTTCCAATCCAGACTTGCAAATGCATTTTTCGAATTAGAGAGGACTTCTGACTTCCAGACTCTCAGACCTTGGACTTCTCCGACACCGAGCGCATACTTTGCCCGAGAAGTAGATCGAGAACCTGGAGCCGCCGCTGAAGACCAACTTCTCTGAAGATTGGAGCCATCAGTCAGGAGATCCAGAATATAGCACAGACAATAGGACATAAGATAGGAAGCTAAAGCCCAGGAGAGACATGAAGACTTATGACGAAGACAGCAACTACTATGCATCCGCAAAGCGTCATCAGACTCGGACAGTGTTTCTTCAATCGCATCAACAGATTCAGACAATGACCAATTGTGCTTTCTGCCGCCATCCAGGACATCGCTTCGAGGAGTACCGTCAAAGATGAAGGCTATGCTTGTACTGGTATTCGCCTGCCCACCAAGTCAAGGACTGCTGGAGACCGCTGATCACGCTGCCCAAGGACGAACGCGAGAAGCTCCAGGACTACAGCGAGTGGACCCACCTCTCCAGATTCAGCAATCACATGAAACACTACCGCAAGGATCAACCTATGTCAGGACAATTGAAGAAGTTGAAGTGATTCCAGTCCCGGAGAAACACTGAAGATAAACTGAAGATGGAAGATTTTTTTGCATGGTTGGAAAAACCATGTATCTTGATTAGCAATTCAGTCTCTCCTTAGAATCCTCTTAGCACCTAGATTATTTCTTGAAACTTCTTGTTTGAAACCTTGATTGATGTTCGAAACTTATTTCAAGATATTGTTTCATATTCGACAAACTTGTTTCAGACCCACATTTCGATAATTGTTTGAAATTCATTATTCGATACCGTTGGCATATTCATCATTCCTGACCTTGTTTCCTAGTGAAGGCTCCTATTTGCAAATTTTGTTCTTTTATCAAACTTTGTGTTAATTAAGATTTAATTCTTATTCGAGATTTATTTCGAAACCCTGTTCCTCATTCGAAGCATTATTTGTGCTTCGTCCTATTTAGGACATTGTTGAGGATACCTTTGAGGGTTTTGAAGATTTTGTTTCCTATTCGAGACTTGTTTCCTCATTCATGACTTTGATTTTCTAGTCGAGAGTTATTGGTCCACTATTTTTGTTTCGATCCTGTCTCCTATCCAAGATTTGCTTGTTTCATTGATACTTGTTCCTACTCGTTGATTGATATTATGTTTGCTAATCGAACTTGTACTATTCCAAAAAAATTTCTACTTGAAATATTTCCCTAAAACCTTGCTTGAACCTTTGCTTCTATTGATGCTTGTTTGGGATTCTATTTCCTATTCCAGATTTTATATTTATTCGAGATTGTTCTTTATCTGCGGTTTTGTTTCAAACTTATTTGAGATTTGCTTGTCGCATATTTACGATCCAATACCTTGTATTCCATTCACTAAATGATACATGCTTCCATTCACTCTTCATAACCTAGCCTTCTATTTGAGATTTCTATTCGTGATTTTGTGTCCTATCCGTGACTTTGTTAATACTTGATTTTCTTTTGTTTACTGTGTACCTTATTGAAGAATTCATTTTCAATTCAAGTTTTGCTCGAGGTTTCATTGATATTCGAGATCTTATTGAAACTTGTACGAAATTTTATTTATTTTGAAACTTATCTCCTATCTAATACCTTGCCTCAGTTCATCCTTCGAAACTCTGTTATCCCTTCGGGATAATGTCCCGTATATGGAATCTTGTTACCATTCCAGACATCAGTTGGAATTCCGTTATAATTTGAAACTTCGCTCTCTGTCTGAAATTTTAAATCTTCTTGGTTGCCCTCTTATACTCACTGATGGGATCCCCTGTCGTCTCTTTGTACATAATAAATGCTTGTATTCCAATAGCCAGATAACCTCACCATTTTTGTGACTTGGACTATTGAAACTCATTTTAATTCCTTGAAATTTCCTATAGATAAAGTCGAGAGGCTATTCGATGACCTACCATGGCATGACAGTTGCGCGCTGCAGCCATTAGCTGGATTATGGAGACTGAAGGTTCACTGCAGCCAGTAGCGCACTGGCGAGGCAGGAACTTTAAGTTGAAGTAATTTCAGACAATCATAGGTTTTCGAGTACTGTCAAGACTTATCATATTCTTCATACCTTGATCTTTTGGGTTGCTTCGTCAATGATTGTTGGAAAATGGATAAGATTGACAGGTTATTCGGTGACATACTGTTATTTGAGTCACGGAGCCGAAAGTCCACTGCAGTCAGATATATACTGGCGGGGTAGGGATCCTAGGCAAAGTGATTTCGAATAGCTATATGTTCCCGCACACCATGGAAACTATACCCCTTTTTATATGATTATTGGTTTTCGAGAATCACAGATCCTTGCACGTTCATCCTGATTTGATACTGTATCTCCTGAGTATTGCGTACGTCTCCTCAATCAACCCTTGTTAAATTTTCCTTCTAGCATTTTATTGTTAGATCATTGAATTCCTCAAAATTGTATATTACCAGATTGTGATTTCGTACTTCGTTTGTGACTTGTCTAAACTTCGAACTTAAGTCATGTCTATCTGACCATGATTTTCTATCTTGTTCTAGTCTACCTGTGTTAAACTATCAATTTTTGATCATACTTAATAATTGTGTCTTCATGATTTTGCTCCTCTAAGAGGTAATTGAACTTCATTCCATTCGTGCCTATTAAATCCTTGATCATTGTTAGATCATATTATTTTTCTTGTGTGTAATTATCGTATTTGATCTCAAGGCTCAGGGTGTCTCCGAGTTGCACAGGATCGGCAGAAGTACTGGGCGTACAACAGCAGATGGTCACCGAAGTACGCAGTTAGAAGCAGAGTGTTCCTGAAGAATCTCGCCGACCAGAGGCACCATTCGTTTCGACAGAGGCGGGAAGCTCAGTCCGAGATTCATCGGACCTTTCGACGTGACGGCGCGGATTGGCTTATCGTTTAGCACTTCCAGCTAGCTTGGAGGGAGTGCACGATGTCTTCTACGTATCTCAGCTTCGACGATATATTTCAGACCCCAGCCATATGGTGGACTATTTCGAGCTAGAGGTGGGCCCGAGATTGACTTACGAGGAGCAGCCAGTAGAGATCCTCGATCGGAGGGAGAAGCGCTTGCGGAACCAGACTATTCCTCTCGTTCGCGTCATGTGGAGACATCACTCTCCGGGAGAGTCCACATGGGAGCGCGAGGACGAGATGCGGGAGCGCTATCCCACTTTATTTGATTGATTTGATTGTATTCTGTTTGTGGGATTCTAATTCCAATAAATAACTGGTGTTTGGATCTTTTGTGAATTGCTGAGTTTGGGTTTTGGTTCTTTTGAATTTCGAGGACGAAATTTTTTAAGGGGGGGAGATTTGTAACTCCACCTCCCGATTTCTTTTTTTTTAATATAAATAAAAGTTGATTTATAAAAATCATATAATAGTTATTACTAGCTTTAAATAATAAATGGTTTTAAATAATAAATTTTGAATGGTAATATTTTGGAGGGAATTAATTTGGGACCACTTTTCAAATTTGAAAAGTTGTTGTAACAACTTTGGGCCCCACCATGTGAATTCCTAACTGATTTTTAAAATAATTCCTGAAATAATGAAAAGGCAAGGGGGGTTTTTGCTTAAAAACTATTGCGGGGGGACTTAAGTAAAATTGTTTGGTTGCGGAAGGATCGAAGTGCAAATGTTCACTTCTTTTATAATTGGATGAATGAGAACAGAAGTTCTCTTTCTATTTCCTCTCTGTTCAGTGTATATTTTGGTCCTCTGTTACTTCTCCTCTCGGCCGATCCACGACGACGACGACGGTGACGATCCATCCGGCGAAACGACGACGGTGTGATGATCGACGGCTCGGCTCGGCTCAGTGGCGATCCACGACGACGACGGAGATTTCTCTCTCCAGAGAACGACGACGACGACGGAGACTCGACAACGACGGTGACGATCGACGACGCAGGAATTGGTAAGGATGATGAACTTTGATTCGTGCTTCTCCATGAAATTTTGAAAGTAAAACTGAATTGTCATTTTGATCATCATGATCCTCTTCTCAGTCGAGAACATCTGGAAATTTCATCGATCTTGTGATTCGCTCGTTGGTGTTCGATCCAGAGCCCTAGGTGAGTTTACTAATCCATTCTCCATTTTTTTCCGATCAATCGAGCTGATCTTGATTTGGAAATATCCAGGCGTCGGTCAGTAGAGTGATCACTTCGTGCGGTGATCGGTCGAACGTTGATCCAATTCATTGGCATTCGAGTGAGAATCGAGCCTCATTACGCATTCGAGATCCTAACTCAGGTGAGGAAATTGCATTTCCTAAATTTCGTTTTTGAAATTCTTTTGGAGTTCTGGTGTGAGGATTTCTTCGGATTTTGAGTTCTGTTTTGGTATGGATGATCGGACTGCTGATCCTCACAGTCCTTAAGATGTTCTCGAATTTTCGAGTTGGATTTTTTTAAGAAGAAGTTTAGAGCATGACCTTGTTTTTCTGAGCATCACCTGTTTGTTGTAATGCCACAACAGGTTCGTGAGTATATTTTGGCACAAGGAGCTGTATTCGAGTGCCTAGGATCAAGTTCTTCTTTGAATTACTCTTCAGGTACTGATCAATGTTTCCTTTTGCTGAGTTTTATGTCAGGAATTTTTCTGTTGATTATTAGTTTGGGCCGTTTGGGCAATTGTGGCTGAGTACGAGCTTGGTATCTTGTCTACACTACAAACTGTGCCTGCGTTCAGGAGTTTCTTGTGTCCTGCTCGAGTCTTCATGTGTCCAGCTTTGTTCGTGAGTTCCTAGCTGATACCGGTAGGGAAGTTGTGTTCGGGAAGTTGTGTCGGGTTCGGGTGATCAGAGAACAGCGTTGGAGTTTATTTGAAAATATAGCCGTTGGTTATATGGTTAAGTTGTGGGTTCATGTTGGAACTATTGGTTATGTTGGTAAATTAATGAGGTTATGTAATAATACAGGACCTTATTATTTTCTATACTTTAATGTTGAGTGTAGAGTAGCAGCAGAAGTTCTCATATTTCTCCTCTTGATGAGTTTTGAGAAACTCTAATGGTGTTTGATTAAGGGTTTAATTGAACTTAGAATACTAGCTAAGTTGTTTTCCTTTATTTTATTTGGTTTCGAATATACAGGTTGTAGTATTTTTTATTAAATAGAATACGTATGGATAAGGTACGTGAAATATAGGTTTAGATGAAGTATTTAGATCAAATGTATTTTTCTAACTATAATGATTAGTTAGACATAGCACTCCATTACTAAGTTAAATTTTACTAGCATGGGTGTGGTTAAACAAGAACTTGCGTTTTCTAGAATTTTTGGGTTAATAATTTTATAAGTAGAAAAACCAATTTAGAGATTATGTTTAGTTCATAACCATCTTGTACAAATTATAAATTCAGGAAGACAACCAGTTCCTGATTACCAGTACTTTCCGGAGCCAGGCAAGTACTTTTCTATGGTTTTGTACATTTACATTCATGTACCCTTTCTTGTGACACGTCATGGCACGATATTCATGTACTCCTGTATTCCTGTACCCTTGCTCTTGTACTTATTAGTGTCGGGTGGGAAAATACACTAGCCATGTGACCAATCCCGGTTACTATATATTCCTGTACCTAGCTTAGGCCTCGTACTGTGCACGCGGGTCCTAAGTCGTACCATATTCATGTACTCCTGTGCATGCTCCTATACTCACCCCAGCCGGTCACATGGACTAGTTTTATTTCGATATTGTGCACTTGTCATGTCTGGTACTTCAGGATTATAGTTTCATTTCTGTATTTTACATGTTTCCTGTACTTTACATTCATGTACTATAGTTCCTGTACTTATTTCCTGTACTACTTTCCTGTACCTTCATGTTCATTCCTGTATTTCATTTCCTGTACTCATGTACCATGTTTATGTCATGTTCATGTTTCATTACCTAGAACTGTACTTTGCTCTGCTCTTGAATAGGATATGTTGCAGGTATGCTTGCAGGACATTGCTCTACTCTACGGGCCAGAGCCCAGGATTTAGCTGAGCAGGATGAGGCTTAGCTTGAGGCTTCAGATTTAGATTACTTAGCTTTACTTGAGGTATTGACTTTAGAGTTCATAGCACTTTTCATTTCTGTTGACTTTGGTACATTATGATATCTGGATTTGTGGATTATGGTGATCATTCTGGGATACATTTTTAGATGCTGTGATTCTATACTTTCGTGTTTATCTGGTTAGTTTTTCCTAGCTTGGTACAACTTACTTCGTCGTGTCTAACGACGAAGGCTGGGCGTGTTCGACTCGTGTCCGATTATTCGGGAGCGGGTCGTGACAGGAGATGGTAAACTAATTCACGGTGACGTACCTTTCCATGCTATGAATCCAATATGGTATCCGGACCCCAACAAGGTTCAATACCTTCTCATCGGAGTAGTAAGCCACACCTACAACCAAACAAGGACAAGATGTGGCGAACTAATCCGCGACAAGTTATTGTTCCAAGCCACGGTCAGTTACAAATACCCAAACCAAGAGTACTCGTACCTAACGGATAAGGGTAGCCTACCATTCTATGTGAATGCAGTTTAAGTACATCCTTCCAACGCATAGGCCCTGGCTAAAAAAATGGGATCGACATAGTCCCCCTTGGGGCACCAGGGGCCTCTGGCATAATCGTTCCACGAACGTCAGTGGCCAGCAGTAATAAGGGATCGTCAACCCGCATATCTAGTGGAGTGTACGGTCACAAGGAAAATGTGTAAAGTAGCCCATACGCTAAGGATATGTACTCCCCACCCAATGCCTACTATGTTGTATCCGCAACACATAACCCCTATTAACCGCTAAGTCAAACTAAGCATGCAATGTCTATTAGCGGTTAATCCTATCGCACGGCTTATACGTACTGGTGGCCAGTCAGTCACGCATGTTCGAGTTCTATATGTGACTCACAATACGTGGTACAAATGTGTCAAGGCCTATGAATGCAACACACAAAGGGTGGTCCCTTAACTCTAAGTTTAATGGGTAAGAAAATAATACATAGCAGGAAATATAACTGAACAGTAAGTTCTAACAAGTTATGCCATGTATCACAGTTTATTTTGCATAAAAAAATAATGAATAATGCATGAAATATGAGCTAAATAAATAAACAGTGGTGGCAAGGTATCTTGCCTGGGGGTAGTGTGTAGAATGGCGACGCCTGATGACTCAAATCGTCAAAATATGGAAACAACGAAAGCCAACTTCTACGAACGACCTCGGATGCTGAAATAAACATCACGAACAGATTGGCATAAAAGAAATATCTAGGAAACGCATGTACAAAAGTCAAATTCTGGAACAGGAGTAAAATCGTAATTTTGGGTCAAAACGATGTCCGCCATTAGACCCGTTTTGCACCGAAATGCGTGCCAGAACCTACGGTCTCTAAAGTCGTCAAACTATATGTCTACGGGTCCGGGTTGAGAAGATGAACCCAACCGTATGTCCAAAGTTGGATTCCGGTGGGCTGTGCACAAATTCGCCCGTTAGAGCGGGTCGCGGGCCCGCCAATTTTGGCGTTCCGATCAACCTTCTCAGAATCGGACTAAACTTGGCATACAGGACCGAAAAATCGATACGGTCCTGATGGCGCAAGTTTTGCGTCGATCCGACGAACGTGCTCGAAGTTATGGTCAAGTTTATAAAACGTCGATACGGGGGTATCTCGACAGATACGTACTGATTTCGTCGCGCACACACAACAAAATCGAGTCTCGTCAGTTCCCACACGTCGGCAACATCCATACGCGCCTTTCGATTTGTATAGTACGCGACCACATCGCCCGGTTTGTCAGGGCGCACACCGTATCGGGAAAATTTTTCTAAAATTATAGTTTTAAAAACATATTTTCTCGAATCTTTAACGCTAATTATCTTCCTGTATAATTAATGAAAAATAAATCTAACCAGTGCGTTTTAATCCCGTATATGTTGTGTTTCACTATTCTCAGTTGGTTCGATGAAACCCTCGGTATACAGGTCAAAAATCGGCTTCCAAGTTAGGTTTTGAAACAGTCTAAAACTGTCATGTTCCGACAGTTTTCTCGAGAAGTTTCAATCGATTTCTCGGGCAAGATGCTAGGGTTTACTAGATTCTATCCAGAGGGATTTAGAGCGGGTTAGATAGGCTCTACGTAGGTTTCGACGAAATCAAAAATAGCGGAGTATGATGGAAGAACGAGAAGGGGAAGTAGCACACCTGCGGTCGAGTAAAACGAAGTATACCCTGTTTTCGGGTCGGCCCTGTGGCGCTCAGGCGACGGCGGCCGGTCGTCGACGGCGTAATGGCGGTGCCGGGGTGTGCAGTGCACGCTGGGGTTGCTCCTCGGGATGGCGAGGCGGTTTGCTAGGGTTTCGAGGGTTTCGAAGCTTCATACGTTCGGGTTAATATATATAGCCTCTGCTATATATACTCTCGGTTTGGGACTTCGTGGGCGCTGGGTGAGCCCCTTGCGGGCTGGGGTGTTCTTGCCCAGTGGCTGGGCCGAGCTCACATGGGGGTCTTAGTTGCAATGGTGGCTCAGCTGTGCTGTTCCCCTACGGGAACAGTACACTGTGGTATTTTTTTATATACTAAATCGCAATATATATATGTATGTATGTATATATAGATATACATATATACACACATATATATATTAAAAACCCAAATAAAATTCTAATTAAAACTTCTAAAAATCTAAACGTTTTTCTAAAACAATTTTATAATTATCAATATATAAAAAGTAATAATAAAAATAAAAGTCCATGGTGTATATATATTACCACTATTTTTAAAATACAACAAATCCTTTAATACTTAATAAACTCCTAAAAATGTATTTTCGAAATTTAAAAAAACAAAATAATAGGAATTTCTAAAGTATTTGTAACTTATAATATATAATTATTTTTGCAAAATAAAATAAAATTTTTAAGTCTCATAAATAATAAAATAATTGAAATAAAATATCTAAGTAATAAAATCCTCCAAAATGTTTGGGGATTACATTTAGTTCTCCATTGTATAGTAGATATTTCTATTACAGCTCTCTCTCTGTTTACATACTGTATTTTCTTCAGTACCTCTATCTTACTTTACTGCATGATTATATTTTCTAACCTGCTATGAACTGTTGAGATGTATTGTGCTCGCTCCTGTCCTGACTGGACCTATTGATAAATTTTACAGATAGCCTGGAGGTTGCCTGCTAGCCTAGAAGAGACACATTAGAGGTTGTTTAGATAGCTATTTCAGTTGTCTGGAGTTGTATTTACTTTATGGATTACTGTATTTGAGCTTTGAGATGTATTTCTGGGTTTGTGTATCTTAGACACTTAGACTTCTATCTGCTGTATCTCTTTTGGATTTCATATTTTATCTATCTTCCTTTATGCTCTACCTTAGATGTGATTGAGTTTACATTCTGCTATGTCACCCCCATTTGGGGAGTATAAACTGCTTATCTTTATACTGTTAGATGCATGAGACCTAGGACAGCATTCTACCGCCGACACTGCGGCGTAGGCTGGGCGTTGTTACGTTCTCGTGCCCTTACTCCAGGGTGCGGGTCGTGACACATTTTTAGTGGTGGCCCATGCAGGTCGAGTTTGTGTAGTGGTATTCGAACTAGAGTACCACTACAGCCTGCAGTAGGATTAGGATATATTTTTGAAGGTACTCTATCACAGTTAGGCCTCCTTGAGAGATTCCTGGGACGACCCTTGAGAATCTTATTTTAACTTCGATTTGAAATCTATTTTTCTCCTGATTTTATTTACCTTTACTTTCTGTTATTGAACTTGATTTTGATGGATTATTGTTGAATTTTGAATCTTGATGTTAGTGGTTGAATTTGAGTCTGTATTTATATGATTTTGATGGATTATTGTTGAATTTTGAATCTTGATGTTAGTTGTTGAATTTGAGTTTGTATGTATATGTATATGTACATTTTTTGGAATTAAGGTATAACATGATAACATACTTGATAAGGACAGTGAGAAAGGTAAAAGTCTACTTTATTATGGAATTTAGAATTTATTGCAGTTATATTTGCTAGCATGACAAGGACGTAGAGCCTGATATAGCTATACTTATCTTAGTTATGAAATCTAGATTTTTCTTGCAGCCATACCGGGTGGCATGGTAAGAATTCTAGATAACATGATTATAGGGTGTATGCCTTATTATGGACTCTATCGTTTATTGCAGCTATGCTTATTGGCGTGACAGAATTCTGACAACATAATTTCAGGAAGACGTATATGATTATCAGATTGTACCTTAAATATTTTTGAACATGTTTTCTCTACTTTTGTTTCAGTCCTTCAAAAAAAGAAGAAGAGAGAATTGTTATTTGTTTGTTTTGTTTTATTTCTCATTATTTAACTTAGGAGTAGCTTTAGCTGTTTTTATAAACTTTGTGTAACTTCTTACTATGAATTTCTTCTTAATACAATGAATCGATGATTTTACTAGACCTTATCTTGGATTTGATAGTTTAGCTCTGGGTTTCAAAATAGTTCCTTCTTTTAAACGGATAAGCAGAACAGATTTTATCGTTATTTCCTTCTTGCTACTATCCTTGTATTAAATAATAATAATAATAATAAAACTGTCTTGATTTCACCAATCACATACTTGCAATCTTGGTAGGAATCTAAATGTTAGTCTTAACGTAGAATTAATTTTTTTTATTGGGACATGAGAATATATGAAAATATATATATATATATATATATATATATATATATATATATATATATATATATATATATATATATATATATATATATATATATATATATATATATTTTCCACTATATATATATATATATATATATAAATATATATATATATATATATATATATAGTGGAAAATATATATATATATATATATATATATATATATATATATATATATATATATATATATATATATATATAGTGGACACTTGTCTGACACGTATGCATGCTACACTTTGAATTCCAACCTATCTAAATACATATTAATATGTTGTTGATGTTTAAATTGTCAAAATCCTAATATTTCTGGTTCTCTGCTTTTTCCAGTTTAAATTCGTAATTCAAATATAAATTTCATGTTAGTAGTTTTATTTATATCACTGCACATGTATGTTATATACAGGGTTTCAACTCTTAAGGAAATTGGTTGAGTTTTGTGTTTGAATTTGACAAATCTAAGACTGTGTGCATATTAACCCTTAATACTGGATTCCAAATGTTTAGTTCAACTTGCTATTTTATTTTTTTTAAATATAATATTTAGAGCTGTGTACATTGTTGTATGTAGGGATATGATGTTAGGTTTATACTCTTACATGTTAAGTTGTGATAAACATTGGGTTAGTTGATGTTGAATTTCTCCAAATCCTAAAACTGAATACATGTTAACATTTCACATTGATTTCCAATGTTTAGTTCAATTTCAGATTTAATATGTAATATTGAACTGTATGCATAGCTAAATGTATGGATAGTATGTTAGGGTTTCTTCTCTATCATGTTAGGATGTATTGGAAGCATTGAGTTAGTTGTGATGTTTCAAATCCCTAAAAATCTGAAACTGCATTGTGTTAATATTACATTAGTTTAAATGTTAGCTTATTTTCAGTTTTTGTATATAAATGCTGAAATAAAACTGGGTTTAACCTTTCAATACTAAAGCTATAACCCTGTACAAGGACAGACACACCCTAACTTAGTATACACTGCCATGTTGTCACACCCCAGAACCAGAATACTGGAGAGCGGGGGCGTACATAGCCAGCTACGTATATTGAAGTGCAACCCACCTCGCTATACGGTCATGGCTGTCTAGATACATAAGGGTTTAACTACAAGCCAACAGTCTCCTATGGTCATGAACAAGCCTATTGTCTCAATCACAAGCAAGCAATAGTAGTTACAAGATGTCAGAGCACAAAATATATAATAGCAAGGCGTCCCATACATTACATATTGGATGATCATGAAGCTAGTCGTAAAAAATGTCAGGACTAGCAAGAGTTCAGTCATACATGATCAACCGTAGGATCTGTCAATCATGTTACAGCCCGTAGGCAGACAGTATGTAAAGGTGCAACCGAGCTAACACGTGCTCGTCGGCTAAACGCCCCAAAAGAATAATTTTACAATAAAGTGGGAGGACAAAAAGAAACCCACTCGTTGCCAGAATTACGCCAGGTGGTCACCATCTGGCTGGAAGGTAGGTAGATCCTCTGGTGCTGCTCCGATATCTGGCCATACAAAACCAGCTGGATCAAACCCCAGAAAGAGCAAGTGCCACAAAGGAGGCTTCAACTTAGGAACTAAAACCAGTTTATCACAATAGAATGTTAAAGATAATAAATAAGAACTGGTAATGATAGAGATAACAACAGTAAACTGAGTACAAGGAAACCATTCAAGTAGCCAGGTCGCAACCCTTAAACCAAATAAAGACCGGGGTTACAGCCCTTCACCTGAATAGAAATCCGTCTCAAATACAATTGGTACAGTAACAAGACAATAAACGAAGAGAGGACACAGAACTGCTCCGGGAGCCAGGTTACAACCCTTAAACCAAACAAGGACCGGGGTTGTAACCCTTCGCCTGAACAGAACTGGACCCCTGATCTTTATTGTTAAGGCCAGTGTAAATTATCCTGTTACTAAGGTAAGATAAAACATGACAAGCATGGCAGGGGTGCAATAAGATAATAAACGAAGAGAGGACACAGAACTGCTCCGGGAGCCAGGTTACAACCCTTAAACCAAACAAGGACCAGGGTTGTAATCCTTCGCCTGAATCGAACTGGACCCCTGATCTTTATTGTTAAGGCTGGCACAATAAGCAGGACGATATATGATAAGATAACCATGGAACTATTCAGATAGCCAAGTTACAACCCTTAAACCAAACAAGGACCGGGGTTGTAACCCTTCATCTGAACAGAACTTGGTATCCCATCATTTATCGATATAAGAAATCATGTCATGTTACAATCTTGTACAGGATCAGGATAAGACTAAGCTGGAATAAACTTCATCCAATCAGTCACGGCCAATCAAGAGTACGGCTTGATACTTTTAACTAACTAGGGTTATCACAGGCCTAGTTACTAGCAAGATGCAATGAGATTATCCCAACAGCCACAAGCCCTGCAGACCATCCGGTTATCCAGGTCGAACGTTTATGAAGAATGCAACACGTGACTGTGTGCTGGAAATGTGCCCTACTCGTCGGTAGGCTACAAGTCCACTGAATGCGCCCAGATAACGGGATTGTCTGTAGCTGGGAATCTCTTCATGACTACTGAATCATTCTAGTTAATTAGCCTTAGTCAATTTCAGTAGGTATCCCTGACCGTGGTACTCAGGGACCCCCATTCTAGATATGATGCAAGACAGTACCAGTTTATTTGCACAAACACAATCGTCCACGGTGTCCACGTCCTTCATACTTGTCATGTCAGGCTAGCTGTCATAACAGCATGTCGAGATATATCATGTCAGTTTACTTGTCAAGAGTGCACCACAGCGGGCCACTATCGTGTTCTATTCTTACATTATCATGAATAAGAAAAACTTGCATAAAATAACTAGTGACATATTCTTAAAGCCAAGAAAAAGATCTACAACTTTCATGTTTTGAATTTTTTCAAGATTCTAGCTACAAAACAACTTAAACAGGCAAAAACAGTAAAATAGAGCAATTCTGGCACATGGGATTCCTGCACAATCGGCGCATGGATTCCTGCATAAATCGACGCATGGGATTCCTGCATAAATCGGCGTATGAGATTCCTGCGCAATCGGCGCATGGGATTCCTGCACAAATCGGCGCATGGGATTCCTGCACAATCGGCGCATGGGATTCCTGCACAAATCGGCATATGGGATTCCTGCATAAATCGGCGCATGGGATTCCTGCGCAATCGGCGCATGGGATTCCTAAACTCACGTTGCGTCTTCAGTACATGCGCGTAAGGAACCTACGCGCATGACTCGCTCGGAGTCAAAGAATGCGTTGCCGGGACTTCACGGCGCATGGCCTCCCGGCGCATGGCCTCCCGGGCGCATGGGTTTCCCGGCGCATGGGGTTCATCGTCCCCAAACAGCAAGTTCAGCCATGAAAGTTCTGAAAACTTGTAATGGCCATAACTTACACATCCGAAGTCAAAATCAAGCGAAACAAAAGCCAAAACTGCATAAAATTGAATTTTCTACAACATGGAACCACTAGTTTTTGGAAATACAACTTTTTAGAGATCAAAACCAAGAAAACTAAACAAGAAGGAACTTAAAACTTAGATCTACAAAATATAACCATTAAAACTGAAAACTTCCAGTTCTAAAGAGGCTTATAATCTAGTAAGGAAGAGAATAGAACAATAAAATATGAGATCTATCATGAAGCAAGTTTGCACTTGCCTAAGCTCTTCCCCTTTCTCTTCCTCCTGGTGGTTGAAGAAGTAATGGTGGAGAAGAAGTAGTAATGAAGAGAGAGAGTGTTAGGTGGAAATATATATGAGGGTGATGGTGGTAGGTGGGAGGGTTCACCTTTGGTTCATGAGGAACCAAAGCAAACCAAGCCAAGCCGAACCAACCCAAGAATAAACTAATTAATGAAATGCTAGAATAAATCAAGCAGAAAGATATGCAATACGGGTCAAATTACGTATACGTATACCAAGATACACAATACGAACCACAGGCATTACAACTCTACCCACCTTAAAAGAATTCCATCCTCGGAATTTAATTAAGAGGCTAGAGGAACAAGAACAAGCTATAATATTCACAGGCAAGCTATATTAATCAAGCAATCAAGTAATTATTCATGCAAGCAAGGATTCGAAGGCATGAGACATAAGAAAGATATTATACCTCATGAGTCAAACAGATCGGGATATCGCGATCGGATATCATCCTCACGCTCCCATGTTGACTCACCCAAAGAGTGATTACCCCAAGCAACTCGGACTGACTTGATAGTCTTGTTCTTGAGTATCTTCTCTCTTCAGTCCAATATAGACACGGGCTTCTCCTCATACGAAAGGTTGGTACCAACAACCAATTCCGAATGATCTAGTATGTGGCTCGGGTCTGGGATATACCGTCGCAGTTGGGATACATGGAACACGTCATGCACCTCACGTAGCGATGGTGGAAGAGCGAGACGATAGGATACATCTCCTACTCACTCCAGAATGTCGAACGGTCCTATATACCTAGGACTAAGCTTTCCCCGTACGCCGAAACGAATGACGCCATGGTTAGGCGAAATCCTCAGGAATATATGGTCGTCGACAGAAAACTCAAGAGGGCGCCGATGAGAATCGGCCCAATGACGCTGGCGATCTTGGGCAACTCGAAGATAATCTCTGACTCTTCTGACCACTTCAACGGTCTGTGCAATCATTTTCGGACCGAGCATCTGTCTTTCACCGACATCGTCCCATACTAGCGGGGATCGGCACTTCCTACCATACAGTACCTCGAACGGTGCCATCTGGATACTCGCCTGGAAACTGTTGTTGTACGAGAACTCTACAAGGTGCAGGTGATCTTCCCACGAACCACCGAAGTCGAGCGTACACACTACCAAAATACATGGATTTACCGACGGCCTTATCCGTCGGTAGTCCGTCGCCAAAAATAAATACCGACGGATTACCGACGGATATTTTGGTAAAACAGCCGTCGGGAATAACCTCGTTGCTAAAACATATCCGTCGCTACTCCGTCGCTCAGCGACGACTTAGCGACGGAATACCGTCGGCGCATTTAAATATATATAGCGACGGATTACCGACTAGCTTTCGTCAAAACATGTATCAGGATATAGGGTTAGCGACGGAAAACTCCGTCGCTAAAGAGTCGGCAAAACCGTATCAGTGATTTTCTGATACGCAATATCCGTCGCTAATCCGTCGTAAATTTGTCGGTAAAAGCGTATCAGAGATTTTCCCATACGGCAGGTCGTCGTTATGCCGTCGCTAATCCTCCGAGGTGTACGACGGATTAGCGTCATATTAGCGACAAAACATCCGTCGCTAACTGCAAAATTTATGGACATCAAACAGAACCAGGTCGACGGACATTCCGTCGCTAAACCGTCGCTCAATGTAAAATTCTCCAGGTAGCGACGGATATTACGTCGCCAATCCGTCGATACATTAAATTCCTATAGTTAGCGACGGATAGTCCGTCGGGACTTTGTCGCCAGTCCGCCGTAAGTTAGTCGCCAATCCGTCACGAAAGCTAAAATTTATGGACATCAAACAGTACCAGGTCGACGGATCATCCGTCGCCAATCCGTCGCTTTATTGAAATGCTCCAGGTAGCGACGGTTTTTACGTCGCCACTCCGTCGCTAACCTCAGTTTCTCCAGTTAGCGACGGACTATCCGTCGTTGAGTGGTCGCCAGCCCGTCGCTAACTTCTAATTTTTGAAAAAAATACTGCAAACAGACTCTTTCCTGATTATACAACACATCCAACACAATATCAAACATGCAAAATATCCATATACAACACCATATATCCATATCCAACACGAATATCCAACGTATCCAATATCCAACACCATATATCCATATGCAAAATATCCATATCCGACACCAATATCCAACGTATCCAATATCCAACAAAATATTACCAACACAATATATCCAATATCCAACATTAAATTATCCAAACATAAAAAAAATATCCGAACATACAATGTATCCAAATGTCTACAAAACTAACAACATAAACAAAATCAAACCCCATCCGTCGGATCGTCTCGTGCTCGTGCCGCCGCATCCGCTTTGCGTATGTACTCCTCCACCGTGTGTGCCGGCACTTGGGACAAGACATGGTCTGGAAGCGCGCGTAGCTGCTCTGGCGACAACATGTCAAGGAGCGTCAAGATGGTGTTATCCGATACGATGCGGGCGTCCGCAGAGCGGTTAAATGAAAGCCGTCCGGGGGAAGAAGGACCAGGTCGATCCGAAGCACCGGCAGCAGCAGTAGACGGACCGGGAGTACCACCAGATGAACCTGGAGCACCAGCAGACGGACCGGGAGCAGACGAACCGGGAGCAGACGGACCGGGAGCAGATGGATAGTGCCCCAACACTATCGCCCGCAAATCTGACATCGCGGAGGTCAGAGTCGCAAGCTGCGCCCTCACATCGTCAACCGGGGGCGCTGGGGGAGGCGGAGGCGGTGGATATCTTGGGGACGGCTGCAACGAGGGCGCCATGGAACCTAAGCCGTAGACGCGCCCTTTCCTAACGCCGCCGACGGATTCTACGAACACGTCGTCGTAGCGAGCGACAATAGAAGAGTGCGTCTGGGTGGGCGTCGTTTCGCCGACATTCTCGGAAGGGGGCTCGATCTCAAGCCGACTAAGTGCCTCATGATACGCAGCCTATCCAATGAATGTGTTTATACTATAAGTTTTCCTAAGTTATAATCTAAATCCTATGTTTCCCTAAGTTATAGTCTGAATCCTAAGTTTATCTAATTAACTTAACAATAATTATATTTCTAACATAAATCTCATAAACGTAAGTACTTACATCAGTCTCCTCGGCCCTCGCGTCGACGAAGCTCCCGTCCTTCCGCCTCTTGTGCGTATGCACGAATACATCGTGAGCGGTGACCGTCTTCGCCTCTTTCCCCTGCTTCACCGCCCGTTGGGCCTGCATACGTAGAATTTAATTAACATCGTATATTAACAGTACGAAATTAAATAATAGAATGAATTTGAATTTGCGCTATCTCACCAAATCTGCACGCGTCGATGCGTGGGGCCTTGATCCCCCCGTATGCAGACCCGCGGCCTGTCGATTAGCCTTAGCTTTCTCCGATTTCAGCTTGAACTGCGGAGTATCCATCTTCTCCAACATCTGCTCATAGTACTCCGCCCGGATCCAGTCCTTCCTCGTATGTGCCGTACGAAGGTCGTACACCGCATCCCGTATCTTCTTCCCGGCGGCGGCTTTGTAGGTCCTGCGGATCGCCTCCTCGCGATGGGGAGGCCACCAGAACGTCCTCTGACATACAAATTCAAATATCACGTAATAAAAAATTTAATGATTTAAAGAATAATTAATAATTCATCGACGGATTTATATCCTCATCTCGTCGAGCCAGACGTACTTCATGTCCTGAGGCACCTCAGAAAAATTGAGGTAGGGGCCATGGTAGTTATCCCGGATAATGCGCCCTAGAATCCGGGCAGCATCCCACGGGAAAAACCTATAAAGAAGCAACGACTGGATTATTAACTTCAATAAATGAAACAAATTTAATAAATTAACTTAAATTTACTTACGATTCACCAGCGGGCCATAGCTCTCGTCGGAACTCGCCCACCAGCCTCTCTGGTGGCGTCGGGGGATCCGCGGGTCCGCGCATGTACTCCCCGGTAACAGGATGAAACTGAATCCCGGGGTACTCCGAGGCCCACCCTGCAGTAACTGCTGGGCCCCCTGCTGCATCTGCTACTGCATCCGCTAGTGCATCCGGTGGCGGAACGGATCCGCTAGCGAATGGAGTCACAGGCCTCGACGACGATGTCGGTGGCACCGAGGAAGAATGACGGCGGGAAGAGCCTGTGTCCGGGCTCTCCAAGTCGGGATCGGAGGTCACATCCGGGGAATGCGGCTGGCGACCACGACCGCTACCACCACGCCCACGCCCACGCCCATGACCACCACCACCACCGCCGCCGCCGCCGCCACCGCCACGACCACGGCCAGCACCACCAGTACGGGTGCTCGCAACCATGCCCTGTAAATAGAGCACATAAACAAAATACCGACAACATAGATTTATAAATGAATATAAAACTAAACATATCCATACCAGCAGCAGGGCGATGAGTGCCGCCCAGACGAGTAGGCCTAGGAGTACCATCTGCAAAAAGAAACTCATACAATAATACGCAAATATCCCAAACTGAAATAAATATTACAATCAGAAGTGAAGTACGAATAAAAGCTAGATACACAAAATCTGATAAAATCACGCACCAATATAACAAAGTACAATTCTTGTAACTTTTGATGAAAGGGCATCTTGTGTTCCACTAGACTTGTAATTGTAAATCCAAATGTAATAGGGTAATTTAGGATTCGAGACTAGATATTGGGTGCTTCAAGATACAACTGAAATATAGCGATATTTAATCATCGTCATCGTCCTCTTCCTCGGCCTCGGCCTCATCATCATCATCATCCTCATCCTCATCGTCGAATTCATCTGTATCCTCATCCTCATCCTCATAAAGTTCTTCTTCTTCTTCTTTTTCTTCTTCAGTCTCAATACTTGGGACAAGACGCCTCTTTCTCCCCTGGTTGACATCTAAGTCTTGTATATCAACCTCTTCCTCCCCTCTATTTTCATCAGCAAGAGGTATATCAACCTCTAATTCAACATCCATGTCACAAGACTGTTGTCCCAAGTATTGGGGCTTTTCGATCTGGTCCTCTTGGTATGCTGGGTCTCCAACGTTGAATGTATTTCTAGATTTAATCTTGCATACTGTCCACCAGTCAAAGCGATCTCTACGACGTCTTGGGTAGCTTGTATAGTAGACTTGAACAGCCTGACTTGCTATCGCAAACGTGTCGGACCCTCTATACCTCCTGCGATGATTTATATCGACGAATCCAAATTGTTTATCGATTCTCTAACCGATATTTGGTGTCGTATCGAACCACTCACATTTGAACATAACAATATGCATATCAAATGGGGCACTATATTGTAATTCTACAATATCCCGAAGCACTCCATAATAGTCAAAGTTCGGCTCGTCGTCATAGATTGTGCCTCTTATGCAAACACCAGAATCCTTCGTACTGAAGCCGTCATTGAGAAATTCGGCATTTATAGGATGTTGAGTTGTCTTAAACTTGAAGCCATTAACGACATAGCCGGGCCAAGTCTTTGCATGCTTCTTCGGTCCCAATGACAAATAACGAATGCTCTCATTTGTGAGTGTACTTGGTTCAGCTAATAAAACCTGTAAACTTTAAATGTTTTAGTTGCATATATATATATTTAAATGGTAGCCGCATAACATATTATCTCAGTTACTTACGTAATCTCGAAACCATAACGGAAAGGTAAAATCAACCTCTCTTTGAAGTCCCTCATCGGTAATATCGGGTGTCCTTATTTTGACTTCATCTCTAAATACACTGTTAGAGAGAATAAAAATTAGTGTAGTCACTTACCTCACCAAATTAGAGATTATAACGAGGTGTAGTCACTTACTTCTCCAAATCTCTCACTTCTTGTATGTCACAATTTAACAAGACATATCGGTGAGCGGCATCATACTCATCGTCACTCAACCACCGTTTCTTACTAGCCCCAATAGGCTTGCCCCTTAAATTGAATATACCTCCTTCCTCAACGTCTTCGTCATTCCTTTGAGGTCTATTTCGATTTGTCTCAACATGAGTATCGAAATAAATGGAGCAAAAGTTTGACACCTCCTCGATAAGATATGCTTCGCATATCGAAGCCTCTATATGAGCCTTGTTGCCAACTTTCTTCTTTAGATGATGTAGATACCTAGAGAGACAAATTATCTTGAGAATTAATAATGAATTATAAAATCCACTTAAATTATATCGATTTTTATTTACCTTTCAAAGGGGTACATCCATCGATAATGAACAGATGCACCGACACGGGCTTCGTATGCTAGATGAATCGGTAGATGCTCCATACTGTCGAAAAAACCCGATGGAAATATTTTCTCTAACTTGCAAATTGTTAAGACAATATTCTCCTCAAGTTGTATCATATGTTGCACCGTGAGCTTAGTTGAACAGATATCCCTGAAGAATGTAGACAGCTCGGCCAACGGAACCCATACAGCAGAAGGCAACAACTCTCTCAACGCAATGGGCAGTAATCTTTCCATAAACACGTGACAGTCGTGACTCTTCATTCCTGTTAGCTTGCGTTCATTGAGATCAACGCATCTAGACAAATTCGACACATAGCCGTCGGGAAATCTTAAAGTAGATATCCACTTGCAGATTATTAATCTATCTTCCTTGCTCAATGCGTATGGCGCTATCGGCTTAGTTACTTGTCCACCAGCTCCCCTTTGTATCAAGTTTAGATTATGACGTTTGCATATCTCGGCCATGTCTTGTCTTGCTTTTGGATTGTCCTTCGTCTTTCCTTTAATATACATAACGGTTTTGAAGACATTATCGAACACATTCTTTTCGATATGCATGACATCAAGATTATGTCTAATAAGATTATCTTTCCAATAAGGTAAGTCCCAGAAGATACTCCGTTTGGTCCAGTTATGGCTTTGTCCGAACCCCTCGACACGATTGTTCGATGGATCTTCCATTGCGGTGGGCAATTCCTTTACATCTTCCCAAATATCGTATCCCGACAATCTGGCAGGAGGTTCAGAAAATTCTTGTTTTCCATATCTGAATGCGTCCTTGTTCTTTCGCCAAGGATGTCTCGTTGGCAGAAATTGACGGTGACAGTCAAAGAAAGAAGTTTTTCCTCCATGTCTAAGGCGGAACGTCTTACTATTTTCCATACATATCGGACAAGACATGTTGCCGTGCGTACTCCATCCCGACAGCATACCGTATGCTGGAAAATCATTAATTGTCCACATGAGTGAAGCTCTCATCTGAAAGTTTTATTTTCTGGAAATATCATAGGTCGTGACGCCGATCTCCCACAACTGTTTCAGCTCATCCACCAACGGCTGTAAATATATATCGATATTCTTTGTCGGATTTTTGGGACCGGGTATGATAGCTGTCAAGAACATATAAGGAGTCTTCATACACATCCATGGTGGCAGATTGTAAGGGGTAAGAATGACCGGCCAGCATGAGTATTGAGATCCCGACTGTCCGAAAGGGGCGAAGCCATCAGAACATAGCGCCAGGCGTACATTTCTAGGCTCTGCAGCAAAATCTGGATGACACAAATCAAAATATTTCCACGCCTCCCCATCCGAAGGATGTGACAATTCTCCTTCGTCCTTTATGCGATCTTCACTGTGCCACGTCATGTGTTCTGCTGTATTCAGAGACATATACATCCTCTGTAAGCGCTTCATGATCGACAAGTAATGCATATACTTGTAAGGACGTCATTTTCTAGTTGACTTTCCTTTTCCCTGTACTGTCTTATAACGATCCGCATTACAGAACCAACAACTTTCTAATACGCAATTCTCTTTGTAATACAACATGCATCCGTTGCGACAGCAATCTATCTTCTCGTACCCCAGTTCCAGTTGTCGGACCATCATCTTTGACTTGTAGAAGTTTCTTGGAAGCTCTTTTGATTCCTTCGGTAACACCTCATTAGTTAATTGTGTGATCCGATCATAGCAAGCTTGTGGCAAGTTAAAATCAGACTTTATGTTCAACAACCGCATCGTCACTGACAGTGCGGAATGAGTCTCACAACCAGGATATAGAGGAGTATCTGCATCCTTAAACATATCATAGAACTCCTTTGCCTCGGGATTAGGATCCTCCGGATCAAAATTAGGCCCTGTCGCAGCATATACCATATCTCGTACAAGGTTCTGCATGTCTCCATAATCCACAGAGCATCCGTCGTCTTCGAGGACATCCGTTGCAGCATTATCATCAAAAGCATAAGTACCAGCTTCTGCAGCCTGTCTTTCTGAATATAATTCACCTTGCGATGACCACAGGCCGTAATCACGTACGAAACCCTTACGGGTCAAATGATCTCTCACAGTCATCACTTCTTCGAAACGTCTATTGTGACAATTAACACATGGACACTTGATTTTGTTATCGTCCATGTACTGAGTTTTGCTCATGGCATACTTAAGAAATACTTCCACACCTGCCTGAAAATCGTCACTCACACCAATTCTGCTCTCGTGTTGTCGTTTGTACATCCATGTACGATCAACAAAGTAACGATTCATGCTCGATTTGATGTGAATATCTGTATCGTAAGACAAACTAAACATAAGAATTAATAGCCCGATACCGATACTCATATCTTAAGAAAAACTAAACTTGTGGATAACACGCTAGGCCTACGACGAGGCTACTTAGTATCACAATCTAACATAATTAGTATATAATCATGTAACTGGTGGATCCGCTAGCTAGTAAGTCGGATGTACTTAATATCAGAGAGTATCAAATTAGTATCAGTATATAGGTTAGGTAGACCGTATCAAACGCATATCAGAATAGTAGGCCGAATAGGAGGCCGAGATAGTCGAATGAGAAGAAGGGAAGAAAGGAGGAGCAGATGGGTCCAGAGCCATGGTGGAGGAGGAGAAGTAACATGAGAGCAGTTTCCGCCGTAACATCTCCTGGCTCTGCTGGCAACTGAAGTCCAGATGCTACAAAGGACGATCCTTCGCTGAAATCGACTACAACACCCATCAGTTCAAGTTCATTCCTATATGAGTATATTCCAATGCCATAGAGGAAGGTCAACAAACTGATGGCTTCTATGGCATTGGAATCTACTCATATAGGAATGAACTTGAACTGATGGGTGTTGTAGTCGATTTCAGCGAAGGATCGTCCTTTGTAGCATCTGGACTTCAGTTGCCAGCAGAGCCAGAAGATGTTACGGCGGAAACTGCTCTCATGTTACTTCTCCTCCTCCACCATGGCTCTGGACCCATCTGCTCCTCCCTTCTTTCCTTCTTCTCATTCGACTATCTCGGCCTCCTATTCGGCCTACTATTCCGATACCGATACTTTGAACCTTGATCTTAACCCAAACCTATATACTGATCGATACTAATCTGCTACGCCCGATACTAAGTATATACGGTCGATACTGATAGCGATAGTCCGATACCGATAGCGATAGTCCGATACCGATAGTTCGATCGATACCGATAGTTCGATACTGATAGCGATAGTCCGATACCGATAGCGATAGTTCGATACCGATAGCGATAGTCCGATACAGATACACATGGACCTACATATCTATATATCACTAGTAGCCATACTCCTCTACATACTACTCTACACTAGGATCTAGTAACCATATACTACTCTACACACTAGCTACGTAGTCATACTCTAAAATAAGGTAAACTAATTTACCCACACATTAAAACCAACCCAATCAAATCTTAGGCAAACTATTCATATGATATCAATCGAAATACAAATAGGTCAACTAGGCTAGTTCTAGGTCAAATTAGGAGTCCAAGTCAACTCTGTCAAAACTAACCTTAATTAGGCTAAACTTCTACCTTAGCTAATCAAATATATATACTAGACTTCACGACGTGTGTCTGTGTATATATATATATATATTATTAATAAATTACTTAAAATTATGCCTATATATATATATATGTCTGTGTGTGTGTGTATCCGTGTGTCTGTGTCCGTGTGTGTCCGTGTGTGTGTGTGTGTGTCTGTGTGTGTGTGTGTGTGTCTGTGTGTGTGTGTCCGTGTGTGTGTGTGTCTGTGGGAGAGGAGGAGGAGGACTCCTGCGCGGGGACTCCAGAGTCCCTCCTACGCCCCTCCCTGTCCCGACCCCCTCCAACCCCTGCCCGACCCCCCAACCCCTGCCCGACCCCCTCTCCCACCCCCCTGCCCCCCCTGCCCCGACCCCCCCAACCCCTGCCCGACCCCCCCCAACCCCTGCCCGACCCCCTCTCCCACCCCCCTGGCCCCCCCCTGCCCCGACCCCCCCAACCCCTGCCCGACCCCCTCTCCCACCCCCCTGCCCCCCCTGCCCCGACCCCTCCAACCCCTGCCCGACCCTCCCCCAACCCCTCCCCGACCCCCTCTCCCACCCCCTGCCCAGACCACCCCCCCACCCCTGCCCGACCCCCTCCCCGACCCCCCCTGCCCCCTCTTCCACCCCACCCTTGCCCCGACCACCCCACCCCCTACCCGAACCCCCCTGTCCAGACCACCCCCCACCCCTGCCCGACCCCCTCCCCGACCCCCTGCCCCCGACCACCCCACTCCACCCTTACCCCGACCACCCCACCCCGTACCCGAAACCCCCCTGCCCCACACCCTCTCCGACCACTACGACAGCCCCCCAACCCCCCAAATCGTAAAAGAGAGAGAGAGAGAAAGGGAGATAGACAGAGAGAGAGGGGGGGGAGAGAGAGCATACCTTAGAGAGAGAGAGGGAGATCGCCGGTCGGAGAGAGGGAGATCGTCGGAGAGAGGGAGAGGGAAGAGAGAGAGTGTTTTGGGGGGGAATGAAAATTCCCCCCCCGTCGGTTCAATTTAAGTTAGGGTACAGAAATTAGCGACGGAAGTAGCGACGGATTATTCCGTCGCTAAGTCGTTAGTAAATCTCGCACCAATATTTTAGGCTTTTGCCGCCAAAATATGCGACATTCTAGCGACGGATATAAAACCGTCGCTACTTGGCCGACGACCTATCGACGGCGTAGCGACGGATATGGACTTAAAAAATAAAAAAAATTGTCCACTGCTTTCCGTCGGTATTCCGTCACAAATCCGTCGGTGATCCGACGGTAATAGCGACGGAAAATTTCCGTCGCTAAATGACCGTCGCTAAAATACTGTAATTTGGTATTGACAAGATATCAACATATCTTCGAGAGTCTGGATCGTACGTTCTGACTGGCCATCAGTCTGCGGATGATATGCTGAGCTGAACTGGAGGCGAGTTCCCAAACTCTCTTGTAGGCTACGCCAAAAGTGTAACGTAAATCTGGAATCTCTATCCGAGGTGATACTGACTGGTATACCGTACAATCTGACAATCTGTCGGAGATACATCTCCGCTAGCTGAGCCGTCGACTGACCAACTCTGAATGGGAGAAAATGAGCCACCTTCGTGAGCCTGTCTATAATAACCAAAATAGCATCTCTGCTAGCCGGGGATCTAGGTAATCCAGTCACGAAATCCATGGTTATATGCTCCCACTTTCATTCTGGAATTGGCAAGGGCTGAAGAAGTCCAGCTGGCCTCTGATGTTCAGCTTTAACTTGTTGGCAAACCAAACATCGAGAGACAAACCGGGCTATCTTCCTCTTCATGCCATTCTACCAAAAGTGCTGACGAATATCACGGTACATCTTCGTACCGCCGGAATGAATGGAATACTGCGAACTGTGAGCCTCTGTCATGATCTCATATCTGATATCTCTGCTGGATACACAAAGATGCTTCCCATGTCGAAGTGTACCGTCTTCATGGATACATAACTCTGGTCTTCGTCCTGCCTCACACTCTGCTCTGAGTCGCTGAAGCTTAGAATGTGATGACTGAGCTATCTTGATTCTCTCGACTATAGTAGACTGAACTTGCATGCTGGCCATCAATGCCATACGGGAAGGGAAGACAACTTCTATACCCATCTTCTGAAGATCGGCTAACAGCTCTGGTTGCGCTGTTAGGAAATAAACTCCGGCTCTCCTACTCAATGCATCTGCAACAACGTTGGCCTTTCCTGGGTGATACTGCAGGTTGACATCATAATCCACAAGTAGCTCTAGCCACCTCCTCTGACACATGTTAAGATCCTTCTGGATGAAAACATACTTCAGGCTCTTGTGGTCGGTAAAAATCTCCACCCTATCTCCATATAGGTAGTGCCTCCACTACTTAAGTACAAATACTACTGCTGCCAGCTCCAAATCATGGGTTGGGTAATTCCTCTCATGATCACGAAGTTGACGTGACGCATAAGCTATTACCTTCCCATGCTGCATCAGAACACATCCTAAACCTCTGCCTGAAGCATCGCAATATACTGAGAATCCTCTGGTTCCATCTGGAAGCGTGAGAATGGGCGTCGTCATCAAGCCTCGCTTCAACTTCTCAAAGGAATCCTGGCACTCTACTGTCCAAGCAAACTGCACATCCTTACGGGTCAACTGGGTTAATGGCGCTGAGATCCGAGCAAAGTTCGAAACAAATCGCCGGTAGTAGCCGGCCAATCCAAGAAAACTACGGACTTCTGCAACCGTGCTGGGCACTGGCCATGTTTTAATGGCCACGATCTTCTGGCGATCTACCTCCACTCCTCCTCGGATGATGATATGGCCCAAGTACGAAATACGATCGAACCATAATTCGTATTTACTAAACTTGGCATACAACTGGTGCTCTCGGAGAATCTGGAGGACAATTCTGAGATGATGCTCATGCTCTGCTTCACTTTTGCTGTAGACCAGGATGTCATCTAGGAACACGATCACGAACTGATCCAAATAGGGCATAAAGATATGATTCATGAGGTCCATAAATACAGCCGGCACGTTGGTTGCTCCAAATGGCATCACAAGGAACTCCCAATGCCTATACCGGGATCTGAAAGCTGTCTTCGGGATGTCTTGCTCTCTGACTCTGATCTGATGGTATCCTGACCGCAAGCTGATCGTCGAGAATACTGCTGCCCCCTGGAGTTGATCAAACAAGTCATCTATCCTCGGAAGAGGGTATCTGTTCTTGATTGTTACTGAGTTCAAGGTACGATAATCTACACATAATCTGGACGTACAATCCTTCTTTTTTACAAGAAGCATCGGAGCTCCCCTAGGCGATCCACTAGCACGAATGAATCCCTTGGTTCTGAGTTCTTCAATCATCTTGTACAATATCTCTAGCTCTGACGGCGCCATCCTGTAGACTCTCTCTGACACTGGGGCAGTTTCGGGAATCAAGTCGATGGTGAACTCGATCTCTTGCTCTGGCGGCATCCCTGGAAGCTCTTCTGGGAAAACATATGAAAACGTTTCGATTATCCGGGGTAACTGTATTGCTGCTACTGCCATCCGCAATACTGGAGGAGAAGGTTCAACTTTGCCTCGGGAAAAGGAAAACTTCGGCTCGCCTGGAATGCTAAAAACAACCTTGCCGACATGGCAGTCTATCCTAGCATACTGGTCCCTCAACCAATCCATCCCAAAAACCACATCATAATCGGCCATCGGGAACTCTATCAATCTAGCGGGGAACTCTCTACCGCTAACTACGATCCGACACGAGGAAAACACACTATCTACTCCCAGAAGTCCGTTACCAGTAAGTATATTGAGCCTTACTGATAATGACTCGGGCTCCAATCCTACCCGTGTCGCAAATCGTGCAGACATAAATGAATGCGAGGTACCAGAATCAAATAATACTGAAGCTAGAAAGGTGTTGACGAGAATAGTACCTGCCACTACCTCACCTGGTGCAATTCTTTCTTCTCCCATGGTCAAAGACAGCACTTGACCATGTCCTCTGGGTGCAGGTCCCCTCTGTTGAAAATTCCTCTGCCTGTTCTGGATCAGGGCTTGGGCTTGGGCATACTGCTACAGGAATGCCTGGGCCAACGTCGGCAATGGCCTCGGGAACGGGTACTGCAGTTTCTGCTGCTGCTGGACTGGTGTTGGTCCTCTAACTGAAGGACTAGAGAAAGCTGGTGATGAACTCCCCTTGTTCGGGCAGTTCCCAACCCTGTGGTCCGGGGCACCACAAACCAAGCACAAACCCTGTGCTCTACGACATTCTGATACCACATGCCCCGGCTTCCCGCAGTGTGAACATCCCACTGCGGAAGACTGCTTCTGCTTCTGCTGCTGAGGGTACGTCGGGGTGAAATGTTGAACCGACGTCACTGAGGCCGCCCGCCTCGGAGCTCCAATAGTCAAAGTCCTGGCTGTCGGGGCTGGTGTTGATGACTGATTCATCTGGCTATGGGATCGCTTTCGACCTTCGGTCCTATTCACAATCCTCTGGGAGGTATACTCGTGCCTCCGAGCTGCTCTTAATACTGCATCAAAAGTCTGATGCTCAAACTGCTCCACTGCCAATAGAATCTCCAGATGAAGCCCCTGCTGGAACCGCTGGGCTCTATCGAACTCGGTCGCCACCAAGGTAGGAGCGAACCGACTAAGCCTGGAGAACTCGGCCGCATATCCATCGACCGTCCTGCCCATCTGCTTCAGATTGGTGAATCTCGTCTGTAGATCGTACCGAGCTACATCATCAAAATACTTGGTCTGGAATCTCTTCCTGAATACTGCCCATGAAATAGGGGCCACTAATCCATCGGCCTGCGCTGCCCACAAGCTGCGGGCAAGATATAGTAACTGCAGGCGCACCACGGCCACCTTCTCGGCTTCTGGAGACCTGGCTGCTTCTAGAATCACCTCTGTGTCCTGAAGCCATGCATCTGCAGCGATCGCATCTTTACTACCGTCGAAGATGGGAGGGTTCAAGCACTTGAAGCTGTTGGTCATGCTATTACCCTGATGACCTCCTCTGGTCAAAGCATCTTCCACTGCATGGTGCAAGGCATCTCCGCGACGATCCTGGGAAGCTAATAAGTATCTGATGAGACCCACCAAAGTGCCATCATCAGGCTCTGCTGGCTGGACGGACTGAACTGGTGGCTCTCCTCCAGTAGGTATGACTCTGGAGACTGCTCCTGAATGTTGGGATTATTCTCCATGTTGCTGTTGGTCCGCGAGAGGTGCTCCATCTTGCTGATCGGCAGGTCCAGGAACAATATCGCTGAAGAAGACGACATAGGGAACAATAAGGCAGGACCAGGACAGATCAACGATACAAGCATGTGATCAGGTCAAGATTACAGGGATTCAGAAAATAGGAGCAGAGATCAAGGGCGAGTACTGATTGAGACATCTATTCGGTAAACCCTCATATATCTTGATTTACAAGACCTGCATGGGCCACCACTAAAACCATGTCACGCCCCAGAACCAGAATATTGGAGAGCGGGGGCGTACATAGCCAGCTACGTATATTGAAGTGCAACCCACCTCGCTATACGGTCACGGCTGTCTAGATACATGAGGGTTTAACTACAAACCAACAGTCTCCTATGGTCATGAACAAGCCTATTGTCTCAATCACAAGCAAGCAATAGTAGTTACAAGATGTTAGAGCACCAAATATATAATAGCAAGGCGTCCCATACATTACATATTGGATGATCATGAAGCTAGTCGTACAAAACGTCAGGACTAGCAAGAGTTCAGTCATACATGATCAACCCTAGGATCTGTCAATCATGTTACAGCCCATAGGCAGACAGTATGTAAAGGTGCAACCGAGCTAACACGTGCTCGTCGGCTAAACGCCTCAAAAGAATAATTTTACAATAAAGTGGGAGGACAAAAAGAAACCCACTCGTTGCTAGGGTTACGCCTGGTGGTCACCATCTGGCTAGAAGGTAGGTAGATCCTCTAGTACTGCTCCGATATCTGGCCACACAAACCAGCTGGGTCAAATCTCAGAAAGAGCAAGTGCCACAAAGGAGGCTTCACTTAGGAACTAAAACTAGCATATCACAATAGAATGTTAAAGATAATAAATAAGAACTGGTGATGAAAGGGATAACAACAGTAAACTGAGTACAAGAAAACCATTCAAATAGCCAGGTCACAACCCTTAAACCAAATAAGGACCGGGGTTGCAGTCCTTCACCTGAATAGAAATCCGTCTCAAATACTATTGGTACAGTAACAAGACAATAAACGAAGAGAGGACAAAGAACTGCTCCGGGAGCCAGTTACAACCCTTAAACCAAATAAGGACCGGGGTTGTAACCCTTCGCCTGAACAGAACTGGACCCCTGATCTTTATTGTTAAGGCCAGTATAAATAATCCTGTTACTGAGGTAAGATAAAACATGACAAGCATGGCAGGGGTGCAATAAGATAATAAACGAATAGAGGACATAGAACTGCTCCGGGAGCCAGGTTACAACCCTTAAACCAAACAAGGACCGGGATTGTAACCCTTCGCCTGAAGAAAACTGGACCCCTGATCTTTATTGTTAAGGCAGGCACAATAAGCAGGACGATATATGATAAGATAACCATGGAACTATTCAGATAGCCAAGTTACAACCCTTAAACAAAACAAGGATCGGGGTTGTAACCCTTCATCTGAACAGAACTTGGTATCCTATCATTTATCGATACAAGAAATCATATCATGTTACAATCTTGTACAGGATCAGGATAAGACTAAGCTGGAATAAACTTCATCCAATCAATCACGGCCAATCAAGAGTACGGCTTGATACTTTTAACTAACTAGGGTTATCACAGGCCTAGTTACTAGCAAGATGCAATGAGATTATCCCAACTGCCACAAGCCCTGCAGACCATCCGGTTATCCAGGTCGAACGTTTATGAAGAATGCAACACGTGACTGTGTGCTGGAAATGTGCCCTACTCGTCGGTAGGCTACAAGTCCACTGAATGCGCCCAGATAACGGGATTGCCTGTAGCTGGGAATCTCTTCATGACTACTGAATCATTCTAGTTAATTAGCCTTAGTCAATTTCAGTAGGTATCCCTGACCGTGGTACTCAGGGACCCCCATCCTAGACATGATGCAAGACAGTACCAGTTTATTTGTACAAATACAATCGTCCACGGTGTCTAGGTCCTTCATACTTGTCATGTCAGGCTAGCTGTCATAACAGCATGTCGAGATATATCATGTCAGTTTACTTGTCAAGAGTGTGCCACAGCGGGCCACTATCGTGTTCTATTCTTACATTATCATGAATGAGAAAAACTTGCATAAAATAACTAGTGACATATTCTTAAAGCCAAGAAAAAGATCTACAACTTTCATGTTTTGAGTTTTTTCAAGATTCTAGCCACAAAACAACTTAAACAAGCAAAAACATTAAAATAGAGCAATTCCAACACATGGGATTCCTGCACAATCGGTGCATGGGATTCTTGCACAAATCGGCACATGTGATTCCTGCACAAATCGGCGCATGAGATTCCTACGCAATCGGCTGTAACGCCCCAGTCCCAAAATACGTAGGACTAGGAACGTATCCATGCCAGCTGTATTCATACGAAGTATACTCCAATATATGGAAGCCTCGTATAAATACATAAGCTGTAAAATGTAGTAGAACCATAACTAATCTCATCCACATAGAATAAATGAATAAAAGATATCATATAATGATAATGAATTTGTCTTGATACAATATGTTGGACGAAGACAAATCTACTACCAACAAAATAAGAAAAAGTACATAGAAAATAAAATGAGTGGCGAGCGAAGCGAAGACGATCCAAGTGCAATCATCCTCGAAGAAATAGCGAAGATCACGGCTAGAGCTAGAACACCTGCGAAAGACAATAACACACACCTGGTAAAATAACCAGGTCCTCAGAGGGACGTAACAAGACACATAATAGCATGCCATATAAACTGAATAAATATTGCTCAAATAAATAAGTAAATCGAATTATAACATGGTCCAATACGCACCTACTGAACGAGCGTACCATCCCCCCAACCAAACAAGGACAAGAGATGGTAAACTAATTCACGGTAACGTATCTTTCCATGCTATGAATCCAATATGGTATCTGGACCCCAACAAGGTTCAATACCTTCTCATCGAAGTAGTAAGTCACACCTACAACCAAATAAGGACAAGATGTGACGAACTAATCCGCGACAAGTTATTGTTCCAAGCCACGGTCAGATACAAGTACCCAAACCAAAAGTACTCGTACCTAACGGATAAAGGTGCCTAACCGTTCTAAGTGATATGTTGTTAAGAACAATCCTTCTTGCACATGGGCCTTGGCTGAATAGGATCGACGTAGTCCCCCTTGGGCACCAGAGGCCCCATCAGTAAGAGCATGACGTTCCGCAGAATCGTCAGTGGCCGTCAGTAATCTTGGTTCATCAACCCCGTATCTCCAGCGGAGAGTCCGGGTCACAAGGAAAAGTGCATCGAAGCCCATACGCTAAGGAATCGTCCTCCCCACCCAATGCCTACTATGTTGTATCCACAACAATAACCTCTATAACCGCTAAGTCAAACTATCATGCAACCTCTATTAGCGGTTATTCCTATCGCACGGCTTGTACGTACTGGTGGCCAGCCAATCATGCACTTCCATGTCCTACATGCGACACACAACTTCGTGTTACAACGTGTCAAGGCCAATGAATGCAACACACAAGGTGGTCCCTTAAATCTAGGTTTAATGTGAGAAAAATAATACATAGCAGGAAAAGTAAATGAACAGTAAGTTCTAACAGTTATGTCATGTATCACAGTTTATTTTGCATAAAGAAAATAATGAACATGCATGAAATATGAGCTAAAATAATTTAAACAGCAAATGGCAAGGTGTCTTGCCTGGTAGAGCGCCTGGTGTGCTGCGATGATCAATGTGGCACGAACTGCAACTTCGGTGCAACAACTATGCAATGGGACCTCTGATGGTAGCACGGACAGTTCCATTGGGTCCAGAATGGTCAAATTGGTTAGGGTGGACATAAGGTAGTCTAGATTTGGAAGGAATAGGAACAATAGGATTAAGTCATGGACACGAGCATAATCAAAAGGAATTTGGATAAATGCGTCTTTTGAAAATATTTTATAATATTTGAAAATGATTTATAAGTTTGAAGTTACATTAGTCCAAAATATTTATAGCTAATTACTTGAAAACTTCACAAAATCATTTTTAGGCTACCAATACTCAAAGTTTGTCAAGACATGACTTTTATGTAGGAGACTATATTATGAAATAAGTAGGTAAAAACTAAAATAATAAAATTCTAAAATAATTTGATATTCTATGTAGGGTTAACCCAGTACTGAATTTTTGTTACAAATATATTGAAAAAATTTCTTAATATTTTTATTTAATAAAACAATGCAAGTTAATATTAATAATATGCAACTATAGTAATAAAAATAATATTATTACTAATAAATATAAATGTAATATACATACAAAATTTTTAGTAACAAAACCTATCCAAGAACAAGGATAATAGTGAAGATAATAATAATAACAGCATAATAGTAGTACAAATAATAATAATAATAATAATAATAATAATAATAATAATAATAATTTAACTAATGAAAACAAAAAAAATTAACAACAGAGAAAAAAATGAAACAACCAAAAAGGAACGACTACTGTTCCTCTTAGTAGAAAGGAGGAGAGAGGAAAAAGAGTGAGAGAGTGAGAGGATCGGGAAGAGGCGACGGGAGAGAGAGAACGCTGCGAGGAGAGGAAACGGGGGAGGCGAGATGGCGGAGAGAGCGGGAGAGGGAGGCGGCAGACGCGCTGGACGAGTCGGGGTTCGGCGGCGTAGGGTTGGAGGCGTGACTGGTGAGGGGCGGAGTTCGGAGGGTTTCCAGAGGGCGGCTCCGGCGAAGGGGTTTTTCGAGCGGTGGGGTCGTTTGCTCCGATCGGTCGGCGCACAGTAGATGGCCGGCAGCGGCGAACGGAGCGAGGGGACGACTCGGCGGCTAGGGCTTGCGCGCACGCCAAGGCGGGGCACGGCGGCGCTGGGCTTCGCGTTCGCCGGAGGTCAGTGGGGCGGAGGAGACGACGGTGATGGCGGAGCGGCACGGTCGGTGGGTTCAACGGGCGGCGGGTCAGGCGGATGACGCTGGTCGCCGGAAAAAGGAGGAGCGGCGGAGGGTTTGCGGGCTCATCGGCGGAAGGACGGCTTGGGCGGTCGCCGGATCTTCGGCCGGCGGCGTCAGGTGAGGTGTGTGGGTTTTTCTTTGGTTTAATTTCCTCGATTTTTGGGGGTTTGTCGGGGGTCGACTACGGTGGTTGGCCGGATATTGTTGGTTGCTGTCGGGTTGAGTCAGGTGGTGTTGGGTGGTCAGGTGACGGTGGTGGTGGCTATTCGGGTGTGGCAGTGGTGGCGGTGGTGATGGTGATGACTGGCAGTGGTGTTGGCAGGCTGCGGTGGCTGCGACGTCGTGGTGATGGCACCGGGAGTTCGGAGTGGCCAGGCGGGGTCGGGCTGTGGACGGCCGGGGAATGGCTAGGGTTATAGATTTAATTGTGTCGGGTGTGTTCGACACAACGGAGAGGGTCGGGAGAGATGTCCTGCGAGACACGGCTTGGTTTTGACGTCCGGGTTGTCGGACGCGGAAAAAATTAATGTATTTGTATAAGGGAATAAATAGTGGATGGGGATAGGGGACACGGACACGATGCACAAACTTGGGTTGTGGAATTTGTTGCGGATGAATAATGAATTGGAGTAGTACCTGCCTATTTATAGGATGTGGGAATTCCCAATTATATAAAGATTAGGATTGTTTAAACCCAAATTAGATAAATCAATTTATTAAATTAAATCAATCAAATCTAAATCCATTCCAATTAAATCTAATTTAATTCGCTTAGTTTAAAATCAAATCAATAAATCAAATTCCAATATTAACTATTTAAATAAATACATAAATTCAAATCAATATTTAAATGTCCACAATAAATTCAAAATATGTTTTCCAAAAATACTAATAATAATAATTTCGAAACTTACATTAATATTTGAAATAAACCAATAAATAATTACAATTATATATGTATGCACAAATAATATTTTCATAATTATGTTTTTCTAGTATACAATAAAAAATATTAATTATTCTTAATAATTGTATAAATGAAGGCTTTTAGTAAATAAAATTACCACTTGGTAATGATAGTAAAATAATTATTGCATATATTATTTTGAAACTATAAAAAAATAGAAAAAATATTTTTTTCTAAAAATATGTACGCTCGCACATATTCGCACTTGTCGAGCAAAACGAAAAATAAAATTCTGTGCACGACGTACAATACGACTACGCGGCATACAATACAAAATTTAAATCAGTACAAATATTAAAAAAAATTAGTAGAAATTTAGGGGTTTTACATCCTACCCAACTTAAAAGAATTTCGTCCTCGAAATTAAGAATTTGTGGGAGGGGTGAGAAGACACAAGGGGGTATCAATGGAGAACAATCAATAAGGCTAAACAAAATCATGTCATAAGAAGTTGCGATCCAGATCATTGAATGAGGGTCATAGTAGGGTCGAGAAGAAGGACGAGGAGTTTAGGATGAAGTTATAGCAACATCGAGTGAGAATAGTCATAGTCGATAGGAAGGTTAGAGGAAGTTCTAGTATGACGCTTTCGTCCTCTTAAAATAGGTGAGGGCGAGAGCAATAAGGAGTTCAAAAGACGATTTATCGAGTATGAATACGTGGTTCAAGGACGACCGAAAAAGAATTTCAAAAGGAGTTGCCAAGGCAGTCGCGGATGGGACTCTAAAGGACAAGTTTAGCTATGTCCCTATCCACGTAGAATAATAGACAAAAGCGAACCAAATGCACTCGATTGATCAGACCATTATGCACCGGTTCTGACAGACAATATGTTAGTGCGGTACCTCCATTAACATATATGTCACGAACAAGCTTGGTAAAAGGCTAAGCTTGCAAAAACTAGGCTACATTAGCATCATTAGTCTAGATAGTAAAATATAGGCACGATAATAGATGAATAAAAACAAATATGAATGGTCTATGAGTCATAAGGATCTAAGTCTTGTATATTCCTATACCATCATTCTATGGTTTTATTGACCAAGGCTTGGTTGACCAAATGGGTTAACTTTCTCTAGTCGCTATGGTATAGATAATACCATTTGTATTTCCTTAATGGTCAAGGGTGTGTCAAGTCGTGGGGTATTCTACCCAAATTAAAAGAATTAAGCTGAGGGTGTTTGGGACATCTAACAAGTAGGGTCAATCTCTAGCAAGCACGAAGGGAACATAGGAATAGGGATGGAAGGAAGCAAGCAAAATGCAATTGATGAGTCAAACGGTAGATAAAATCAAGGAAAGAGGTCAAGTATGTGGATGAGATCCTAGACTTCTAATCCTATACGCAGGCTTGCTTGGTACGGTAAAGTAACCAAATAATTTATCTTGACCTGCATGGGCCACCACAAAAACATGTAACGCCCCAGTCCCAAAATACGTAGGACTAGGAACGTATCCATGCCAGCTGTATTCATACGAAGTATACTCCAATATATGGAAGCCTCGTATAAATACATAAGCTGTAAAATGCAGTAGAACCATAACTAATCTCATTCACACAGAATAAATGAATAAAAGATATCATATAATAATAATGAATTTGTCTTGATACAATATGTTGGAAGGAGACAAATCCACTACCAACAAAATAAGGAAAAGTACATAGAAAATGAAATAAGTGGCGAGCGAAGCGAAGATGATCCAAGTGCAATCATCCTCGAAGAAATAGCGAAGATCACGGCTAGAGCTAGAACACCTGCGAAAGACAATAACACACACCTGGCGAGATAACCAGGTCCTCAGAGGGACGTAACAAGACACATAATAACATGCCATATAAACTGAATAAATATTGCTCAAATAAATAAGTAAATCGAATTATAACATGGTCCAATACGCACCTACTAAATGAGCGTACCATCCCCCCAACCAAATAAGGACAGGAGATGGTAAACTAATTTACGGTAACGTATCTTCCCATGCTATGAATCCAATATGGTATCTGGACCCCAAACAAGGTTCAATACCTTCTCATTGAAGTAGTAAGTCACACCTACAACCAAACAAGGACAAGATGTGATAAACTAATCCGCGACAAGTTATTGTTCCAAGCCACGGTCAGATACAAGTACCCAAACCAAAAGTACTCGTACCTAACGGATAAAGGTGCCTAACCGTTCTAAGTGATATGTTGTTAAGAACAATCCTTCTTACACATGGGCTCTGGCTGAATAGGATCGACGTAGTCCCCCTTGGGCACCAGAGGCCCCATCAGTAAGAGTATGACGTTCCACAGAATCGTCAGTGGCCGTCAGTAATCTTGGGTCATCAACCCCGTATCTCCAGCGGAGAGTCCGTATCACAAGGGAAAGTGCATCGAAGCCCATACGCTAAGGAATCGTCCTCCCCATCCAATGCCTACTATGTTGTATCCACAACAATAACCTCTATAACCGCTAAGTCAAACTATCATGCAACCTCTATTAGCGGTTATTCATATCGCACGGCTTGTACGTACTGGTGGCCAGCCAATCACCCACTTTCGTGTCCTATATGTGACACACAACTTCGTGTTACAACGTGTCAAGGCCAATGAATGCAATACAGAAGGTTTAATGTGAGAAAAATAATACATAGCAGGAAAAGTAAATGAGCAGTAAGTTCTAACAGTTATGTCATGTATCACAGTTTATTTTGCATAAAGAAAATAATGAACATGCATGAAATATGAGCTAAAATAATTTAAACAGCAAATGGCAAGGTGTCTTGCCTGGTAGAGCGTCTGGTTTGCTGCGATGATCAATGTGGCGCGAACTGCAACTTCGGTGCAACAACTATGCAATGGGACCTCTGATGGTGGCACGGACAGTTCTATTGGGTCCAGAATGGTCAAATTAGTTAGGGTGGACATAAGGTAGTCTAGATTTAGAAGGAATAGGAACAATAGGATTAAGTCATGGACACGAGGATAATCAAAAGAAATTTGGATAAATGCGTCTTTTGAAAATATTTTATAATATTTGAAATGATTTATAATTTTGAAGTTACATTAGTCCAAAATATTTATAGCTAATTACTTGAAAACTTCACAAAATCATTTTTAGGCTACCAATACTCAAAGTTTGTCAAGACATGACTTTTATGTAGGAGAATATATTATGAAATAAGTAGGTAAAAACTAAAATAATAAAATTCTAAAATAATTTGATATTCTATGTAGGGTTAAGCCTAGTACTGAATTTTTGTTACAAATATATAGAAAAAATTTCTTAATATTTTTATTTAATAAAACAATGCAAGTTAATATTAATAATATACAACTATAGTAATAAAAATAATATTATTACTAATAAATATAAATGTAATATACATACAAAAATTTTAGTAACAAAACCTATCCAAGAACAAGGATAATAGTGAAGATAATAATAATAACAGCATAATAGTAGTACAAATAATAATAATAATAATAATTCAACTAATGAAAACAAAAAAAATTAACAACAGAGAAAAAAAAAACGAAACAAGCAAAAAGGAACGACTACTGTTCCTCTTAGTAGAAAGGAGGAGAGAGGAAAAAGAGTGAGAGAGTGAGAGGATCGGAAAGAGGCGGCGGGGAGAGAGAGAACGCTGCGAGGAGAGGAAGCGGGGGAGGCGAGATGGCGGAGAGAGCGGGAGAGGGAGGCGGCAGACGCGCTGGGCGAGTCGGGGTTCGGCGGCGTAGGGTTGGAGGCATGACTGGTGAGGGGCGGAGTTCGGAGGGTTTCCAGAGGGCGGCTCCGGCGAAGGGGTTTCTCGAGCGGCGGGGTCGTTTGCTCCGATCGGTCGGCGCACAGTAGATGGCCGGCGGCGACGAACGGAGCGAGGGGACGACTCGGCGGCTAGGGCTTGTGCGCGCGCCAAGGCGGGGCACGACGGCGCTGGGCTTCGCGTTCGCCGAAAGTCAGTGGGGCGGAGGAGACGACGGTGATGGCGGAGCAGCACGGTCGGTGGGTTCAACGGGCGGCGGGTCAGGCGGATGACGCTGGTCGCCGGAAAAATGAGGAGCGGCGGAGGGTTTGCGGGCTCATCGGCGGAAGGACGGCTTGGGCGGTCATCGGATCTCCGGTCGGCGGCGTCAGGTGAGGTGTGTGGGTTTTTCTTTGGTTTAATTTCCTCGATTTTTGGGGGTTTGCCGGGGGTCGACTACGGTGGTTGGCCGGATATTGGTGGTTGCTGTCGGGTTGAGTCGGGTGGTGTTGGGTGGTCAGGTGACGGTGGTGGTGGCTATTCGGGTGTGGCAGTGGTGGCGACGGTGATGGTGATGACTGGCAGTGGTGTTGGCAGGCTGCAATGTCGTGGTAATGGCACCGGGAGTTCGGAGTGGCCAGACGGGGTCGGGCTGTGGACGGTCGGGGAATGGCTAGGGTTATAGATTTAATTGCGTCGAGTGTGTTCGACACAACGGAGAGGGTCGGGAGAGATGTCCTGCGAGACACGACTTGGTTTTGACGTTCGGGTTGTCGGACGCGAAAAAAATCAATGTATTTGTATAGGAGGATAAATAGTGGATGGGGATAGGGGACACGGACACGATGCACAAACTTGGATTGTGGAATTTGTTGTGGATGAATAATGAATTGGCGTAGTACCTGCCTATTTATAGGATGTGGGAATTCCCAATTAGATAAAGATTAGGATTGTTTAAACCCAAATTAGATAAATCAATTTATTAAATTAAATCAATCAAATCTAAATCCAATCCAATTAAATCTAATTTAATTCCCTTAGTTTAAAATCAAATCAATAAATCAAATTCTAATATTAACTATTTAAATAAATACATAAATTCAAATCAATATTTAAATCTCCACAATAAATTAAAAATATGTTTTCCAAAAATACTAATAATAATAATTTCAAAACTTACATTAATATTAATTTGAAATAAACCAATAAATAATTACAATTATATATGTATGCACAAATAATGTTTTCATAATTATTTTTTTCTAGTATACAATAAAAAAATATTAATTATTCTTAATAATTGTATAAATGAAGGCTTTTAGTAAATAAAATTACAACTTGGTAATGATAGTAAAATAATTATTGCATATATTATTTTGAAACTATAAAAAAATAAAAAAAAGTTTTTTTCTAAAAATATGTACGCTCGCACATATTCGCACTCGTCGAGCAAAACAAAAAATAAAACTGTGCACGACGTACAATACGACTACGCGACGTACAATACAAAATTTAAATCAGTACAAATATTAAAAAACAATTAGTAGAAATTTAGGGGTTTTACATCGGCGCATGGGATTCCTGCATAAATCGGCGCATGGGATTCCTGCGCAATCGGCGCATGGGATTCCTGCACAAATTGGCGCATAGGATACCTGCACAAATCGGCGCATGAGATTTCTGCACAATCGGCGTATGGGATTCCTAAACTCACGTTGCGTCTTCAGTACATGTGCGTAAGGAACCTACGTGCATGACACGCACGGAGTCAAAGAATGCGTTGCCGGGACTTCACGGCGCATGGCCTCCCGGGCGCATGGGTTTCCCGGCGCATGGGGTTCATCGTCCCCAAACAGCAAGTTCAGCCATGAAAGTTCTGAAAACTTGTAATGGCCATAACTTACTCATCGGAAGTCGAAATCAAGCAAAACAAAAGCCAAAACTGCATGTAATTGAATTCTCTACAACATGGAACCACTAGTTTTTAGAAATACCAAGTTTTTAGAGATCAAAACCAAGAAAACTAAACAAGAAGAAACTTAAAACTTAGATCTACAAAATATAACCATCAAAACCGAAAACTTCCAGTTCTAAAGAGGCTTATAATCTAGTAAGAAAGGGAATGGAACAATAAAATATGAGATCCATCATGAAGCAAGTTTGCACTTGCCTAAGCTCTTCCCCTCTCTCTTCCTCCTGGTGGTTGAAGAAGTAATGGTGGAGAAGAAGTAGTAACGAAGAGAGAGAGTTAGGTGGAAATATATATTAGGGTGATGGTGGTAGGTGGGAGGGTTCACCTTTGGTTCATGACGAACCAAAGCAAACCAAGTCAAGCCGAACCAACCCAAGAATAAACCAATCAATGAAATACAAGAATAAATCAAGCAGGGAGACATGCAATACGGGTCAAATTACGTATACGTATACCAAGATACGCAATACGAACCACAGACATTACACATATAAACCTAACCCTTCCTCTCTATGTCATGTTCATATATCTATATAGATATATATATAGTTTATGCATACATGTTATAATGTATATAGATACATAACTAAATTTCTACCTCTCTATACATGTAGATACATGTATATATATGGTTAGCCATGCATGTTATGAGTAAATGGGTTGTGCATTGTAGATTGTTTAACCAATATGCCATGAGTAGTGTAACTTGATAGCTATTGTTTTGAAACCCAAATCCTCCTATACACTTTTATGTATATTTCACACACACACACACATGCCTACTGTCTAACCATATGAACATGTCTACATACACCCATACACACACTAACCACATAACCATTACATAATGCTAGATTTTCCCCTTCTAACACCATATATATATATATATATATATATATATATATATATATATATATATATATATATATATATATAAGCTTTAAATTTTGATTATGCCTTAAAACCTTGTTGATTTATTATTTCTGTATCTTTTTCAGTTTAACACCCCTGATTGCTTGTAAGTTTTGATACCCTATGATTGTTTTGGTCTAGTTTAACTAATATACCTATATGAGACTTTCACTACCACCGTATGCCATGACCCTGTATGTCGTCCTTTTAAATTGTATGATTTGTTTAAGTTCTGAGACTTTGATTGTGGGGGTTTGACCTAGAAGGAGTATGAATATTTTAATTTTGAGGACAAAATTTTTCTAAGGGGGTAGGATTGTAACACCCACTTTTCTAAATGAGAGTAATTTTGAACTTTTATAATTTTGATTAATCGATAATAAGATTTAACTCATGTTGTAATTTTTGGTAATTTTTTTAATCAATTTAAAACTATTTAAAATGTTGAATTGTGATTTTGATGGTTAACTAGTTAATCCCTAGTTTTGCTAAGCTTAGAGGCTAACCATGGGGACCTAACCATGTGATTAGAATAACTATTTACAACTTTTTAGGCTAAGGATATTTTGGTCATTTTGTAACTTTTGAATTATTTAGGATTTTGATTAATTGGTGAATTTTAGATTATTTTAATAATATTTAAATTGATGTATTATGATTTTGTTCATTTTTTATATTTTAATATTTTGGAAATTTTTTATATTTTTAATATTGTTTTTATTGGATTTGTTTCGTCGGGTTTGATTTTCGTCTCGTTCCGACTTGTATTGTGACCCGGGTAGCTTGAACTCTAGATGGGACCCAATATTAAGTTAAGCATGGCTCACAAGACCCAACATTAAGTTAGTTAATTAAACTAATTTTTATCATGTTAGAATGGTTAAGTTAGAGACCCAAAACTAGATCATTTTGACCCCAAACTTGAACCTAGTCTAGACTTAACCATATGAGACTAGAGAGGGACAATTAGGACATTTTCCATTAGCCCTAATGGACTCTTTATGACAGCCACCTTTAGGAGAGAATGATTCATTTCATTCATTACAATCTTGCCTCTTTATTTTCCTTTTGTTCTTCCCCAATTTTAGAGAGCCTTCCCATTGATTTGATCTCCAAATCAAATCATTCCTTCACCAAATCTTCCCTCAATCATTCTCATTCTCCAAGTGAAGGATGCTACCAAGGATTGGAAGAGGAGTGCAAGGAGGAGTGTCCACTTTGAGGTATCTTCGTATCGGAGCCGTGTCCTAAAGGATTTCATTGGGATTCCACTCCCAATAGGTAAAACCCATCCTCTAAATCGATTTCCTTTGCATATAAATTAGTTTTGAATCCGTAGGATCCATCTTCATGCATGTGTCCCATATAGATTCAAATTTGAGGCCATTTGGAGCTCTCTTGAGGATTTTAGATATGTGTCTTGTGTCCTACTTGATAGATTCCAAATTAGGACACCCCATGTGTATGTATGTATGATAATAGTTTAAATAGATATTTAAATTCAGTTTTATAATGGTTAGAGAGTGGATTGATCTTTGTTAGGATGGTTAGAATGAGTTTTATTTGGATACCTATGTTTGTATGCAAGTATCTTGGCCTATATGTGTTCTTTTGTCAAATCCGTCATAATTTTCATCCACGTTTTTATTAACCAAAGCAACTTAGAAATGTCATAACTTTTAGCTTAGAACTCCAATTTATCTCCCATTTTTTTAAAAGAACGTATCGAAGTTGTTTTCTAAATATATATTTTAATAAGCCAAATTCTTTCTGTAACTTCCTGTAGAATTATTTGAGTGTCAGCTGTACGAAAGACGAACGTGTTTCGATATTTTCGCGATTCCGGGAGCTTCCGGACACGAAAATGCGATCCGTTTAAAGTTTATGTCCGACCCGCTCCCGAATAACCGGATACGAGTCGGATACGCCCAGCCTTTGTCATTAGAATAACAAAGTAAGCTGTACCATTCTAGGAAAACTAACCAGATAATATGAACATGAAATGAAATCACAGTATCTATATAAATGTGTCCCAACCAGAGTAAAGTACAATATCTGAAATTATTACATTCAACAAAAGAAAGAGTCTGCTAGTCTCAATACATGGAAAATAATAGGAAAATACTAAGAAGCTCTAGGCTTCTGCAGCCTCTAGGTCACAAGCAGCTCCAGTTGGCTCAACAGAGAAAGCAGTATCCTGACCATAGTAGGTGTCACACAAGGCCTCCATCTCACCTGCAACATATCCTATTCAGGAGCGGAGCAAAGTACAGTTCTAGGTAATGAACAATAATATCATGATATGGAAAGTAAATTCTGAAAGAACAAGAAGAACAAGATATGTAAAGAAAAGGAAGAACATGAACTACTGCTATAAAGATACATGAAAGATCACGACTATATAAAGATGCAGGAAAGATCACGACTATAGTTACAATCAAGATCAGGATCATAGGAAACTAATGTAAGAATAAAATCCTGAACATGTGTGTTATAAATTTGAAATACTTCTATGATATGTGGTCGGCTTAGGTAAGACCATGAAAGAGCATGAAAAGATCCTGAAAGATCATATAAGGTACGGCTTAGGACCCGCGTGCACTGTGCGAGGCCTAAGCTAAAGATCATGAATAAGTATCCGGGTTTGGTCACATATCTAGAGTATTTCTCCACCCCAAGATACAAGTTAGATCATGAAAGAACAAGCCAGAAAAGATCATGAACGTGTCGCAGTGTGTCAGCAATAAAGAACAAGAAAAATGCACTGATCAAAACCATAGAGTGTACTTGCCTTGCTCCAAGAAAGTACAAGTAGGCAAAAGAGCTGGATATCCTCCTGTATGGAATAATGATGTGTACAAGTTGGTTAATAACTGTTAATTCTAAATGGTTTATCAAAAGATTCTAATCACAAGTAATTCCTAATCTGAACCTTAGTTCTATGGTTTCCTATAGAGTACCAATATAATTAACTAACTTAGCAAGAACCTTAAATCATAACTACAATATACTTAAACCGCTTACTACATGAGTTGTTATAAGACAAGTGTTCAAAAGGTAGAACTAAACAATGGTAGAGTCTCTTAGTCCTAATTAACTTAAACTCAGAGAGCCATGGATGACTCATCCCTAGGCGGATTTCTTGTTCTATACATACTTCCAAGCATGTGCATTTGTCCTAAGGGTTTGTAAAACTGGATTCCTTAATTCATTAATACTTCAATTTGGAAATCAGTCCTAAAATAGGACAGATATGGATTCAGTTCTAACCTATTGGTTACACATTCTAGTCTAAACTCAGATTCCTCTAGAAAGGCTGTCACTTGATTTCAGGTTTGGTCCCAATTGGGTCAGTTCAGTCCAGGCAAAACCTGAGAACAACTTCAGTATGTAGCATGAGTGATACATTCAGTTACAAAATAAAACCTAGGTTCAGGTGAGGATCAATAAGTAGAGTTGATGTAGGTCAATCTCCCATGGTCTCTTATGTATCTGTCATCATCAGGACTCTCCTATATTAATCTCCATTTGCAGGACAATCACTTAGTTTAGCCCCTAGGACCCACTGTCCTTCATGAGGCCATCCTTACAGGTTTGTGTTTCTAACAATTAGCTTAATACATGTGTATATAGGCATAGCAGTTTCAAGCAAAAGTTCATATCTATTGGGTTGTGCACTTAGTCACAAAACTTGGAAGCCAACTATAAATTCAGGCACCCATCATGGTCGACTATCTCTAGGATTTAGTTTATCACATTCTAATAGGAACAGGTACTACAAATATAAGTTGACAGTAATGATTAAACCAAATACCCAAAATCAGGACATGACTCGACAGTTCCCTAATCTCAAGTCCTCTTTCAAATACCTTATTTCCTGTCAAGCAAAGCTAACATATCACTGAAATAACTCTCATCCCTCTCGAGTACACAGCTATAACCATTTCTAGTAAAACATAACTAATCTGGAAACTGCAACACCATAAGTCTGTGATCAGTCCTCAAGTAATAGGTCTACCCTGTTTCACCTGTTGGTGTGTGGTACATCATCTCATGCTGATACATCCCAGTATCTACTACTTACTTATAACTCAGCAAAATGTGTCATGATGGAGAATACTAAAAATGATTTCAGACATTCAACACAAAATAGCTGGTAAGTTCTAACAGTCATACACCCAAATAAATCTCCTTGCTCCCGAATCGATCCATCAATTTAATTTCAAAGAATTCAAATCTGATACATTCAATGGACATATCTAGAATTAATCACACAGTCACTGACTCATCAAGGATAAGAAATTAGTCATTTACCTGAGTTGTTTGTAACCACAAGATACGCCTATTGAATTGGACACGAGCTTCACGTGTCCTCAACACAGATACACCCTGGTATGAGCATTAAATTGAACACATGGTTAGTGTCGATTCAAGAGAGAATTCCTGACCCTCCTTGAATCAATCACTCAGAAAAATCTTCAGAAAACACCAAACAAAACCAAAACGACAGATCGATCAATCACACTTGAATCGATGAAACCAAAAAAGAACAGTGTAAAATCTTACCGTGTTGTTGTGAGTTCGATCAAAGTGATTTGATCCAGAGATTCAGAAATCAATAGTCAATGTCCCTACTGATTCATTGAAAATAATAAAAAAACAGATTCACCAAAGGAATTAACAATTGGTTTGATGAATTTAAATTCAAAGGATGGAGGGAACACTACTTACTGTCAATCCTATGATCTTGATGAAGGCGATAATCTAGATCAACTTCTTTATGATGAATTCCTTCAAAAGATTTGATCGAATCGCTCAAGATCTAAATCAAGAATTATTCCTCACTAAGATCTAAATAAATTTGGATTACTCACTGAATCTGGATGAAGGAATCAGTCTTCACTTCATACTGTTGCAAGGATTACTGAGGAGTTGCAACCGTCGATATCGCCATCATTATCATCGCCATGGAAATCTCTGCTCGAATTTAGATCTGAAGCCAAGGAAGAAGGAATAGAGGACTGAAGAGCTCTGTTACTAAGGGAAAAGGATTTAGGAAGAAGGAGTGAAGAGTCTTTCTCTCCCTCTCCTCCTTAAATAAGCTGTTGGAGTGGCGTGGGAGTAAAGCAACAATTTGGTGGGAAGAAACCAATTCTCAGCTCTGCCATGGCCATTAGGAAATGGTGGAAGGAATTGGTTACAGGAAAAGCTAATTTTGAATTAAAACAAGATTGAAGGAAAAATCCTTACAACTGAATAAAACTGTAATAGGCTGTGGGCTTTAGTTAATGGGCCACAAAGGATAATTTGTTTTCAATAAGACTTAAAGCCCTATATACAATTCAATGTACAAAAATTCTTTTACCCATATTAAATATAGAAAATATACCCAAATCATTCCTTAATATAAATAAAATTTAAATTCTACCATATTTCAGAAAAGTGGAGTTACAGTTTCGAAAAGCTAACACAAAGGGCTACGACATATTTTAATCCTAGAATTTAGTGAATGCCCAATTGGTACAGTATTGGTTTTAAGTAGAAGAGTGACTATACGATATATGCATTTTGTGTAACCTATGAGCCTATGTAGTATGGATATTAAATAAATATAGAGTATGTAATGCATGATATGTTAGATGAATGAAATGATATATATATATATATATATATATATATATATATATATATATATATATATATATATATATATGATATATATTCTCTTTATATTAATGTATATATATGGTTGAATGCAAGCATGTAGGAATGCAATTAATATAATGCATATAAGCAATGCATGAATGAAAGAATGATATACAATATATGCATGAAAGTATATAATGAATGCTAGATATGAATGCAAGATATATATGTAATGACAGATATGAATGTATAATGTATAAATATTGTAATGCAATATATAATGATAACATGTATGGTAATATAGAGTATATGATGCAAGCATGAATGAATGGAGGAAATACATGTATATAGGTAATATAGAATGTAATATATGAATGCAAGCATGCAAGATAATGTATTGTATCCATATATGATGTATTCAACTTAAAGATAATGTAATATATGAAAGGAATGAATGATAATATATAACATGATATGTAAGGTAATACAAGGTATGAAATATATGATGTGTGAATGTTTATATGTCTCTATGTTAATATATGAAATGATATGAATATGCAATGTATGCATATGTATAAAACATGTAGGTAATGCATAGATGCATGAATGAAATGAATGTTTGTAATATGTTAATATAAATACAAGTATCTAATATGCATGAATGTAAGTATAATATAATACAAGTATACATGTATGTATCATGTAAATGTAATATACATGATATGTATGTATGCATGTATACAAGGTAAGTATGTATGTATGTATTTCTATAAACTGAGTTAACCTATAACCTTTTACACACATGCATTCATACACCCTTTTACATCATGTATCACATGTCACATACACCTACCTATCACTAAATTTTAGAATATTAACACATATCCTTTCACACACATGCCAAACACAAACATACTCACTTACTCTTTTACCTCTCTTTTTCTCTCTCTCTCTCTCTCTCTCTCTCTCTCTCTCTCTCTCTATATATATATATATATATATATATATATATATATATATATATATATGTATATATATATATGTATGTGCCTATATATATATAGCTTTCCTATATATATATCTATGTATATGAATATGTGAATAGTGAAAAATATATATATATATATATATATATATATATATATATATATATATATATATATATATATGTGTGTGTGTGTGTGTGTGTGTGTGTGTGTGTGTGTGTGTGTGTGTGGGATGTACATATAGGTAGCCTATATGTTATGGGTGTACTACAATATATTAGATATATATATTGTTATGTGTATATGTGTTTGTGGTTTGGCTTAGGCATGATATAGCCTATAGCCTAGGGCTCTTAGCCTATGGTGTATTTGTTTGCCTAGTGAGAGTTTAGTTAGACTTGTTTAGTCTTGATTAGGCCTAGAATAGACTAGTTAGAGTAGTATAGACTTGTTTGGTTTAGGTTTGACCTAGTTTGACTAGTCTAGTTGACTAGAGTTGACCAAAGGTTGACTTTAGCCTAGATTGACCCCAAATTTCATGTAGATGCATTGTAGTAGTCTATTTCCTTATTTTAGACTTGTTGTGACTTGTACTATTCTATAGAAGACAGACACCACTCCTCGGACAGTATATTCTCTTCGGACATTCAGGATACCAGGCGAGTACATTTTCTGATCATTTCATATCCTGTTTAGAATTATTTCCTGCATTAAATTACTTTACTTGTTACTGTCACGTTGGTCACACGGATTGGTACTATATGGATCCCTTCTTGAGATGTTATCCTTAGGAAGCATCGGGTACTACATGTTCTGTGCGTTTCACTTACATGGCGTATCACTATGCTTCGTTGGTTCATTGATCACTTATGACAAATACTCTTATGATCACAGAGTCTTCTTGAATCCTTATCCTATTTACTGGGTATCCTAGAATCTCCTAGAATCCCCATTTATGGGACATCCATGTATCACCCTTCGGGGGCCTTTGTATGGAATCATAACATAACCTGGTTGGATCCTTGTGTATTGATTGGGGGTACGGGGGTGTAGAAGTAGACATGTGAATAATACCCAAGTAGTATCTCATTAGAATCTTTCCATAGTATCTCATCAGAATCTCATATGCCATTTACATGTCTATATTATACTCTGACTCACTAGCCACTGTTAGTTCTCTATTGTATAGTAGATATTTCTATTACAGTTCTCTCTTTGTTTACATACTGTATTTCCTTCAGTACCTGTATCTTACTTTACTGCATGATTATATTTTCTAACCTGCTATGAACTGTTGAGATATATTGTGCTCGCTCCTGTCCTGACTGGACCTGTTGATAAATTTTACATATAGCCTGGAGGTTGCCTGCTAGCCTAGATGAGACACATTAGAGGTTGTTTAGATAGCTATTTCAGTTGTCTGGAGTTGTATTTACTTTATGGATTACTGTATTTGAGCTTTGAGATGTATTTCTGGGTTTGTGTATCTTAGACACTTAGACTTCTATTTGCTGTATCTCTTTTGGATTTCATGTTTTATCTATCTTCCTTTATGCTCTACCTTAGATGTGATTGAGTTTACATTCTGCTATGTCACCCCCATTCGGGGAGTATAAACTGCTTATCCTTATACTGTTAGATGCATGAGACCTAAGACAGCGTTCTACCGCCGACACTGCGGCGTAGGCTGGGCGTTGTTACGTTCTCGTGCCCTTACTCTAGGGTGCGGGTCGTGACACAAATGTTGTTTCAACTTCATTTTCCAATAGTGCACAACAACAAAAAATCGACTGACGGTGATGATTCACACATGTAAAAGGTCCAAACGGTATGGAATATTTATTAGTTCTATAAGTAGTGTCAAATGTAACCACATCTACAAATTGTTTGTAAGCCAAGCGTGAACGTCCATCGACACAAAAGAAGTTTACCGCTCTTCCTTGCTCATCTGTATCAATGGCATAGTAAAAATCTTTGCTCTTTTGCACCATATGATTAAAATATACCCTTACAGCTTCAGCATCTCCACACTCATTGTCACCCTCACTTTTCCAAGATAGGGGTAAAATGGTAATTTTCTATTTTAGAATATTCTTGGGAATTTTATTTCATGGATATTAATATTTAATGATTTAGGAGTCGGGTTCGAATTTTATCGCATTCAATTCGGAACTCCGAGGAATTTTGACTTGAGTTGTGTTTAACACATTAATTAGCCATGGCCCACCAAACTTAACATTTAGGTCTAAGAGTTTGGACTAGTCCCCCATGAGTGTTTAGGCCTAATTAGGATTTTTATTTGGTCTAAACTAACTCCTGAAACCAAATTAGGAAGCTAACTTATCATAGAAGTAATAGGGAGGGGCAAACTAGTAAATAGCAAGTGCCCAAACCTCCCATATAGGGCCAGCCACCCCATTCCCTCCTTCTTCCATTCATTCACTTCAAATTTCTTCTTCTTCTCCAAGTTTCTTCCCAAGTAAAGAATAGATTTCCTTAGAAATCATCTCCAAAATAAGCTTTTCTTCCCATTTATCTTCCATCAAACTCTTTCTCTACCCCCAAGTGAAGCTTCTCCAAGCTTTTGGGAGCAAGAAGTGCAAGGGTGTGTCCTAAACAATTCATTGTGTTGGAGCCGTGTCGGAGGACTTTCGAATCGGGAATCCATCTCCCGATAGGTACAACCTATTCTCTAAATTCATTCTTTCATCATAATAAATAGATTGGACCCCGTAGGTTTGATTCCCATGTTTGTGTCCTTATTCGTGTCAAGTTTGAGTCCGTTTGGAGTGTCCTAGGAGAAGTTTGGGTTTGTGATTGTGTCCTTGAGTTTTCCTCCAAATTTGGACACTTCTAGGATAATTAGATTTCATCTAAGTGGGTTAGGCACCTAACTTCATTTGTATTAGTGTTATATGTGGTGTAATATTCATATTTAGTGTGTGTGTGTGAGCGTGTCCATATATATATATATGTGTGTGTGTGTGTGTGTGTGTGTGTGTGTGTGTGTGTGTGTGTGTGTGTGTGTGTGTGTGTGTGTGTGTGTGTGTGTGTGTATGTGTGTTTGTATGGAGGGTGTTTGAGAGTTGGTGTGAGAGAGAATTGAGAGGGGTTTGAGTGTAGAGTTTAGAGAGGGGAATGAGGAGTGGAGAGTGGTGTTAGAGGGGGGAAACAACCTATTTTGCTGCTGCAAACAGCAGCAACAACAGGGCATGACAGCCCCTTTAAATCATCTATTGGCTGTCCTAAAACAGCCCTTGTATTGCCCCTTAACACCAACATATAGCTGTTCTTTTTTTCCTACCAATCAGCCCCTATATGCTACCCCAGGGCTATCCAATATAAGCCCCCACATTCCAGCCCAAAACATGTCATTAGCACCCCTAATCTCAGTCCTAAACACCCATATAACAGCCCCAACATCAGCCCAATTTCAATCCACATTTCAGCCTTAACTTAGCCTATAAATCAGTCCCCATTTCACCACTATTCAGCCCCTACAAAGCTCTACATTTCAGTCCCATTAACACTCCAAATCAGTCCCATTTGATGCCCCATTTTCAGCCCCACACATGTATAATTTAGCCCCTACAAGCCATACAAATTAGTCCACTTTATGAGCCTATGTGTGTGAGTGTCTGAGAGTGTGTGTGAGTGGTTGTGTGAGTTTTAGTGAGAGGGTGATTTTGAGTTAGGAGCGTCGGAACGCGTCCAAACTTGGAGGGGACTTAGTTATTATAAAATATAGTTTGCGGGTAGGCTCCTAGGTTGAAGTCGGGGCTTCGTGTGGGATTAGGAGGATGGTATTGCACGATACCATTGAGTATCTTGAGATATTCAAGATAACGGATAAACGACCAATATGGACCGTAAGATGGACTGGATGTCCACTCTACCTAGAGAACTTGGTAGGTAATGGTTGTATAGGCTAGTACCCTACTACCCTAGGAAGTCGGAAATAAAATTCCTAAGGGAAGGCCACTTGGCGTAAATATTAGAGTGGTTTAAGGGTATGTGTATTAAAGGGTAATCGGGTAAATTCAAGATACGGGGTTCGGGTATTCGGATTGACTTGAAACTTAGGTGACTTGTTAGGTACACCCTACAAATGTCATATTTGAACCAATTTTGGCTCGGTTGACCCAGAGTTGACTTTTTACCCAAAAGTCAACGATGAGTCAACACTTTGTCTAAATTTGACCAAAACCAAACTAGAGTTGACCAGTTGACTAAAAGTCAACTGTTTGTCAACATTTGACCAATTTGACCTAGGGTTGACCTAGATTTGACCAGAGTTGACCAGGGTTGATAGTTGACTAAAAGTCAACTGTAGGCCAATTTTTGACCCCGTTTAACTTGCTTCGACTTGTTTTGACTTGCGATGATTGGTATGACCTAGGGTTGACTTAGTCTGACTTAGATTGACTTGATATAACTTAATTTGAGCTAGATTGACTTGACAGGACTTAGTGTGACTCAGTGAGACCTAGTTTGACCTAGATTTTATATCATTCATTATAAATCATTCTTAACTTGTTAAACCTAAATTAACATGAAATATCTCATCTTTAGGTTTCTGATTACCACTCTGAGCATTGATGTACCCTACAGCTCATAACAGCATGCGAGTACATTTACTGATAGTTTTCATTGTCTTGATATCTGCTATATCCGATTCAGTTGTAGTGTCTTACTTGATTCCTAACACGATGGTTCACGGACTAGTATATGTCGGATCCTGTCATGAGATGTTGTTCCTGGGTTACTTGGTATATTGGTACATGACTCGACTTGTTACTTGTACTTGTATAGACATGGACTTGGGAGTGGGCTGATCACCTGCTTTTGAATCCCGTGTCATGACATGTTATGTCCGGATCCTTTATACTATTCGGGGATGGGGAGTTATTAGTGGTTATGTGATCAAATTCCCACATTGTTCTATTGTACACATTGTTCATAGCTATACCCTCGCCTCATGACGGATAAAGCCTTACACTACATCGTTCATAGCTTTCCATGGTGACCGGCCTTACTGCTCTATTGTACACATTGTTCATAGCCGGTCGGATGGAAAGCCTGATCATGTTTTCCAAGCCGATCACATAACGCTCTAATAATTCAAGGCACATTTTATATTTACTTATCTTATCATATATCATGTTCTGTTCTACATTTAGTACTTTCTCACCATGCTATGATATTCAGTGACTCACATGTTCTACATGCCTTTATATTATACCTTGATTGGAGACTAAGTTCTGCTCGGGAGAAGGGTTACAACCCCGGTCCTTGTTTGGTTTAAGGGTTGTAACTCAACTTCCGAACGGTTCCCAAGTCTTCATATATTTTTGTCTTGTAGTTCATTATACTGTCTCTTATAGAATTTGTCAATTCACATGGAACTGCTGTTAGTGTTTGTACTTGCTCATTTTCCTTACAGGATACCGTTGATATATTACAGATGATTCTGAGGCAGATTGCCCGACCTATTATGGGGTCGAGTCTGATGGAGTAGACCTGGACCATAGCTTGTTAGTAGAGCCACTAGACTTTGCTCACCCTGAGTAGAGTAGCTTAGTTAGGGTTGCCTAGCCTGCGAGCCAGCTAGTACTTTCAGACAGTAGTATTTCATATTATATTCTGTGACTCTGTGGTGTTGTGTATAGCTTTGGGCTTGTGTGGATCTCGAACTGATTTCCTGCTTTCATCTATCATATTTCCTTTCATGCTATCTATCCTAGTTTGCTTTGTGATTGAGACTGTATTGCTATGTCACCTCCATTCGGAGTGTATATATTGTACAAGTACCTTTATTTGTTTAGTTGTAGTATTTATAGATGATCTAGACAGCGTTCTACTGCCGATGCTGCGGCATAGGCTAGACGTAACCACGTACTCGTGCCCCTAATCAGGGTACGGGTCGTGACACATTTTTGTGGTGGCCCACGCAGGTCCGATGTCGCAATTAGTACGATCTCGTAATGGTGCTCGACTTAGAGTACTAATTATGAGCCTACAATTAGGACGTAGGACCTAGGATATGATAAGAGTTTCTCAATCACACCTAGGAAAATTTCTGATCTTTTGATTATCATGATTACTCTCCTTGTATTAAATTAACTGTCCTTCTTTGATAATATCTTCCCATGTGCCATATTGATCTCCTTGTTTCAATTCGTCTCCAGGATGATGAAAACGCACCCGCAGGCCACTGGATCGAGTAGCTTGCCCGAGAGATCTGACCAGGCTGAGGAGGAGGTTCATGAGACTGCCTCCAGTGATTCCACTATCCCGGAGGCCCTGGCAGTTGCATAAGGAGGTCTACCACCTCCACCCCAGTGGGTTTCGGTCGTTGTTCCAGAAATACTGCCGCTACCATCTCCGATACCGACGGATACTGTCACGACCCGCACCCACTGTGAGGGTACGAGAACGTAACAACGCCCAGCCTACGCCGCAGTATCGATGGTAGAACGCTGTCTTAGGTCAACATACATCTAGCAATATAATACTAAGCAGTAAATGAACTCAATCACGACTAAGGAGGAAGAAAACACGATATGATATAGAACTCAAGGAAAAGCAGAAGATACAATAGACTAAGATAAAATCCCAGCAAATATCCAGAGTACATATCTCAGCTACTAAATATGAAAGAATATATACAACTCAACATCTCTGAACAGAAGTAAGGTCTAGCTAAACAGACTCAAGACAAAATAAAAGTAAGATAAGGCCTAACTAAACTGGTCTAGGCAGTGGGGTGATGTCCTCAGCTAGAGCTGTCCCATAGATGGTATCCTTCCAGGCCTCCTCCTCGTCCTCTGTAATATTTTCAACAGGTCCAGTCAGGACAGGAGCGAATACAGTACATCTCAACAGTTCATAGCAGGTTAGAAAATATATTCATACAGTAAAGTAAGATATAGATACTGAAGGAAATGCAGTATGTAAACAAAGAGAGAGAACTATAATAGAAATATCTACTATAAGTAGATAGCTAACAGTGACTAGTGATTTAGAGTACAAAGTCGACATGTGAACGGCTTGATTTGTACATGGCTATACTAAAGAGGCGTACATGGCTATTCTACTTTGGAAATTGTTCACATGGCTATTTATACTCCCCCGTACCTCCAACTAATACACAAGGATCTGTAGGTCTTAAAAATGAAAGTCACGCTGAGTTGTTCAGAATAGAGTCTCAAAGTCACGCTGAGTTGTTCAGGACTGAGTGTAAAAGTCACGCTGAGTTGATCAAAACAAATGTTTAAAAATCACGCTAGAGATAGCTCATTATTTGTCAAAAATGTCATTATGACTGACAGTACGACAGTCGAAGAATGTCTCCTCGTATGCCACGTATGCACGGAACTCGAGAGATCACAGCCGATTATTGCGTGACTTTTGAAATCTTCTTTAACAAGACTCAGCCTTCATCAAGTTGGCATAGCAAAAGAGTTTCTTGTCATTTAATGCGACTGACAAAGTAATCACTGTCAGAGATTTTGTGTCAGTCGAGGCACGTCGAATCAAGACAGCTGGCAGTCCTGCCTCAAGCTTGCGTATATTTTGAGCCTTCTGGCTCAAGTCTGCGTGTATTTTGAACTTCTATGTTCCTTCATCAAGTTTGCGTGGATTTTGAAGCTTTTTGTCCCAAGTCTGCGTGGATTCTGAAGCTTCCTGCCCCAAGTCTGTGTGGATTTTGAAGCTTTCTGACCCAAGTCTGCGTGGATTTCGTCCTCAACGAACCTGCGTAGATTTCATCAAATCGGAGTACGTGGCAGCCATGCCACTGATCTCTCGCTTGCGTGTCCTGTAACTTGCACACGACTTATGCATGATTGCCATGTGTCCAACAGTTACATGCCACGTCCAGTAACTGCTCACAACCTTGCGTATGTTAGATCCTGCGTGATTTTCAACTATGCACAGGCTGTGAAGACAGTTATCCTTTCAGTTATTTTTGACTCTATAAATAGGGTTCTTTTCTCATTCATTGTACAGATACATAGTGATCTAAATTACTGTCAAAATTTTGAGAGCTTTTCTTCTTCGCATCGTCCAAGGGATAAAGCGATCGTCCTCTAGATCGGATTCCTACAGTTGTAATTTTCCTAGATATACAATAAATAAAGTGAATTTATTTATGGAAAACAAATTGGCGACTCTGTTGGGGAAAACCATCTCCTCTTCTGAGATGGCAACAACTCAATGCGACACTTCGTCAGTCGGCTCGACGAAGAAGGTGATATCGATCCAATTCGATCAACTCGCCTATGAAGAAATGCAGCGGGCTAAGGGTGGCAAGCCCACTTCAGCCTCCATCACTACTGCCAAGTCGAAGGGACGATCTGTCTACGTCCCTAAGAATCAGTTGGCAACCAATGGTGACTTTTCTGCTACAGTGTCTACTACTAACACTGGCAAGGAGTCTACTGTAAGCACGCACACTCTTGTGTGTTCGAAGACAACAGCAGCCAAAAGTCATGCTGGCAGCACTGGCTCCTTAGCCAAGCCTGTTCCAGCGTACAATCTTAATTCCAAAAGTCACGCTGGCAGCACTGGCTCCTTAGCCAGGCCTGTTCCAGCGTGCAATTTTAATTCCAAAAGTCACGCTGGCAGCACTGGCTCCTTAGCCAAGCCTGTTCCAGCGTGTATTTCTAAATTCAAAAGTCACGCTGGCAGCACTGGCTCCTTAGCCAAATCTGTTCCAGCGTGTATTTCTAAATTCAAAAGTCACGCTAACAACACTGGCGCCTTAGCCAAATCTGTTCCAGCGTGTATTTCACCAAAATCTGGCTCTTTAGCCAATACTGGCTCTTTAGCCAAATTGTCACTAGCATACTCCAAGAAGAATAGCTCTTTATCTATCTCCTCTTCTTTGCTAGGTTCTACTAGAACTGGGGGTGGTCTTGCTAAAACTCCTTCACACAAAGTCCCTTCAAAAAGAAACAATTCTTTAGTTGTTTCTTCTGCTCCTGTAGTTTTTACTTCAGGAACAGCTTTGACTGACAATTTTGTTAGTCAAAGAAAAGGAGATAGTCTTTTGACTACTCTTCCTTCTGGACATTCTATGTCTCAAAACTTGAATAAGTCTAAGAAGAAACATTTCTTAATGTCTTTTTCTACGACTTTTTCGAATTGGGCACAGAATTTGTCTATAAAAGAGGGTCTGTTACCAACTCCTAATCAAGGGGATGGTTCAACTCTTCCTTCTCTGCAAATATCCAGATCAATGGAAGGAAAACTCCAAGTTTCAAAAACCAATGTGTTACCTCCAACTGATCTAAGAGCAAAACTTGATCAAATCCGTTTAGGAAGCACTTCTGGTGTCAAAAAACCATACCAATCGGGAACAAAAGCAAGAGATCCAGATGCAGAGTATGCTAGAAATTATGTGGCTCACATTAATCACTCTCTATATAACCAAGAGCCATCAAGACCCAAGAACCGGAAATATATTCCTAAATATGCACAAAGAATGTTCTCTGATGTACCTCAATCTTCACAGACAGATCTACGAGAACATCTTCAACAGAAGAGAAGGAATAATTCTGTGTCAATGGACCATGCTGAATGTGACTTCCAGCCAAGAGTCATAATTCAATGCAGATGTCAATCAATGGATCAGGACCATGTTGATCATGAATGTGACTTCCAGCCGAGAGTCACAATGCAATGCAGATGTCAAACTAAACGACAATCTGTTTTCAATCGGATTCAGTGTGAACCTATACCTGATGAAGATGAACCTCTGTATACTTCTGTCAATATGACCTCTCGGGATACTGGGGGTAGAAATGATAGTCCAGATGGAGTATATAGCGGCACCAGATCAAGAGTCCTGGCTTCTACTCAGAGGACTTTGATTTCTGAAGATGATTCTGAATTTCTTGGGGAATCTAAATTCCCACCTCTTCCTACTGGGGGTAGTTCTCCTATAACTGACTTTGATACACAAAGCAGTGATTCAAAACAAACAACATCCACCAGTTCATCAATAATCCCTCGCACAGTCATAACATATATGGTCGATGGGAATACTGATGAACCTTCTTCTTCCATGACTCCTCAAGAACAAAAAATTGCTTCTCTGGAACAACAAATGAAGTCTATGGCTGATAATATAAAGTCGATGTATGAACTCATGGCAACCCAACTACAAAATCGACAGACTGTACCAGAGGCCATACCAATTGACGCTGGTGTAAGTCCAGTACATGCTCCTCCAGCAGTACAATCCAATACTCCTGGGCAAGCTCAACCGGTTCCTAGTCACTCTGGAGCTGGGGGTAGTACTTATAATGCTGTTCCTCCTTCCAACTATTCTCTACAAGCTACAACTCCACAATCCTCCGGAGTTGTTGTCACGACCCGCACCCTGTATAGGGGCACGAGAAGTGGTTACGTCCAGCCTACGCCGCAGTGTCGGCGGTAGTAAGCTGTTCTAGGTTGCTAACTAATCTTATGCAGTGAATATAAAAAGTACTTGTCCAGATATCAGCTCCGAATGGAGGGCAAGTAAAGGGTATGATCTACTCAACACGGTCTAAACACGAAAAGATAACACAGAAGTTATACCTAAGGAATTAAAGACAACAACAACTAACTGCTAAATAATACTCCAATATCTCAAACCAACTTAATACAGACTCAATATCTTAACTTTAATACAACAAGCCAAAACATGAAAGCTAAAGTAGTCTACTAGCTAATCTCCTGAATCACTCCTGAGAGCCAGAACCAAAGGTAGCTAATCCCTCGCCAGGTCCATGGTAAGTAGGGCATGTGTCCTCAGGATTATCATCTGTAATGTTTTCAACAGGTCTAATCAGGACGGGAACGAGCACAACTCATCAAGAAAAACCCAAGTAAATGACAAAGAACTATAAAGCAGTTATAGACAGTTTTATTAATGAGCATGGCAGTTCTATACAGATAATGATGGCACAGAGAAACAGTAAGATACAAGAAAAGAAAGGTAACTAAAACAAGAGAAGAATCATGGCAATGAAGACTGTAATAAAAGCTAACTGAACTAGAATATCATGTGTGAGTCCAGACAGTATGATATAAGTCTAATATAATTCCAGTGTGAGTCCAGTCCATATAATCTGATACCAGATAATTTCCAGTACAAGATGAGTCCAACAGTGATCAATGAAACCAGGGTGAGTCCAACTATGATCTAACAGTGTGTTTTAAAATATCGAGGTCGACATGCAAACGGCTGTAGGTATCAGGCACATCTCTCACTGATCGGGCAAGAGATGGCTATGCTTCCGGTAGATTCCAGTAGAAGATTCCGGATTTGGGGTATGTCTACATGTCTTACTCAATATTTTCCCGTCTAGCAAGTGAATCCAAAATCGACAAAAAGAATCGAGATGAGTCTGGCCAATACGTGATGATTCCAGAAATGATTCCGGAATGATACTAATGACTCCAGTAATAGAGGCCAGCAAGTAAGGTATGTGTCGATACATGAATCCAGAAATATCCATACGTGTTGATACAGAGAATCACATAGAACTAACTAGAACTGAAATACAGTAATCGACAAATAAATGAGAGAATTATCAGAGAATGTACTCGCCTGTTACTCTGGAAAGAGTAGTGTAATATCAGATGTCTGTACCAGGGTCACAATGTCCTAAAATAGAGCAATACAGTTATGACATGTCCAAAATGAAGGTAAATGAAATCTACAATGCAATCTATATGAATTCTAAGCCGATCTAGGTCAAAGTCAAACTTGGTCAACACTACAGTCAAACTAAGTCAAATAAAGTCATACTAGGTCACAAGAAGTTAAACTAAGTCATACAAGGTCAAACAAGGTCAAACAAGTCTAATCTAGGTTAAAGTCAACTCCTGGTCAACACTCTAATCAAACTAGTCAAATACTAGTCAACATGATCAATCTGGGTCAAGTCTAAGTCAAACTTAGACCAACTAAGGTATTGGTCAAACAAAGACTAGTCAGTCAGGTAATTAGGTTAATCTTGACTAATGGTCAACATCCAGTCAAACCCTATAAGGCTAACTCAAAACCAAACATAGGCTAACCTGTCTTAGGATACCTAAGATACTATACTACAATTTCCTATACAAAGTATACCACACATAAATACATATAGTACAATACCAAACTTAACCCTATAATCAAGCAAATCCATACTCTAACTCGAATCAAGACTCAACTCCTATTATCTCACTTAACCCCATACATATCTTCATCTACATGGGACTACCCATATAACTCAAGTTACAATAATACCCTTATATAGGTCAAAACCCTAACCAACTAGTTTACAGTCTAGGGTTTAGTCAAACCTTAGTCACCAAGTCATTTAGAGTCCATCTAAGTCCATTCTAGGTCAATTAGGTCAAGGTTTGACCTATAGTTGACTTTGGTCAACCTTGGTCAACACTAAAAGTCAAACTGGTCAAACTAGTCCAAGTTAGGTCAAACAATGTTAAACTAGTTAGGGTTAGTCAAACTAGTCATTCTAGGTTAGTTTAAGTCAAAACTAGGTTAAGCTAGTTCAAATTTGACCTAAGGTTGACCTTGGTCAACACTTAGTCAAATTGGGGTCAAACTAGCTAAGTCTTGGTTTATTAGTCAATTAGGGTTAGGCCTAATGGCCATAGGCTAGTATTATAGCCCATAGGTTAGTATTCCTAGGTCAAGGCTATAGGGTTCATAGGTTTACACCTATAATAGGGTCTATACATTATACCTATATATAGGGGTCAATATGTATATACCCATACCCAAATATATATAACCCATACATATAATACACTATATATACATATATAGTTAGCTATCACAATACATATATATACATTCCATATATATATATAAATATATATAACCCATATATACCCTTAACCATTTATACCAATATATATAACTATATACAATATAACATACACATATATATATATATATATATATATATATATATATATATATATATATATATATATATATATATAACATATATATATATATCTATATATACATAGAGGGAAATAGAGAGAGAGTTAGAAAGAGAGAGGTGGACAGAGAGAGAGTGAGAAGGAACTGAACAGTCAAAAAAAAGGGGGGGGAGACTGTTCTCAGTTTCCTGAGAACAGGACAGCCCCCAAACCAATACTAAAAACACACACACACACCACATACATACATATATATATACACATCCCTAACTACCTATACACACAACCAAATAACCTCAAAATTCACCCACACACACACATACATATATACTGCACATATACACACTAAAATACACTAGTCCAAAGTATTAAACTCAAACAAAATCGATCTGAAATTCGATTTTGCAAAAACTGGAAAAAACCCAAAACTGTGAACTGTGCACTGTTGCTCGAAAATGGGTAATTTGATTTTCGTGCACTAAACCGAGCTATGGCTCGCAACCAAGGGTTGGTAACTAAGGCCCCACATATATACGTGCACGTCAATGGTAGTCCACCACGACACGACACGGCGTGTCCCAACGATCAAAAATCGAATCGGGTAAACACTGATACACTGTGCAATGTCACAGCGTCGTGCACGCGTGCACTTAGCTCTAGGACACGACACACGTGTCTAGAAGTCTCGTGCACGTGTGGGTAGGTTCGCCTAGGGTTGGTCTAGGGTTTAGGTAGCCTGTCTCGTGTCCACGTGTCCTCAGGACACGGCACGAAGTCTGTATCAGTCAAAGAAAATCGACTGATACTCAGTGTTCTGCACCGCGTCGTGCATGGGTTCTCGTGTCTCGTGGACACGACACGAGCCACGTGGGACCTCGTGGTCATATCCACATGTAGCCTACATTATGGGCTACATACTCGTGCAAACACGAGGTGTCTAAATGTTGTGTTCGCGCGATACGAGACGTACGAAGTGGACTCTGTGCGTGCGTGCACTGTCAGTGCACGACCAGTGCACGTGTCCTCGTATCCTCGATACGACACGAGGTGTCCTGAAAGTTTAGGGGTGTGTGCGCAGACACTTCCCCTGTGTCCACACCAATTTTGGCGTGTCGAAGTGTCGTGTCCAGCGTGCACGAACAGTGTGGTAGCAGGACAGCGTGCACAGTCTCGTGCACACGTGTCGAAGGGTCGTGTGCTCTACACGGGGCACGTAGAGCCATGTGCTCGTGTCAGTAGGCTGGTGGGGAAGTTAGGTTCATGTCTAGGTTACTGTATTGTGTCCACGACTCATGTGGACACGATAGGAAGTGTCGAACAGTGGGGTTTAAACAGTGTACAGTGTAGTGTTTAACAGTGTGTTCGTGTCCAATTTGGACACGGACACGATACAATTTTGTGCTCAGTGATGGGGTTCTGTGATCTACACCTATAGGGCTAGAAAATTGTTAAAATAGTTTTCGAAATCATTAACATTTCATTCACTGAGGCAAATCATCAAACACTTCATTAAAAACCTAGATACGTGTCTGATACGGACACCAAACCAACTCTAAATCCTACCAAACTTGACACACAGTACCCTAGTACCTAGATGCATGCAAATATGAAGAGAAAACACAAATTTAACAAAGTTTATGGGCATTTACCTATGAGTGCAAAACTCAAGGAAAATAAGGTTTTGGGGGGGGTGTCCTCTTCAACTTGGGGATGCCCAAAGCTCACGAAATCCTCGGTAGCAGGCCCTAACTAGTACCCTCTAGTGTAGGGGAGTCCAATACAAGAAACTAGAGGTGATTTAGATCAAAATTGATCAAGTTATCAAGGTTTGAAGAAATGGAATTTTCTAGGTTTTAATTTCATGTAAAATGATCATGAATGAATGTGGGGGGTTATTTAGGAAGGGAAGGTAGTGTTGGGCTGCCATGGGGGGGTAGGGGTAGGCTATAGGGCCCCTTTCCACCTTGCAAAGCTTAGCCCCTAAGTCTTTGACTAAGGGGTTAGATATTTAGGTTCTAAATATCTAAAAAAAAGAATATCTAGATATTTATCATAAAGATAATATCTAACATTAGTCTTCTAGGTTAGTGGCTAAGTAGATTAGGGCTAAACTAGGTTAGAAGCTAACATGACACTAATCCACTAATTAAATAATAATAAACTACATAAATCCAAATAAATTCTAATAAATTCTAATAAATTACCAAAATACCCTTTAGGCTAAAAAGCCCTAATTTGATGTTCTAAACCTATGGCTAGGCTCACATGATCGTGGTTAGTTTCTAGGTTATGAAATCTCTAGGGTTTACACTAGGGTTACACTAGTAAAATCACAAAGTCATAAGCCATGACTTAGAAAATAATTTTAAATTAACTAAAATCACCAAAAATCATATCATGACTAAAACACCATTAATAAATAATAAAAATAATAATTTTCAAAAAATCCCAATTTCAGAAAACTGGGTCTTACAAGTCTACCCTCCTTAGAAAAATTTCGTCCTCGAAATTAAGATAGTCGTACTCCTCCTAGGTCAAACCCCCAGTCAATCAGAGTCAAAAGATAACATGCAATCATAGTCCTACTGGTCGTGATTCCACAGTCTTGAACAGGGTAACTACACTATCTAGCATATCACAAGCATATCCTGACAGGTACTAATGGAATCATACAACAAGATGGTAAAGGAAGGACAGAAAGACAAACCTGCTAACCCGTCACCTGCAGCGTTGGTCTCCTCGACCGTCATCGCAAAAGCTCCACCCCTCTGGTGCTGAGCTACAGGTGGCCTAGCCCCCATATAAGGAGGTGCAATAGGACAATCCATCTTCTGGTGAGTATCAGACCCACAGGTATAGCAAACCTTCAGTCTCTTCCTACACTGCTCCCTGATGTGTCCCTGCTTCCTGCAGTATGAACAACTGATCGTCTTCGGGTCCTGATCCCGATACTGATGCTGCCGGAGTCCCGGGGCTCTAACTGGCGGGGTCGAATGATGTGGTGTGGGAGGATGATATGTCTGCTGGTGTAGCGTCGGCACTTTCTGCTGGAAAGCCTGACGCTTGGAGGGTCCCTCAATGTGTACAGAAGCCGGCCTCTTGCAAGATAGAAGACGCTCCTCGATACTCCGGGCTAACTCTAAGCTCTGGTAGTAGTCAGTCATACCGTTCGCCACTATAAGAATGCCAATATCTGGAACTAGACCACGGCAAAACCTACGCGTCATCTCCTCAGGGTCAGCAACTAGGCTAGGAGCGAAACGGCTCAGACGACTAAACTCTGCCGCATACTCGTCAACGGAACGGTTCCCCTGCTGGATGTTCTGGAATCGTAGCCCCATGGCTACTCTAGCAGTGGTTGAGAAGAATTTCTTCTTGAACTGGATCTTGAACTGATCCCAAGTGGCTGTCCCTCTCGCGAATAACGGCTCATTCCGGAACCAAACTCCTGCCAAGTCTATCAGCAAAAATCCCGCTGCCTCGACCTGGAGGTCATCCGGCATCCTAACTCCAATGAGCTTCCTCTCTACCGAGTCTAACCAGTCATCTGCTACTACTATGCCCTCAGTCCCTAAGAACTCCTTGGGATTCAGACCCATGAAGTCCTTGATCGTCCCTGCTCTCTACCGCGGCTCTACAGGTGGTGGGACCACGGTACGTCCCTCAGAATGCTCCATGCTCTGGCGGAGTAGGGTGGTCTGCTCCTGATGGGTCGCTAGGAACCCCTGGATCAGAATGAGCAGTTGGTTCCCGTCGAGTGTGACAGAAGCCTGGGTAGGTACAGTGATAGGGGGTGGTGGAAGTATTGGGTCCTGCTGGGCCTGTGATGTGGAAGGTGGTTGTGGTATCTGGGTTTGTGGATCTGTGGAGTGGAGGAATGTGGTAGGTGGAGGTGGAGGTGTATCAGTCAACTGGTCAGCTGACTGGATGGGGAGCGTGCCATTCTCAGGTGAGACATACCGGGATGAACGAGTAAGCACCATCTAATTTACAAAATAAAAGGACTTATAAGGACTTATTTAAAGTAAGCAATCATATGCAAGGAAATCTAATTATAATAGCAAACATGTGATGTATTTTCTATATTGCAATCCTAGTATTCCTCTAAGTATTCTAAGCGTCATTCCTAATGTTGTCTAATTACCTTAAGTTCCTAATTGCAGGCATGCTTGGTACAATAACGTAACCAAACAATTTAGTCGACAGACCTGCATGGGCCACCACTAAAAACGTGTCACGACCCGCACCCTGTATAGGGGCACGAGAAGTGGTTACGTCCAGCCTACGCCGCAGTGTCGGCGGTAGTAAGCTGTTCTAGGTTGCTAACTAATCTCATGCAGTGAATATAAAAAGTAGTTGTCCAGATATCAGCTCCGAATGGAGGGCAAGTAAAGGGTATGATCTACTCAACACAGTCTAAACACGAAAAGATAACACAGAAGTTATACCTAAGGAATTAAAGACAACAACAACTAACTGTTAAATAATACTCCAATATCTCAAACCAACTTAATACAGACTCAATATCTTAACTTTAATACAACAAGCCAAAACATGAAAGCTAAAGTAGTCTACTAGCTAATCTCCTGAATCACTCCTGAGAGTCAGAACCAAAGGTAGCTAATCCCTCGCCAGGTCCATGGTAAGCAGGGCATGTGTCCTCAGGATTAGCATCTGTAATATTTTCAACAGGTCCAATCAGGACGGGAACGAGCATAACTCATCAAGAAAAACCCAAGTAAATGATAAAGAACTATAAAGCAGTTATAGACAGTTTTATTGATGAGCATGGCAGTTCTATACAGATAATGATGGCACAGAGAAACAGTAAGATACAAGAAAAGAAAGGTAACTAAAACAAGAGAAGAATCATGGCAATGAAGACTGTAATAAAAGCTAACTGAACTAGAATATCATGTGTGAGTCCAGACAGTACGATATAAGTCTAATATAATTCCAGTGTGAGTCCAGTCCATATAATCTGATACCAGATAATTTCCAGTACAAGATGAGTCCAACAGTGATCAATGAAATCAGGGTGAGTCCAACTATGATCTAACAGTGTGTTTTAAAATATCGAGGTCGACATACAAACGGCTGTAGGTATCAGGCACATCTCTCACTGATCGGGCAAGAGATGGCTATGCTTCCGGTAGATTCCAGTAGGAGATTCCGGATTTGGGGTATGTCTACATGTCTTACTCAATATTTCCCCGTCCAGCAAGTGAATCCAAAATCGACAAAAAGAATCGAGATGAGTCTGGCCAATACGTGATGATTCCAGAAATGATTCCGGAATGATACTAATGACTCCAGTAATAGAGGCCAACAAGTAAGGTATGTGTCCATACATGAATCCAGAAATATCCATACGTGTTGATACAGAGAATCACATAGAACTAACTAGAACTGAAATACAGTAATCGACAAATAAATGAGAGAATTATCAGAGAATGTACTCGCCTGTTACTCTGGAAAGAGTAGTGTAATATCAGATGTCTGTACCAGGGTCACAATGTCCTAAAATAGAGCAATACAGTTATGACATGTCCAAAATGAAGGTAAATAAAATCTACAATGCAATCTATATGAATTCTAAGCCGATCTAGGTCAAAGTCAAACTTGGTCAACACTACAGTCAAACTAAGTCAAATAAAGTCATACTAGGTCACAAGAAGTTAAACTAAGTCATACAAGGTCAAACAAGGTCAAACAAGTCTAATCTAGGTTAAAGTCAACTCCTGGTCAACACTCTAATCAAACTAGTCAAATACTAGTCAACATGATCAATCTGGGTCAAGTCTAAGTCAAACTTAGACCAACTAAGGTATTGGTCAAACAAAGACTAGTCAGTCAGGTAATTAGGTTAATCTTGACTAATGGTCAACATCCAGTCAAACCCTATAAGGCTAACTCAAAACCAAACATAGGCTAACCTGTCTTAGGATACCTAAGATACTATACTACAATTTCCTATACAAAGTATACCACACATAAATACATATAGTACAATACCAAACTTAACCCTATAATCAAGCAAATCCATACTCTAACTCGAATCAAGACTCAACTCCTATTATCTCACTTAACCCCATACATATCTTCATCTACATGGGACTACCCATATAACTCAAGTTACAATAATACCCTTATATAGGTCAAAACCCTAACCAACTAGTTTACAGTCTAGGGTTTAGTCAAACCTTAGTCACCAAGTCATTTAGAGTCCATCTAAGTCCATTCTAGGTCAATTAGGTCAAGGTTTGACCTATAGTTGACTTTGGTCAACCTTGGTCAACACTAAAAGTCAAACTGGTCAAACTAGTCATTCTAGGTTAGTTTAAGTCAAAACTAGGTTAAGCTAGTTCAAATTTGACCTAAGGTTGACCTTGGTCAACACTTAGTCAAATTGGGGTCAAACTAGCTAAGTCTTGGTTTATTAGTCAATTAGGGTTAGGCCTAATGGCCATAGGCTAGTATCATAGCCCATAGGTTAGTATTCCTAGGTCAAGGCTATAGGGTTCATAGGTTTACACCTATAATAGGGTCTATACATTATACCTATATATAGGGGTCAATATGTATATACCCATACCCAAATATATATAACCCATACATATAATACACTATATATACATATAGTTAGCTATCACAATACATATATATACATTCCATATATATATAAATATATATAACCCATATATACCCTTAACCATTTATACCAATATATATAACTATATACAATATAACATACATATATATATATATATATATATATATATATATATATATATATATATATATATATATATATATATATATATATATATATATATATATATACATAGAGGGAAATAGAGAGAGAGTTAGAAAGAGAGAGGTGGACAGAGAGAGAGTGAGAAGGAACTGAACAGTCAAAAAAAAAGGGGGGGAGACTGTTCTCAGTTTCCTGAGAACAGGACAGCCCCCAAACCAATACTAAAAACACACACACACACCACATACATACATATATATATACACATCCCTAACTACCTATACACACAACCAAATAACCTCAAAATTCACCCACACACATACATACATATATACTACACATATACACACTAAAATATATAGTCCAAAGTATTAAACTCAAACAAAATCGATCTGAAATTCGATTTTGCAAAAACTGGAAAAAACCCAAAACTGTGAACTGTGCACTGTTGCTCGAAAATGGGTAATTTGATTTTCGTGCACTAAACCGAGCTATGGCTCGCAACCAAGGGTTGGTAACTAAGGCCCCACATATATACGTGTCGTGTGTGTCAATGGTAGTCCACCATGATACGACACGGCGTGTCCCAACGATCAAAAATCGAATCGGGTAAACACTGATACACTGTGCAATGTCACAGCGTCGTGCACGCGTGCACTTAGCTCTAGGACACGACACACGTGTCTAGAAGTCTCGTGCACGTGTGGGTAGGTTCACCTAGGGTTGGTCTAGGGTTTAGGTAGCCTGTCTCGTGTCCACGTGTCCTCAGGACACGGCACGAAGCCTGTATCAGTCAAAGAAAATCGACTGATACTCAGTGTTCTGTACCGTATCGTGCATGGGTTCTCGCGTCTCGTGGACACGACACGAGCCACGTGGGGCCTCGTGGTCATATCCACGTGTAGCCCACATGATGGGCTACACACTCGTATAAACACGAGGTGTCTAAATGTCGTGTCCGCGCGATACGAGACGTGCGAAGTGGACTCTGTGCGTGCGTGCACTGTCAGTGCACGACCAGTGCACGTGTCCTCGTGTCCTCGATACGACACGAGGTGTCCTGAAAGTTTAGGGGTGTGTGCGCAGACACTTCCCCTGTGTCCACACCAATTTTGGCGTGTCGAAGTGTCGTGTCCAGCGTGCACGAACAGTGTGGTAGCAGGACAGCGTGCACAGTCTCGTGCATGCGTGTCGAAGGGTCGTGTGCTCTACACGGGGCACGTAGAGCCTTGTGCTCGTGTCAGTGGGCTGGTGGGGAAGTTAGGTTCGTGTCTAGGTTACTGTATTGTGTCCACGACTCATGTGGACACGATAGGAAGTGTCGAACAGTGGGGTTTAAACAGTGTGCAGTGTAGTGTTTAACAGTGTGTTCGTGTCCAATTTGGACACGGACACGATACGATTTTGTGCTCAGTGATGGGGTTCTGTGATCTACACCTATAGGGCTAGAAAATTGTTCAAATAGTTTTCGAAATCATTAACATTTCATTCACTGGGGCAAATCATCAAACACTTCATTAAAAACCTAGATACGTGTCCGATACGGACACCAAACCAACTCTAAATCCTACCAAACTTGACACACAGTACCCTAGTACCTAGATGCATGCAAATATGAAGAGAAAACACAAATTTAACAAAGTTTATGGGCATTTACCTATGAGTGCAAAACTCAAGGAAAACAAGGTTTTGGGGAGGGTGTCCTCTTCAACTTGGGGATGCCCAAAGCTCACGAAATCCTCGGTAGCAGGCCCTAACTAGTACCCTCTAGTGTAGGGGAGTCCAATGCAAGAAACTAGAGGTGATTTAGATCAAAATTGATCAAGTTATCAAGGTTTGAAGAAATGGGATTTTCTAGGTTTTAATTTTATGTAAAATGATCATGAATGAATGTGGGGGGTTATATAGGAAGGGGAGGTAGTGTTGGGCTGCCATGGGGGGGTAGGGGTAGGCTATAGGGCCCCTTTCCACCTTGCAAAGCTTAGCCCCTAAGTCTTTGACTAAGGGGTTAGATATTTAGGTTCTAAATATCTAAAAAAAAGAATATCTAGATATTTATCATAAAGATAATATCTAACATTAGTCTTCTAGGTTAGTGGCTAACCTCTAGATTAGGGCTAAACTAGGTTAGAAGCTAACATGACACTAATCCACTAATTAAATAATAATAAACTACATAAATCCAAATAAATTCTAATAAATTACCAAAATACCCTTTAGACTAAAAAGTCCTAATTTGATGTTCTAAACCTATGGCTAGGCTCACATGATCATGGTTAGTTTCTAGGTTATGAAATCTCTAGGGTTTACACTAGGGTTACACTAGTAAAATCACAAAGTCATAAGCCATGACTTAGAAAATAATTTTAAATTAACTAAAATCACCAAAAATCATATCATGACTAAAACACCATTAATAAATAATAAAAATAATAATTTTCAAAAAATCCCAATTTCAGAAAACTGGGTCTTACAGTTGTTACTGAAGAATTGAGGAATCTCCGAACTCAATTTGAGGCATTCAAACAAAAGGATGGTTTACAAAGGTTAGGCATCAAGCAACCTTATCCGATAGAATGGAAGCAAGTATCGTATCCTCCTAAATACAAGCCTCCTACTATCTGATTCTATGATGGAACCACTTCTCCAAGTCAATTTATTAATCACTTTGAAGTGATGACTGTTTGCCATTAAAATTGTTTGATTGAAAACTTTAATACAAACAGAACAGTGTTACAATGTAGGACTTAGATGTAGTCCTAGGAGTACACTTTTCTTTAAGCTGGGTCCTTAGTGCCAATGGAGCGAGTGGTAATGCGTTGACTCCGTTGACCGGCTGACGACGGTTATCGGTTCTCTGAAGGCGTGGATTGCTCTGGGTGCTGGAGCTTGCTGAGAGGAGGAAGACGTTGAGTGTCTGTATCTGCCTCTCTGATGATTCCTTGTATGTTCGTTGTGGATTCTCTGTGTGTGTGTGTGTGTGAAGGAGAAGATCCCTCTATTTATAGTTTTGCAGGCTGGCTGCTCATGTGCGCATGTAGGATGCGCCGGTGTGTGGGGATGCCACGTGGAGGTTGCTGATGGAGGCGCGTAGATGATGCGCCCTGATTGAAGGGGAGAACTCTTCATACTGCTGTTGTGAGCCGGCACGTAGTAGAGGAGAAGATCTTTCTGTTGCTGAAATCTTGGACGAGTTGAGTCAAAGGACACGTGTCATCGACCCATGGCTCGAAGATCTCAGATTTGGGGGGGAGACAGTGATCTGGTGAGCTGCGCCTTGGATCTGGGCGCAGGTGGAGGCTGCGGTTCATAACCTTTAGGAGTTACAAACCATTTAGGGTACATGGCTTTTGGGGCGCATGCAGGTGACCTTCCTTCTGTCTTTCGGGATCAGAGATCAGTCTGGGGCGCATGGCTTTTGAGGCGCATGCAAAGCTTCAACTGGAGACTCTTCTTCTGTCTTTAGGGATCAGTAAAGAGTCTGAGGCGCATGGCTTTTGAGGCGCATGCTGGTTTGGACGCATGGCCGTAGAGGCGCATGGCGAGAAGGTTTGCTCCTCATTCCACTTGGCGCGTGGGTTTAATTTGCCCGGCCTATAAATAGTGGCATGGAGAGAAGGTTTGCTCCTCATTCCCTCATGTAATTCTAATATGAACTTGGATATGCGGGTGCATTCTGTTGACGAAGTGCTCCCGAGGGTGAAGATGAGACGTCGTGTTGTCTTCGATGCACTTGAAGGTGACTGTTACATCCAAAAGACGGAGTCGAGGGCTTCTGAGGCAGGCGAAAGGTGCCTGTTGCATCCAAAGATAAGGATGTTCGGGCCTCGTCTCCGTTATTCCGGAAGAGCCGTAGATCGGAATGGTGGTGCTAGGCTCTCTCTTCCTTCAAAGTGGGTGCCGTCCACTTTGATTGTGTTGAAAGCTCCTTGTGCCATGATTTCGATCACGGTCTTCCTTGGTCTTTGGAGGCTCTTTTGAAGCCTCCCCTGGCCACAGCATTTGCGGTGCTCTTCTCTTTCTTGGTTCCAGCCAGAGGGTTAAATGCTTTGCTTAGCGAAGCACTTATCAGGCGAGCCTGGCTGGAAGAGCGGCACATAACTGGGCTCTGCTCGGCCAGGTGAGCCTGGTTAGAAGAGTTATACATCACTGAGCTGCTGAAGGGATGCACATAACTGAGCTGCTGGAGAGATGCACATCACTGAGCTGCTGAAGAGATGGTAGGATACGCCTGGCTGGAGGTGCATGACATCTGCTGCGCCTGGCTGACAGCGCATGGTGACTGCTGCGCCTATCGGAAGGCGCATGGTGGTTGCTGCGCCTATCTGGAAGGCGCATGGTGGCTGTTGGCTGTAGATCTAGGATCCTTCCTTTGTAAAAATTCTCCTTTGTACAATCTTTTCTAAACATGTAATAGACTTTTACATATATAAATAAAAAGTCCTTCTTCGAATGTCTATGGCTTATTCGATTAGCTGTCTGAGTTCTGGCGCATATAATGCCTGGCGCATGGGCTTTCTGGTTGTGAAATTCCATGCTTCTACAAGACCCCCTTCAAAGTTTTCAAAACTTTTGAATAAGTTTTGGAATACTTTGAATAAGAAGCATGGAGGTCAGGGCGCATGATTTTTGGGCGCATGCTTGTTCAGGCGCATGCTCCTTTCAGTTGATGATAATGACGCCTTGGTAACCCAAAAGATTGATGATAATCTTTTGGTTGTATTTGTTGTCATCTCCTCACGGAACCCGAAGCGACGGCTGAGATTACACGTCATCGGTTCACGCGTGCGACCAAGCCCTATAAATAGGTAAGGGTTGGAGAGAGAATTCATCTGCTCTGTGCCTTTGCTTTCTTTAGAGTTTTTTCTTCAAAACCCTAACTTTTTCTTCTCTGAGAGAATGGCTCCCAAGACTCCTCGCGGTGGTGCCGGCAAGGGAAAGGAGAAAGTGAAGGAGTTCGTTGGTGAGGATGCACCTATCACCCCTGCAACTCCGGCCGACGTTCGTCCTGAGGTGACGGGTGGGTTCATCTCCTTCACATAAGCTTTTGGGCCAGACTGTGCCCTAACTCAGATTTGGTGACGCGTATGGACTTTTGTCCTGATGATACGCCGAGGTTCTACCCCGCCGACGTGCATAGGTTTACACCTTTATCATGCACCGAGGTTTAATGGCTGACGCGCATGGGTTTTGTACCCTGATGATGCGCCGAAGCCTTCGCTGACGCGCATGAGCTCACGCTCTGAATGCACCGAAGCTCCAATACTGACGCGTATGGGCTTACGCCCTGATGATGCACCGAAGCAAGTTGACGCGCATGGGCTTACGCCCTGATGATGCGCCGAAGCTCTGATGCTAGCGCGCATGGGCTTATGCCCTGATGATGCACCGAAGCTATTTGACATTTTTTTCTTTTTGCCTGACTTCCATCTTTGTTGTATCAGTGTCGATGACGATCCCTTTGTTGAATGAGGTCCTTCTGGACGCTTCTCTTTGTCAGATGGGAGTTGATTTTGACGAGGCGGTGATCAATCCGGCTAAGGATGCTATCTTACAGGACCAAGCTCGTGAGAGAATGCTACAAATTCAGACCCAGTTGCCTCTTTTCCTCCAGAGTATGATGGAGAGTGGTAAACTGAAGTCTGCTGAATCCGAAAGTGTAACTTTCTTAAAACCTGCCTTTCTGTTTGGCGACCGACTAGTCTCTTCCGAAGCGAAGATACTGAGGATTAGAGAAGAATGGTTCTTTTCTGCCAAAGGCATGGTTTTGTACATGCGGCAGGTTGACCGCCAGTTACCGCTGACGGCTTTTTATCGTCTAGCTTCGAAGAGAAGGATGGGTTGGGAACTTACTCCCTCTCAAGGAGGGGCCTTGGAAGGTACCCTCTCAATTGACGCCTCCTCGAACCACCGAGATACTTTGACCGCTTCACGGGCCGGTTCTTCTTTCAGTTACCGAGCCTTACGTCCTGGGAGCATCTACAGTGAGGTCCCAAATGACACGTTTTCCTTCAGTGCCCCGATCTTTGCAAATCAGATGCTGACAACAAAGGTGATGTATCCGACAGGTAGCTTCAGAGTCGAAGGCTGGTGTCACTACATCCCGAAGTGGGACGAGTTGACCACTTGGATGCTTTCAAGGTTCGAGGTTGAGCTTAAAGAGATCGGGCTGACAGCCGCCATTCGGGCCACGCAGGCAGGCGTGGACCTCAATAAGCCTATGTTCCTTGCGCTCTTGGAGCTTTTCAATGCCCAGACTGGTAGCTTCTTTACTCCGGTAGGGGAGTTGGGATTAGCCCTTCATGAGATGTACGAAGTGTCCAAGCTTCCTTGGGGCTCGGAACCGTACGAGGAATATTTTCCATCAAATGAAGAGATCCAAGTTCTGGAGGATAAGGATCCGGAGATGATGGCTGTTAAACTGAGGACCATTGTCATGGATGATCCGCCGGGGTACTCCAAAACGGTAAATGACATGGTGTTTGATAAAGCTGACCACCCTGGAGCTTTTTACTTCTGCTAGTGGAACTGCTTCCGCCCATTTGGAGAAGTAGTCGGTGATGGCCAGGATGAAACGGTGTCCTCTCGATGAAGGAGGGGTGATTGGCCCTACAATGTCCATGCCCCAGGCTTCGAAGGGCCAGGAGGCGACTGTAGGATGTAGCGGCTCCGATGGTGTATGTATGAAGTCTGCATGAAGTTGGTACGCGTGGTACTTCTTGGCATATTCGACAGCATCGACAACCATGGTTGGCCAGTAGTAGCCCATACGTCGCAGTCGATCTTGCAACTTAGGACCGGGTTGATGAGCTCCACAAGTTCCGTCATGAGCTTCTTGAAGAGCTTCGGCTGCTTCTTCGTTGGACAGGCATCGAAGGAGGAGCCCATCGAAGGAGCGTCGGTACAGCGTTTTGGTAGCTGTATCGTAGTAGAATCGAAGAGAGCGTCTCCTGACTGAGACGGCTTCCTTCGGGTCCTCTGGAAGGATTCCGTAGACAGCGAAGTCGATGAACGGGAACCTCCAGTCTCGGACATTAACACCAATGTTTGTCGGCATGGCGTGAGCTACCTGCAAGCATAGGTTGTTTCTGGGACAAATCAGATCTCGTCCTGTTACCGTGATATAGTGTTGAGTCCCAAAGGGCGCTGCTAATGAGGCTGCGAGGCCAGCCAGAGCATCGGCCTCCAAGTTTTGTAAACGGGGGACATGTTCAATGAAGAACCCGGTGAAGGTTGAAATGATGTTCAACGCGACTTCATGATAAGGGATTAAATCTTCATGGCGAACTTCGTATTGTCCCCGAACCTGGTTTACGACGAGTTTTGAGTCATCGTAAGCTTCCAGATGGTCGACCCCCAGCTGTTGTGCGAGCTGGAGTCCCATGACGAGTGCGTTGTACTCGGCAACGTTGTTGGAGCACGGCTTCGAAAGAGAGTATGCACGCTGGATGACCAGCTGATCGGGGGAGACTAAGACTACCCCCACTCCTGCGATGATTTGGCCTTTGGGGCCTGTTCTCGAAGCGCCGTCGAAGAACATCCGCCAAACGGAGCTTCCTTCGGTGATGTTGGATTCTTGGACCTCATCCGGGATATCTTTATAGAGTTTTGAGGATTCTGGGATGGGGTGTGCAGCTAAAAAGTCAGCCAGAGCTTGACCCTTAACAGCTTTTTGGGGCACAAACACCATGTTGTACGGTGTTAGCAAGATCGCCCATGTAGCCAGCCGGGAGTTCAATGATCCTGGCTTCGTCATGAGGACTCTGAGCGGATTGACTCGGGAAATAACATGAATTGTCTGACCCGAGACATAATGACGAGTCTTCTGGATGGCAAACACCAAAGCCAAGCACTCCTTTTCGACGGGGTTGTACCGGTGTTCGGCCCCGATGAGTGTTCGACTGAGGTAGTAGATTGCTTGCTCGTAGCCTGTATCGCTGTTTTGAGCGAGCAGAGCGCCAAGAGAATGATCCATGGCACGGACATAGAGGAGAAATGGTTTGCCGGTGACTGGCGCCACCAGGACTGGTGGGCTCGTCAAGTAGGCTTTGATGTCGTCGAAAGCCTTCTGGCACTCCTCTGTCCAGACATAAGAGACTCCCTTCTTCATGAGCTGAGTGAAGGGTTGACATTTACCGGAAAGGTTTGCTATGAACATCCGGATATATGCTAGACGTCCCTGTAGGCCTCGAAGTTCTCGAAGGTTCTTCGGAGGGTCCATGTTGAGGATGGCTTTGGTCTTCTCAGGATCAACATGAATGCCTTTCGCTGTGATGACGAAGCCCAAGAATTTGCTGCTAGAAACCCCCAGAAAGGATTTAGCGGGGTTTATTTTGAGTTGATGCGCCCGCATGAGATCGAAGACCGTCTTCAGGTCCTGTAGGTGATCTCTTTTGAGGCGGCTCTTGACTGCTATGTCGTCAACATAGCATTCGACTATCTTGCGAAGATGTTGACGGAAGATGGTGCTCATAGCTCGCTGGTATGTCGCACCGGCATTCTTCAAGCCGAAGGGCATTACTGTGTAGCAGAAAATACCCTTTGGAGTCCTGAATGACGTGTGTTTTGCGTCATCGGGGAACATCTTGATTTGATTGTAGCCTGAATACCCGTCCATGAAGGACATGCGCTCAAAGCTACATGTGTTGTCGATCATCACATCAGTGATTGGAAGCAGGAATTCGTCCTTCGGGCAAGCAGAGTTGAGATCCCTGAAGTCGATACAGACTCGTATCTTCCCGTTCTTCTTGGTGACAGAAACGATGTTGGCTACCCAATCCGGGTGTTGTTCTTCACGGATGAAGCCGCTAGTCAAGAGTTTGTCAACCTCCTGATCGATGGCATTCATGATGTCCGGACGGAAGCGTCGCTGCTGTTGTTTGATAGGTTTGGCATCAGGTAAGATGTTCAACCTATGCATTGCGATCTGTGGATCGAGTCCCGGCATGTCTTCATAGCTCCAGGCGAAGACGTCGATATACTCTTTAGCCAGTTGGATTAAAGATTCTCGATCTTCTTCTTCCAGGCTTTTACTGATGAAGATGGGTTTGGAAGAAGACTCCTCCCCGAGGTCGATCTGCTCGACTTCGTCTTCGGTGGGAGGTTCACGAAGCTCAAAATGAGATTCCCATTGTCCCCCTAGGTGTTAGGCCCAGGGTTCTTCTTCGAAGGGTTCTGGCGCTTGGTCTTCGCCTTCACCTTTTTGAGGTTGTGCTGACGACATGTTAGCTGACAGCACTTTCCTGAAGACTGATCCGATACTGGTATCGGAATCCCAAGTCGATGCTTCGGACGAATGGGAATGTTCTATGTCTTCTGCATCTGAACTCTCTGGGGTTGATGGCGGTGTGACATAGCCTAACCCTCGTCCAATCCGATTATAATAATCCTGTGGCTTTCCATTGGGCATCGAAAGTCGGACAGGGAGATGTCGACCCTTGCCGTAGTTTAAGCCTTTGTTGCTTTTCAGGTCGTAGCCCATCTTTTGGATAATGTGCTTAGCCACATCCGTGTACCGATAGACTTGTACTCTGCCGGTATCAGGTTCGGGCTCGATTGACGGGAGGTCCCGACGACGCTCGACTTTGCCCGAGATGATGGTGCCTTGGTCTCGGCTCCATAGAGGGACTATGAAGACTCCTTGAGACGGTACTATTCGATTATGGTAGACGGTCTTATTTGTGTTTGTAACGACCGTAGAGCGTTGTCTAATGTATACATGGCATTCCAGTGTGGAAGACAAGAATAATTAAAAGACACTCTATTATTGATAAAGTACGAGATCTTATCCCGTGGGATTACATTGTCAAAGGAGGGTGCCTCTACGTCAGCCGAGATATAATCACCAAGCTCCTCGTCTGTAAGAACTGGGGGCGGACTAGGAGAGTCCAACACAGCTTTGGGGTCTGAGAGGGTTATATGGGCCTTCTCTGACACCTTGGATGACTGCGGCGGCTTGACCTTGAGACGCACCTTGAGAGGCACCTCGGTTGCGCCTCTGATGAGTGGTGCCTTCCCTTGTAATTTTGCCACCAGGGGAGCCGATGTTTGAGGTGGCTTTCCCTTGAGGCGTATCTTCAGGGGTGCTTCGCGAGCCGACGCTTTCCCTTCTGGGGTGGTTTCCCCTTCAGTCAAATTTTCAAGGGGGCGTCGGGAGTCGTCTCAGGCTCCATGTCCGGCTCTGTTGCCGTCTCTGCCTCATCATCAGCGTCGTTGGCTTCCTCCTTGTCAATGGGCTTGTACAAGTCGGAATCGGTGAAGTAGGCTTCAATCCCTTTGAAAGGATCGATGTCTGCAAACTCCGTCCGGATGACGCCATTGGTGGATGCATACTTCATGCACTGGTGGAGCGTGGAGGGCACCACCATGTACTCATGCAGCCATGGTCGACCGAGCAGGATGTTGTAGTTGACCTCGGCATCTACTACATAACAAGTCACCTCAGTTTTGAGGCTGCCAATGTGACACTTCAGTCGGATCTTGCCCAATGGCTCGCTCTTGCTAGCATTGAAGCCACTGATGGTTGTATTGGAGGGCGCCAGCCGGTACATCGGGATCCCCAGCTTTGATAGCAGCGCCTTTGGAATGATGCTTAGGGAATACCCAGGATCGATCTGAATCCGGCTCACCTTAACCGAGCCATTGTACCCTGTATAATACAGCGGTCGGTTATGTCGGTGATGCTTGAGCAGCATGTCTTGTTGGGTGAAAGTTATGTTTGGGATAACTTCATCCGTACAATGACAGTATGCACAAGTAGTTGGGAGGTCTTCAGGCTGCTTGACCTGACTGAGAAAGGATTCAGCGTCCTTCAGAGCTTCGCAGAGAGCTTCTCGGGAATCTCTAGAAAGATGCAGGAGCTCGAACAAAGACAGGCGCGCAGGTGTACTGGCTAATTGTGCCAGAATGTCGAAGTTGTGAGGCTTGGACAGCCCCGAAGCATTCTCCTTCCGTAGAGGTCTGTCAAAACGGGCCTCCACCTGCTTCTGCTTATTGGCTGCTGAGGGCTTAGATGGACCCTCTTCAGGGATGGTGCTAGGAGGCACCACCTCGGCGGCGGCTTCGCCGAATTGGGAGCTCTGTTGTGCACGTGTTTGCACTGGAAGTGCCTCTTCTGTTGAAGAAGAGACTGTGCGGCAAGACTTGAGCTTCCTGCCTTTTGATTTGGAGGTAGGGCGTACCTCCGATTGAGTCACCTTGGAGACGAGGTCGGGGTGAACCTAGAGGACCTCTCCTCGAGATGTGGTGAGCGGGGTGAGTCCACTCACATTGTCACGAGTAGGTGGTAAGTTTACCACCTCCATTGTCGCCTTAGGGATGGGGACGACGCCATCTTGTGTGGTAGTTGGCGGCAAGGTGCCGAACTGAAGCAAAACCAGATTGGCCGACACCGTCTTCTCTTCATAGTCGACGGAGATTACATCCGCATTGATCATGCGCTGGATGTAATTCTTGAGGACGTAGCAGTCCTTGGTCGGGTGTCCGACAAACCGATGGTAGTGACAGTACCTTGGGTTGTCCACTTTTCCAACTTCATCGGGCCGCTTTGGGTCCGGTAGCTTGATCTTGTCACCCTGCTTCAGTATTTCAAAAAGTTGCAGGGTGTCGTCATCATTGAATGAATAAACCTCCTTGGGTCTTGGTGCCAGTGGAGGTTTCTGAGTAGGCGCAGATGCGCCTTTTGAGGCATTAACAGTCAATGCCTGTTTCCCCTTTGCTTCTCGTCCGGAGCTGTTAGCTGCGGACTTTTTTCCCTTATCGTCAAAGGCGGGGAAGCTGACACCCAGAAGACGTGCATTGGCCGCCTTTTTTTCTGCAGCTTCAGCTTCGATGATCAGGGAGCTCCAGTCAGGAGGGGGAGTAGAGTTGAGCCAGAGCTTTACTGCAGGCAGCATGTTCATGCTGCAAGCGGAGAGGAGCGCATGTTCTGGCATGCCTGGAGGTAGCCTGAAGCAAGCCTGTCGGAAGCGTTCGATGAACGCCCGAACCGTTTCCTTCTCCTTCTGACGTATCTCTATGAGAGACGCCATCGTCATGTCCTTCCGGCCATCGTAGAAGCGGTCGAGGAAGAGGCGCGTCAGGTCGTCGAAGGACGATATGGAATTGTCGGGGAGGCTGCAGTACCAGTCATAAGCTACTCCTTTCAGGGCCCCGACAAAGATATTGGTGAGGAGCGCGTCCTCCTTCGGAAGATGCCCCGTCTGTGACTGGAAGTACGTCAGGTACCGTCACAGAGAGTCCTTCCCGTCGTATGGGGTGAGTGTTTGTGGCTTATACTTTGGGGGATAAACCACCTTGTTCCACTCGAGGGGATAAGGCTGGGGAATGCCCATCTTCTGGTATTCCTCTTGCCTGTTCTTGGACTCGAAGCGCTCCCGCAGGTCTTTGATCATTTCGACCACATCCTCCGTAGAGTTAGGAGTCGGGGAAGGAGGTACCATCTGGATTAGAGCGTTTGAGGGCTCTGAGGTCCGAGGTGCTTCTGTATCCGAGGGCGCCCGTTGGAGGGGCACACTCGACTCCCCATTAGCTCCTGGGTCAGGACCAGTTGAAGGTGTCCTGATCAAGGCCGATCGTATCTCAAACACTGCTTGAGTCAGTGCTTGTATTGAGGCAGAGAGGGTTTTGAGTCCTCCCTCCAATGAGTCTATGCGCTGGACTATGTCCTGTGACGGCGCATCAGACTCGACATCATCCCCAGCCATGTATACTGTCCTGACATGGCCAGGAGTGGATGGATTGGTTGAGGCTTCGCTTTCGGCCTCACTCTCATGCGAGGGAGTCACTTCTCCTGGTGTTGGGCCACCCCCAGCCACATTCTGGAGTTCATCTTCAACAGGCACATCTGCAAGGGTCTGCTTGCCCTCGGCTCCGTCTTGAAGGACCTCTTCGTTTCCAGAACTACCCCCGGCAGTGTCCTGGAGGACATCCTCATTTTGAGGGGCTTCAGGGAGAGTAATCTCGCCTTGATGATGGAGATCCGCCGCAGCTGTGCTTTGGACATCTTCGTCTTCGGAAGGAGGCTCAACAAGGGTCTGGCTTCCCCCAGCTTCCTCCGAGGACTTCTTCCTCGACCGAGTGCCTTCAAACACTCCAGAGGTCGAGACAGCTGCCTTGGTTTTCCTCGGCTGGCTTTTGGATGAAGACGAGGAATTGGCAGTCGTCTTCCGGATTGATGAGGAGTTGGAGACCACGTTGCATGAAGCGACCTTTGGCTCCTCTTCAGCTGACACCTTCGCCCCAAGGCGACGTCGGAGAGGTGTCGATGATTGTAGTCGTTGGAAGACCGACTGTCTTGGTGGAACTGCCATCTTGCAACAGCAGTTGATGGTGACCACCGCACAAGTATGCCCCGTAAGAGGCGCATCGTGCTTATTGGTCGACTCTCCTGACCGGCGCTTGTGAGTGATCACGTTGCACAGGTCGTTGGAGGAGAGTGGTGCCTTCACACCCCCTTCAGACGTATGGCAAAGCCAAACGCCGGGGTGGTCAGGTGAGTGCTGCACCCCCTGATCTAATACCAAGCAGGCATCACGATCAGTAGTGGGGGAACCACAACATTTGAAGTGACTTGAACGGACCTCAAATGCACAACCAGAGGAGGCGCGGGAGTTCAAGACCACTGAGTTTGCCTCTCTCGACTTGGTTGTGCACGCAGTAGATGCGCCCAAGCGAGATGAGGGCTTCGAAGATCGACTCGTTGTTGGTGCAGAAGCACTTGAGTCAACCCTGTACAGCTTGCCATCGGCAGCGCGCGTGATGACGAGTGCGTGCCTCTGGCCGGCTGCTGGCATAGCACGTTTGTGGCGCATGGCCCGTGCCGCCTTGGATTTCTTCGTACCAGCCCGCTGGGGCGCATAGTACTCAGCATCCAAATTCTCCTCGCTATTACAGCGAGTGAGTCTGTCAAAGACAGAGGCTTTTTGTGGCGCATCAGAGGTGATGCGCGGGGCATTGGCTGCGCCCCTGCTCCGTCGACGTATCTTCCTTGCCTGAGAGGGAGATGGCTGGGGAACGTGGTCGGCCGCACGCTTCCCCAAGAGATGCGCTGCATCGGCAGGCGCACCTTGGTTGCTGAGAACGTCAGCAGGAAGGGAAGGCTGGATTGCTGCATCCCCTTCAGTGGTGGTGCCCGAGGCGTCGACCTTGCGCACCCAGGCCGTGCGAATCTTCTTCGGCTTTGGTAGCCGCTTCGAAGGACTCGCACTTCCTTCAGAAATGAACTCCTCGTACGCCTGTTGATTGAGGCGCAAGACCAGCGTCTTATGGGAGGAGCCCACCTTCACGTCGTCGGCCTGTGACACGACTTTCTCGGAAGAGAAGAAAGAGGTCCCCAGCAGAGTCGCCTGCTTGTTTGCCATTAAAATTGTTTGATTGAAAACTTTAATACAAACAGAACAGTGTTACAATGTAGGACTTAGATGTAGTCCTAGGAGTACACTTTTGTTTAAGCTGGGTCCTTAGTGCCAATGGAGCGAGTGGTAATACGTTGACTCCGTTGACCGGCTGACGACGGTTATCGGGCGTGGATTGCTCTGGGTGCTGGAGCTTGCTGAGAGGAGGAAGACGTTGAGTGTCTGTATCTGCCTCTCTGATGATTCCTTGTATGTTCGTTGTGGATTCTCTGTGTGTGTGTGTGTGTGAAGGAGAAGATCCCTCTATTTATATTTTTGCAGGCTGGCTGCTCATGCGCGCATGTAGGATGCGTCGGTGTGTGGGGACGCCACATGTAGGTTGCTGATGGAGGAACGTAGATGATGCGCCCTGATTGAGGGGGAGAACTCTTCATACTGCTGTTGTGAGCCGGCACGTAGCAGAGGAGAAGATCTTTCTGTTGCTAAAATCTTGGACGAGTTGAGTCAAAGGACACGTGTCATCGACCCATGGCTCGAAGATCTCGGATTTGGGGGGGCAGTGATCTGGTGAGCTGCGCCTTGGATCTGGGCGCAGGAGGAGGCTGCGGTTCATAACCTTTAGGAGTTACAAACCATTTAGGACGCATGGCTTTTGGGGCGCATGCAGGTGACCTTCCTTCTGTCTTTCGGGATCAGAGATCAGTTTGGGGCGCATGGCTTTTGAGGCGCATGCAAAGCTTCAACTGGAGACTCTCCTTCTGTCTTTCGGGATCAGTGAAGAGTCTGAGGCGCATGGCATTTGAGGCGCATGCTGGTTTGGACGCATGGTCGTAGAGGCGCATGGCAATTTGGACGCATGGCCATAGAGGGGCATGCGGATGGCCACGTGGCAGTAGCCGTCGGAATAGAGTCATGATGATGCTGACGTTGCCGACGCTTCGTTCTCTGAAAAAGCTGTCACTGTTCAGACTTTGGGAAGCGTGCTGCCAACTCTGGTGTCAGTTCAGCATTTAATGTTTGTGATGTTCGATGGACAGCTGAGTGGGCACATTGGTTGGTGTCCCACTCGGTATGGAGATGTGAGGGAGGGCGCATCCTCTGTGATGCGCCGGGTACTGTAGGGCGCGTCTGTGTGATGCGTCTGATGCTGGAGGGCGCGTCCGTGTGATGTGCTGTTTAGCTGGCGCATCCGACATGTCTTTTAATGACGCGGCTGTCTCGCTCCTCGAGTGCTATAAATAGCCGTTTGGCTGAATTCGAGGCGTCCGGTTCATCCATTTAATGCAAATTCATTGCACAGAATTCGGAGAGTCATCCACTTGGCGCGTGGGTTTGATTTGCCCGGCCTATAAATAGTGGCATGGAGAGAAGGTTTGCTCCTCATTCCCTCACGTAATTCCAACATGAACTTGGATATGCGGGTGCATTCTGTTGACGAAGTGCTCCCGAGGGTAAAGATGAGACGTCGTGTTGTCTTCGATGCACTTGAAGGTGACTGTTACATCCAAAAGACGGAGTCGAGGGCTTCTGAGGCAGGCGGAAGGTGCCTGTTGCATCCAAAGATAAGGATGTTCGGGCCTCGTCTCCGTTATTCCGGAAGAGCCGTAGATCGGAATGGTGGTGCTAGGCTCTCTCTTCCTTCAAAGTGGGTGCCGCCCACTTTGATTGTGTTGAAAGCTCCTTGTGCCATGATTTCGATCACGGTCTTCCTTGGTCTTTGGAGGCTCTTTCGAAGCCTCCCCTGGCCACAGCATTTGCGGTGCTCTTCTCTTCCTTGGTTCCAGCCAGAGGGTTAAATGCTTTGCTTGGCGAAGCACTTATCAGGCGAGCCTGGCTGGAAGAGCGGCACATAACTGGGCTCTGCTCGGCCAGGTGAGCCTGGTTGGAAGAGTTGTACATCACTGAGCTGCTGAAGGGATGCACATAACTGAGCTGCTGGAGAGATGTACATCACTGAGCTGCTGAAGAGATGGTAGGATGCGCCTGGCTGGAGGCACATGACATCTGCTGCGCCTGGCTGACAGCGCATGGTGACTGCTGCGCCTATCGGAAGGCGCATGGTGGTTGCTGCGCCTATCTGGAAGGCGCATGGTGGCTGTTGGCTGTAGATCTAGGATCCTTTCTTTGTAGAAATTCTCCTTTGTACAATCTTTTTTAGACATGTAATAGACTTTTACATATATAAATAAAAAGTCCTTCTTCGAATGTCTATGGCTTATTCGATTAGCTGTCTGAGTTCTGGCGCATATAATGTCTGGCGCATGGGCTTTCTGGTTGTGAAATTCTATGCTTCTACAATGACTGACCAGCTGCAACCAAGTGACGCCCTCCTTACTCGGGTGTTTGTTGGATGTCTCAAAGGAACGGCCTATGAATGGTATAGAAGTCTCCCGGATGGGTGTATTACCTCGTTTGCCGGTTTCAAACAAATGTTTCTTGAACGGTTCTATGAAGGGCTCAATGACATGACTATGTCTGCTCTTATAAGAATCAAGCAAAAAAATAATGAAACTACAGAAGAATTCATTGAACGATTTCGAAAAGAAGCTCTGAAGATGCCTCTTGGAACTCCTGATGCTGTCACCATCGACACATGCAAATCAAATTTGTTGCCAATCATCAGCATGTGGACAGGATCTACTCAATTTCAAGATTGGCCTTCCTTTATAGTCAGTGCCAAAGCCGCAGAAATTAGTGCTGAAACTTTCAAAGGTTTAGGAGTGCAGATGACTCCTAAAGAAACAGGTCAAAGTAATAACAATAATGCTAAATTCAATAAAAGCAAGGGAAAAGAAACCCTTGAAGTTAATCTTCAGAGCAAAGATGCATCGACTGTTCAAACTCCTCTTGCCTCTACAACACAACAACCAAGAGTACATCGCCCCAAAAAAGAATACTCGTTTGATGACGATGATGTCATCGGTATCTTTGAATGTCTGCTGAAAGGTAATAAAATACAATTACCTGAAATCAAGAAACCTGATGAAGCTGGTAAGACGGATCATCCTAAATACTGTCCATACCACAGAATGTTGGGTCACACAATTCGTACATGTTATGTACTGAAAGGAAAGATCCAGGAAATGATTAAATCTGGAGCTATCTCTCTTACTCCGAAAGAGAAGACTGTCACCTCCAATGTCGTCTCTATGCAATTCGGAGATTTCTCCCCTCAACTCCTTGAAAGCGGGATCGTTCCTATTCCCAAGGCAACTCTTGAAATAGTGAATATTCCTCCTCCACAGTCTGAAGGATTAGTACCAATCACTATAGAAACAGGAGAAATCATGTGTATTCATCCTGATCTAGTGGCAGACTTTGAATCTCCTCCTCTTCAAAAGACTACATCTCGAAAGTCCAAGAAGGCTGGAAAGATTAAGTCATGTCATATGACTTCTCTCGGATCTACTCCTGACACAGAGCCAAAAGATAAAGAAGAAGCACTTGCTGGTGCTACTCGAACAGGGAAACCTTATCTGAAGGATTATTCCAAGAATCCCGAGGATACTCTTGATATCTCTCCTGCTGACAAAGATGTTCCTAATGTTCCTCTTGAAGAAGAATCATCCGCTGCACCTATTCCTTCCACTGTACCGGTTGAACCTACTCCTTCCAAGCCCACAGCTCTTGAGAAAGGCAAACAACAGGCTCGATTTGATAAGCCAATCAAGAAGTCCCCTCCTCTTGGGCTTCAGAAACCTTATAACTTCGACATTCTAGCTCAACTTGCTAATACTCCAGCTAGAATGTCCCTATTTGAACTTCTACGTCTTTCTAAAGAAATTTGGGAGACGTTAAGTGAGGCACTTCTTCAGGCTGACTCTTGTCTTGCACAATTAAAAAAGCCAGGTGAAGAACCTGCCACTTGCTTACATTGCAACAGTGTATTGGAGATTATCCCAAATATCACCTTTACACAAATCGATGATACTGGAAGATTACAACTACGTCGTTATAGTCAGCAATCTAAAGACATCATTAAAAATATAGGTTATGACTTCAGAACTGGCCTTAGTAATGGGAGAGGAAGAAGAATGCCTGTTCGGATTCCTCCTCTGAAATATGGAAGGACGAAATACGGATTAGGTTATATTGCTCTTATTCCTTTTATTAACATTGTCCATGAAGATCCCGAATCTGACGAAGATAAGAGATCTGATTCTTCTAGTACTACCTCTTGGGATTTTGATACAAGTATTGGTGAATTCTACTGCAACATTCTGTCTTCCAACATGGTCTCCATTGACTGTTCTGAAGAAAGTGATGAAAACGAAGATGGGTTTGAAATCTCACCTGAATCAGAACAATGGGCCCAAAGGTTAGATAATCAATGGGAGTTCCGATTCGAACAAAAAGAACCCCCGACTGAAGACAAACTTGTTCAAATAGATGTTGGTGAAGAGGGATCCCCTAAACCAATATTTATTAGTGAAAGTCTTTCAGAAACTGATAAGCAAGACATGATCAAACTTATTCGTGAATACATCGATGTCTTCGCTTGGAGTTATGAAGATATGCCAGGACTTGATCCACAGATAGCAACTCATAAACTCAATATCATGCCGAATGCTAAACCGGTCAAGCAACAACAGCGACGATTTCGTCCAGACATTATGGATGCAATTGAAGCTGAAGTCAATAAACTCATGGCCTCTGGGTTTATTAGAGAGGAACAACATCCTGATTGGGTGGCTAATATAGTTCCTGTCCTTAAAAAGACTGGCAAGATCAGAGTATGCATAGACTTCTGCGACCTCAATGCGGCATGTCCTAAAGACGAATTCCCTCTACCAATTACTGATGTTATGATCGATAATACATGTGGGTTTGAAAGGATGTCATTCATGGATGGGTATTCTGGGTACAATCAGATTAAAATGTTTCCAGATGACGAGAAGCACACTTCTTTCAGAACGCCGATTGGTACATACTGTTATACAGTGATGCCATTCGGTCTCAAGAATGCAGGAGCAACTTATCAACGAGCTATGAGCACTATATTCCGTGAACATTTACGGAAAATAGTCGAATGCTACGTTGATGATATTGCAGTCAAAAGTCGACAAAAAGAGGATCACATCCAAGATTTGAAGACTATTTTTGATCTAATGCGTAAGCATCAATTAAAGATGAACCCTACTAAGTCCTTCTTAGGCGTCTCTAGTGGCAAATTTCTCGGCTTCGTCATTACCGCTAAAGGTATACACGTGGATCCCGAGAAGATCAAAGCCATCCAAGAGATGCGTCCTCCACGCACCTTAAAAGAGCTACGAGGATTTCAAGGAAGGATCGCTTATATCAGGAGATTCATCTCTAATCTTTCAGGACGCTGCAGACCATTCAATAAACTTATGAAGAAAGGTGTTTCTTTTGTCTGGAATGATGATGTCAGAAGGCATTTGATGATATAAAGCAATATCTGATGAGCCCTCCAGTATTGGTACCTCCTGTCTCAGGAATACCGTTCCTCCTATATACCCGAGCAATGAGTCATTTACTGGGTGCATTGCTCGTTCAAAAGAATAAAAATGGTCATGAACAAGCCATTTACTATCTCAGTCGTACTATGACCGGAGCTGAACCTCGATATTCACCGGTCGAAAAAGAATGTCTAGCCTTGATGTTCGCTGTCCAAAAGACACGACATTATATCATTGGTCAGACTATTCATGTCATTTTTCGGATCAATCCTATACGGGTCATGATGAAGAAACCCAGTGTTTTGAATTCTCGATTGGCTAACTGGGGAATCTTACTTGCTCAGTATGATATGCACTATATCCCTCAAAAATCAGTCAAAGGACAAGCTTTAGCTGATTTTCTGGCTGCTTATTCAATTCCAGAAAATTCAAAACTCTATGATGAAATCTCAGATGAAGTCCTAGATTCAAACCAAATTGCTGAAGAAGATCCTACTTGGCGTCTATTCTTTGATGGAGCTTCAAGAATAGGTCCTAATGGTGATATTGTCGCTGGAGTTAGAATCGTTCTTGTATCGCCAGAAGGTCTTGCTATCCAAAGAGCTTATTCTCTCGATCAACCATGTTCAAATAACGTAGCTGAATACAATGCACTGCTTATTGGTCTTCAACTCGCTAAACATCTGAATATTCAATATTTGGAAGCGTATGGAGATTCTAAACTCATTGTCAATCAGATAAGGGGTATTTATGAAGTTCGCCATCAAGATCTGGTTCCTTATCATAGATCGGCTATATCTATGGCTTCTTCATTTGAAGGGTTCTTTATAGAACATGTTAGGCGAGCATGTAACACAGAAGCTGATGGTCTCGCCAATCTTGCGGCGGTGTTGGCTATTCTAATTAGACGTCAACAAATGATTGTTGTTTGCAATCGAGAATTATTTCATCTCGAAAACAATCTAACTATAGGACTTCCAGTTGACATTGAAGAATCAACATCTCATGATGTCAACACAACAAGAGGATTTGGATTTAGTCATAAATTATTATCATCTTCATCTGATTCTAGCATGGAATTCATCTTTAGTAATTCAACTGAGACTCAGAATACGGATAAAGATTGGAGACTTCCTTTCTTAGATTTCGTATTGTATGATATTCTTCTAGATAATCCGAGTAAAGTGGCATCTATCAGACGACGATCACTCAGATTCTATTACAATCATACTACAAAAACCTTATATCGTCGAGCTTATGATGGTTTACTTCTTCGATGTGTTGCCGGTGATAAGGTTCAACAAATCATTCGTGAAGCACATGATGGAATTTATGGAGCACATCAGCCTGGACCAAAACTTCAAGACCGTATTCGACGTATGGGTTATTATTGGCCCACTATGGTATTAGATGCCATCGAATATGCAAGGAAGTGTAAAGCTTGTCAAATCCATGCGGATTTTATTCATCAACCCTCAGAATTTCTACATCCGACGGCAGCATCATGGCCCTTCGAAGCTTGGGGCATGGACATTATTGGTCCGATCAATCCGCCGTCATCAAAAGGTCATCGGTTTATTCTCGAATAACCGATTATTTCTCCAAATGGGCTGAAGCTATTCCTTTATCTGAAGTCAAAACTTCCAATGTCATCAACTTTATCAAACATCATGTCATCTACAGGTTTGGTGTTCCCCGACGCATTATTCATGATAATGGTCCACAGTTTGTCAGTCAGAAATTTACTCGATTCTGTGACGATCATCGGATCAACAATGTGGCTTCTACCGTATATAATCCGGCAGCTAACGGATTAGCAGAAGCTTTCAACAAGACCATCATTAAACTCTTAAAGAAGTTTGTTTCTACTAACAAACGTAATTAGAGTGAGAAACTTGGTGAGTGTTTGTGGGCTTACCGGACTACAGTTCGTAATGCTACTAAATGTACACCTTTCTCTCTGGTGTACGGATGCGAAGCTGTTCTTCCATTAGAGATTCAAATTCCTTCTTTAAGGATAGCAATCGCTAATGAACTTACTGCCGAGAATAATGATCGTCTTCGACTTCAGGATTTAGAAGCTCTGGATGAAAAGCGATTATCTGCTCAACAGAATATTGAATTCTATCAAGCTAGAATTTCAAGAGCTTTTAACAAGAAAGTCAGAGTTCGAGCATATCAAAAAGGAGAACTTGTTCTAACAGTCAGACGTCCTATGACGATGACTCATATGAGCAAAGGCAAATTCGACGCAAAGTGGGAAGGTCCTTATATTATGAGCAGAGTTTTCTCAAATGGAGCTTATCAACTCTCAGAACTTGATGGTCGAAAAGTTATGATGCCTATTAATGGCAAATTCCTTAAAAAGTATTATGTATAAAATATAAATACTTGTAAATCATCAGACAAGTTCATGTTTATAAATAAAATTTTATTTTTAATCATGAATGATAGTACATGATATTAAGAAAGATCACTATCATCCATCTCTACATTTGGACGCGGACCGCTGCCGTCCTTCTCGAAAACACGATCAGCAAAAGAATTGAGAACTTCTTTGCTGGAGCCCACGAGAAACTTGCAGGCTGCCATCCTCATGGCTTCCTCTTCTTTAGTCCTTCCTGGATCAAGCAGAAAGTCCAGAATATCTCGTAGCGGCTTGGGTGCAGACGAACCTTCGTCTGCTTCTACTTTCTTCGGCTGAACTGGATCGGCAGGGCATTCTTCAGTGTCCTTCAGAACCTTCGAGACGATTTCAGCCTTCTTGGATGCTTCTTCAGACGACATTTTTATGTTGAAGAGTAGAAGTGTTCGTTCTTGTTAGATTTCTGCTATATTTATAGACAGAAGTTCCTCGAATAATGAAGCGACACATTCATCCGACGGTTCGTACGTTCATTAATGCTTGACGGTTCATCCGTTCATTTATTACATTCATCCGACGGTTCGTCCATTCATTAATGCCTGACGGTTCATCCGTTTATTTATCACATTCATCCGACGGTTTGTCCGTTCATTAATACCTGACGGTTTATCCGTTCATGAAAAATCGAGTTCAAAGATATTTTTATGTCTGAATTCTATTTTTTCTAATCAGTATTAAACTAAGATCATTTCTGGTTTAATATCATCTGATAGAATTACAAAGTTTGTTTGTATATTCTATTCTATTAAAATGTGTCATGTATTATTTACCTCTGAACATATTTTCTATATCATTACCAAAACAGCAAAACCAAAAATCAGATCAAGAATTCTCATTTGTTTTCATTCATAATCAAAACATTGGATACAAGTGAGAATGAAAAAAAGAATTCACTTATTGGGAGTTATTAGCCCTCTGATACGATCAAGAATAGCATTCAGTTTCTCTTCATGAGTTTTCTGAACCCTTTCAGCTGCTTCAATTGTGACATTTTGTTCATCAAAAATAATAATAGCAGTTTGGAGACGGTTGACTTCTTCAATTTGTTCTGCCTGTATTTGCTCTCGCTCCTTTTGAAGAGTTTCACAGCGTTCAGCTTCAGAAATATAAGCAGCAGTAACCTCAGCTTGCTCTGTCTCTATGATAGCAATTCGCTCTTGAAGGCGAGCCAACTCCTCTTTCAAATTCTTCAGCTCTTCAGCTTTGGATGCTTTATCTTTCTCCAGAAGCTCTACTCTTTGACGAGTAGCTAATATTTCTTCGCCCTTTTCTACTAACTTCTCAGAAGAAGAGTTAAGAAATGCTTCTAATGCAGCTTGCTGAGACTGAGCTTCATGCTCTAGTTGACTGATCTCAACCGCAGTTAAAGATTGAAGGTCTTCTTTCTGAGTCTCCCAGTATTTTTGGATAGTTATTTCCAACTCATCCAGAAGATGTTCGAAGAAGATGCACTGAGATTCGCAACCAGCATGTCGCAGCGCCATGAGCGGGAACTTGACCATAGTTCGAAGATCAGAAAATGGCATAGCTTCATCCTTCAAGAAACGTCTGGAATATGTATCTAGATATGAGTAAATGATCTCTGAATACATTCCCAGAGTTCTTGCTAGTCCAGTCTCAAATCCAGGTGTCGCTGTCATCATTGAAGAAGAAGCTTGAATGTTCTCTACCCTGGGAACAGAAGTAGGTGCTACTGGAGAAGTTGGCAAGTGTGAACTCCCTTCATCATCATCAGCCTGGATAAATAGAGCATGAGTCGAATTCATTGCTGCAGCAGTTACTATAATCAAAGAAAATAATAAAAATCAGCATATAGAGAAAAAGAAATAGCAGAAATAGAATTTGAAATAAAGTTCTACCAGGCTGAGGTTCATATTCAATATGTTGAGGGAGTCTGGCGTCTTCTCGTAGTCTGTCCATGATGGTATCCGACACCTGCTTCATGTGACTGCTTCCAGCTCCAGAATTATTGGGTGCTGGAGCGTTGTCCGGAGATTGAGCAGGTTCGAGGCTAAGTTCTATTCTGTTCCCCTTGACTTTATCCTCATCATAAGGAGTAGAAGTGCCAGTATGCCAATCCTCTCCTCCTTCAGTTTCTGCTTCTTCTTCTTCATCCCCAGCTTCAGGATGAGTCTCTGATCCAGTGTCTATGATATTCACATTTTCATGAATCTCAGGAACAGCGATGACAGCTAGCTCAGTATTGACTACCGGTTCAGTCTTCTCTGAAATGTCAGTTCGAAGAATGATGTCTTGACAAACATTCTTCAACAAATCATCAGCAGCTGATAGCTCGGACGCCGGCACGTCTTCATCGCCTTTGGTCAAAGAAATGTTCTCTTCAGCATGGGTTTTAGGAACTTCTGGTTGTTCTGTAACCTCTGCCAGAGCTGGTTCTTCTTCAGAATAATCAATCTGGTCATCCAGGGCCTGGATGATGCCTTCTGTCCCATGCTCAAATGGGATCATCCTCATCTCTGAGGGTTCAATAGATACTCCGCTTGTTGTTGGAGTAGTTGTTTCCTGAGCTTGAGCGGATTCCACCTCAGTCTGTTCAGTTGAAGCTGTTGGAAGATGAATATCATCAGACTCTGTTTTTTCAATAGAAGCTGTTTCGTTGATTTCAGGCAAAACTCCTCCACTCATAATCGTTTCTAGGAGTTCATTGCCTTTCATCTTGCTAACGGTCTTCTTGACATACTTTTCTCTCGACCTCCTTGTTATCAAAGGAGCGTTGTCTTCATCAGTCTCTTCGTCTTTATCAGCGGCATCATCTTCGTCAACTGAGATGCCACCTAAAGATGAAGTAGCAGTTACTGATACTCCTTTCTTCTTCTTAGATGTCTGAGACTTAGTACTCCTTTTGGAGACGGTCTCAGATTCATCACTTCTCTTCCTCTTAGAAAGGGATACAAATATAGGAGGAAGGACTTCATCAGGAAAATTTCCCTCCTGGAATAATTCATATGGGGGCTCAACCTCCGCTGTCTCATCTACGGGCTCCGGAGAAAATTGTTGAATAACAGTCTTCTTCTTTGACCTCTTCGATGGAGCTAGGTCGTCCTCCGCAACAAAAGTCTTTAGATTGAAACTTGGCTTGAAGGTGCTCGACGAAACATAGAAGCGAGCATATGTATAAAGCATCTTCGTCCCTGCGCTTGATAAAGGATTAGGCATAGAGAATACAGCTTTCGTATCTCTAGCCGCAAAATATCTCCAAGCCCGAGCTCCGTCAATAAGCCCTCCACGAGCAGAAAGGCAAGTGGTGGCGTTCCCAACGTGGAGTTGGTCATATTCGAATTGCCTGGCAAATCGGCTTGGTAAATACGGCTCCAGATATGTCATATCTTCATGACGGTATACTAGATGAGAGGGCCGAATTCTCTGCAACTATTGAAAGGCTACATCATCTAATCTGTTCCCCATATCTCCATCCATCATATTTAGGGGCATGCTTTCATAGCCCAGTGGTGGAGGGACACATTGAATGGACCAATGTGAAGCTCGATTCAGGACATTTCTGTATTCTGGAAGGGTGTGAACCTTCTAGAAAGTCTTTCCAGAGTACCTCTCCAAAAAGAGACTGCCACTCCCTCCTGCCTCTGGAGGTATCAAGCCGTCATGATGGAGGAGGAGCCAACCATACAGATATGTGAAAGGCATCTCTATCCATGGGAATTCCTCAGTCATCTTCCTCTGATCAGAAAGCATGTTGGTTACAAAATTCCGAAGACCTGCATTCAGTCTACAGGTCATCACTGATAATAAGTCTAGCTTGTAACCATACATAAGGTGCACCGCTGCAAAGATAACGCCTCTATGTATCCTGTCCAGAGAGCTGGAACCAGGAACGATGAATCTTCTTAACCACAGAGATAGGAATCCGGCCAAATAACCGTTCCTGGACAGAATCTTTCCACTCTGTCTCACGTACGAGTTGAAAGTGGTTCCAACTTTGAACTCGTACCAGTCTTCAGTGATCGTGAAATCCTTGCAGTCATATTTCTCCAACAGATAAGTGATTTCACTCTCAGAGAGAGGCTTGAAGTTGCTAATCTGGTACCATCTCTTCTCGTTTATCTTCTTTTCATCCTTTTTACGGTTCATGAAAAGGTATGACATCCACTTCTGGATGTGGTTGCCGGCTTCATCTTTAGAACTCTTGTAATACAGAGTACATGTGCCAAAATGGCACATCATCTCTTCAAATAGATGTACCATCTCTGGGTTCTTCTCTGACAGAAAGTTCAGCTCTTCTGTCGTAGGCACGTACTCTTCATACGGCAGGGTGCCTGAAGGCAGATGTGAGATGTATTCCATCTCATGAAGGGCAAAGCCCATCTTCCCTTTCGGAGTCATAAATGTCCCCGTCCTGTGATTGTATCTCTCAATCAAGGCTAGGAACAGAATGGGGTTGGGCCTGAAGCCGTAGGATGAATTGACGATGGCGTCATACAGGTTTATCTTCTTCAGCTCAGTCTCAAAATTCTCCAAAGCCCAGTGGACCAAAGTCCTCCATCTTACGTTCTCCTGATTCATTAAGCCGTTCATCCTCGGCGTCGAATCGGTGGGATAAAATGCATTCTTGTTTGCCATGAATTCGTTTATGAAAATGGCATTCTGAATGGCATCAATATTGATGAGATTTCAGGTGGTATGCATCCAGGCTTCAAACCCCGAAACACTGATACATGATTCTCTGGGGCACTGAAGAATTCCTCCTTCCGGTAAATGATGCGGCTTGCCTTCGCCTGCTGATATTCTGTTATACGCCAGGACATCTTTCTCGGATAACTGGCATGTATGAATCTCATGATGGACAAGCCCCTGGAAACTTTCGACCAATACATGGGTTGATTTAGATCACCTTCGAAATAAAAACAAACCTTCTCTCTAATACTCTTTGGCTGAGATTTCTGTGCTATGGCATCCCCGAACAAAAATTCTGGTTTTTTGTGAGACACCAAATCAAGACTCTAAAAAGGTTGACCATTCATCAGACAAAGTAGGATTGTATGATCTTGATTGGCCAACAATGATAGTCTGGCTTCTGAAAGATCAAATTGAGAGAATTTCACATGAGATAAATCATGTTTAAATATAAAACTCAAGTGCCCCTCATAATCTGCTTCCTCACTTCGGATGTTCACTGAAGAAAATAAAAGAAGACAAGGTCAGATATGTTTTCTATGTCTACGAGTCTTGTGCGTGTATAGCAGTGTTCAAAGGAAGTTTCAAAAGTCACGCAGACTTCAGATAGATATACTATCAAGACACACTGAATAATTTATTCACGCAGGTGTTTAATTCACGCAAAGTTCAGACATATTAGAATGAAAGTCACGTATCATTGCCAGAATCACATTTGAGTGAACATGACAAAGACACGCTGACAGATCAAGACTAATCTATCCAGAAGATGACTCTCAAAAGTCTGCGTGATTATTACAACATTGACATCTCTGTCAACATATGAAAAATCACGCAGAGTCATCATGAGAGCTGTGTGACTATTTCAACATCAACATCTCTGTCAATATATGAAAAATCACGCAGAGTCATCATGAAAGCTGCGTGACTATTTCAACATCGACATTTCTGCCAACATGAAAAATCACGCAGAGTCATGAGAGTCATGCTCATTTGCGTGAAACACAGAGCTTCGTAAACACGAAGATGTGAAGTATGGCCGACCCTAAAGAGGGGGCATACTTTATAATATCCTTTGCCCTAAGAAGGGGGGATATATTTCTGAAACTCATTATTTGTTTTTAGATCCTAAAAATTCTATGTGGAGTTCATCTTCATCACAATCATCTTCATCAAGTCATCTTCAACAGTTCGTATTCCCCCATCACTTACGCTGAATAGGAGGATGCGTGACTTCTCGTCGGGGGAGTCTATCAGTGGTGGCACGAGAGGAAGTCGCAGGGGCTTTCCCCTTGGCCTGAGAGTCGGCTTTCTTGGGAGCCATTGCTGCTGAGAAAGGGAAAAAGAAGTCGGAGAAGATGAAGTTCGTCGGAGGAAGGAAGTTTCTCTTCTGTGGATTCTCTCTCTTTAAAAGCAAGTAAAGAATGAAAGAAGTGGGTTATGGCTTATTTATAGGCTGGTGAAGAATTTTAAACGGCACATCATTATTTGCCTCGATTTAGGAGTTTGATACGGGATCCTAACTGCACAGAATCCCAACAGTCCAATCATTAAGGAGTAAATATCTCTTTAAAGTCATCTCAGCGTGACTAAATTCATTTTATCATCTTGATTTCAAAGTATTTCGAAATAATTTATCATTTTTTGAAAACTTTGAAGGGGGTTTTGTAGGCCTTAAAAATGAAAGTCACGCTGAGTTGTTCAGAACAGAGTCTCAAAGTCTCGCTGAGTTGTTCAGGACTGAGTGTAAAAGTCACGCTGAGTTGATCAAGACAAATGTTTAAAAATCACGCTAGAGATAGCTCATCATTTGTCAAAAATGTTATTATGACTGACAGCACGACAATCGAAGAATGTCTCCTCGTATGCCACGTATGCACGAAACTCGAGAGATCACAGCCGATTATTGCGTGACTTTTGAAATCTTCTTTAACAAGACTCAGCCTTCATCAAGTTGGCGTAGCAAAAGAGTTTCTTGTCATTTAATGCGACTGACAAAGTAATCACTATCAGAGATTTTGTGTCAGTCGAGGCACGTCGAATCAAGACAGCTGGCAGTCCTGCCTCAAGCTTGCGTATATTTTGAGCCTTCTGGCTCAAGTCTCCGTGTATTTTGAACTTCTATGTTCCTTCATCAAGTTTGCGTAGATTTTGAAGCTTTTTGCCCCAAGTCTGTGTGGATTCTGAAGCTTCCTGCCCCAAGTCTGCGTGGATTTTGAAGCTTTCTGACCCAAGTCTGCGTGGATTTCGTCCTCAACGAACCTGCGTGGATTTTATCAAATCGGAGTACATGGCAGCCATGCCACTGATCTCTCGCTTGCGTGTCCTGTAACTTGCACACGACTCATGCATGATTGCCATGTGTCCAACAGTTACAGGCCACGTCCAGTAACTGCTCACAACCTTGCGTATGTTAGATCCTGCGTGATTTTCAACTATGCACAGGCTGTGAAGACAGTTATCCTTTCAGTTATTTTTGACTCTATAAATAGGGTTCTTTTCTCATTCACTATACAGATACATAGTAATCTAAATTACTGTCAAAATTTTGAGAGCTTTTCTTCTTCGCATCGTCCAAGGGATAAAGCGATCGTCCTCTAGATCGGATTCCTACAGTTGTAATTTTCCCAGATATACAATAAATAAAGTGAATTTATTTATGGAAAACAGGATCCAACCAGGTTATGTTATGATTCTATGTAACAGCCCCCGAAGGGTAGTAGACCCCGAAGGTGATACATAGTAGTCCCACAAATGGGATAAGGATTCAAAGAAGACTCTGTGATCATATGGATATATGTCACAAGTGATCAAAGAACCAAAGAAGCATATGATACGCTATGTAAGTGAAACGCACAGAACATAGAGTACCTGATGCTCCTTGAAGGAATAATATCTCAGGATGGGATCCATATTGTACTAATCCGTGTGACCAACGTGCCAGTATCAATTAAAGTAATTTAATGCAGGAAAATAATTCTAAGCAGGATATGAAATGATCAGAGAATATACTCACCTCGTATCTGAATGTCTGAAATAAATGTACTGTCCGAGGAGAGGTGTCTGGCTCCTAATCAGAACAGCACAAGTCACAACAAGTCTAAAATGATATAATAAAGTCCTACTATGCATTCTACATGATTCTAGGTCAATCTAGGCCAAAGTCAACTCTTGGTCAACTCTGGTCAACTCTAGAAGTCAAACTAGGTCAACTATGGACAAGCTAAGTCAAACTAGTCTATACTAGTCTAACTAGTCCATTCTAGGTCTAATAAGACTAAACAAGTCTAAACTAGACTCTACACTAACTCACAGACACTCACATAGGCCATAGGCTAATATATATATCATATAACTGTTTCACTTAACAAAATTGCCAAACAAAAGGGTTAGATTTTGAAAATAAAACGAGAAAAAGTACAAGAAGTACAAATTTGATTCTGGAAAAAATATTGCTATGGAAGTCTGATTCGTAAATGATCACTTTGTTCCTTGGACCATATGATGATGATGAAGATCACTGCTTGAAGTAGAACAACTTGGAAGAACTAAGTCACCAGAAAGGTATCGACGCACTTGGGCACTGATGGCGAGGCCGAATGCTTTCCTGCTTTGCTTCACTCTGTTCTGGAAGAAAAGTTGAAGAAGAATGCTCTGGAGAATCAAAATCTCGAAGTCCTGATCTCTGTATTCTCTCCTGTTCTCTCTCTGTCCCCTGTGTTTGAGAAAAATGAGTCTATTTATAGACTGGAGCTTCTGTGCGTAAAAGAGCATCAAAGTCTGTCTTTACGCTAACAACTGCCACCCATGATCAGAGTCATCCTTTGCATATGTTGACACGTGTCCCATCATTTCAGTAAGAATAGGATACATGTACACACGTTCTTCGAAATATGTGGCATGAAGGCCATGTAGGCAAACCACGTTCCAAACTGGCCAGAAAGAATAGGGCGTAAAAACAGCTCCAACATCCTCTGAGCGTAAAACAGTGAGATGAGCGTAAAATAGCTCTGTCATAGGTTCCCTGCGTAAAGTGGTTATTGAATAACCTTGAGCGTAAAATGGCTCAAATAGACTTTATGCACACATTGTTTTATGAGCGTAAGAACTCATGTAAAACTCCGTACGTAAAAGAAACCATTCAATGAGCGTAAAGTAGCTAGATCTCCATAAACGACAACAATGGTCTTTGTATAAGATAAATCCTATTGAATTCTGTGGTAAATGCCATCATTGATATCTTCATGTCAGAGTTTGCATTAAATGTGAGATTTGACAGTTTTGTCCAGCGTAAAAGAGGCTGCTCTGTCCTTGGCGTAAAAACACAGGTGTAGACCCAAACGTAAAACGATCAGGCTGCTTAGGCATAAATTGATTAGCCTGGTCTTGGGCGTAAAAAGAGATTACCTGCTCTGCTTGGTGCAAAAAGCGATCACTTATGAATGGGATGACTCTTTCTTTGAAACACTTTTTACGCTCCTACAAGACCCCCTTCAAAGTTTTCAAATATCTCCAACATTTGAAATACTTTGAACAGAAGCGTAAAAGTTGAGATTTGACCTGCCAGCGTAAAATTTGGGATACGCAACAGCCATCCGCATAAAAGCGGGGATGTCCAATAGTCGGCGTAATTATAGGGATATCCAACAGTCGGTTTTGAATTTCTCTTATAAATAGGTCTTTTTCAGAGAGAGAGAAAACACTTTTACTCCTCTTCTTGAATCTCTTTGCCTTTTCTTTCTTCGAAACTCTGATCTGATGGCTCCTAAGAAATCATCCGCCGTCGGTAGCAAGGAGAAGAAACCAGCCATTGATTCCTCCTCGACTGATCATATGAAAACCCCTACTCAGTCATCACTACCACAACGAAACCCCAACCCGGCCGTAGCTCCGCCTATGATGGGTAAAACCCTAATCTTCGGTTGGGAGAAAACAAATTCGTCGGGGAAGAAGAAGATAAACCAATCTTTCAGCTTTTTACGCCCACGTTGTACGTGTTAGCGTAAAGCTGAAATAATATTGTACGCCCACGTTGTTCGTGTTAGCGTAAAATTAACAAAAATACGCCCACGTTATACGTATCAGCGTAAAATTTGATTTTATGCCCATAGTTGATATGCTAGCGTAAAACTTAACTACGCTCATGATCGTACATGCCAGCGTAAAAAGTTGTATTACGCTCATGTTACTGTGTGGTAGCGTAAAGTTGACCAATCTTTTTGAGAGATTTTGTCGAACAAATACTTCATAAGCTTTTCATCAACTCTTTAATAAAAACTTCGAACTAACTTGATCTCTTTTGTTATTTCACCAGTGGATCTACAAGTTCACCCCCTCGCTGAAGTTTTCGGATCATCAGTTGGCATGGTAGGTTCGAACTATTTGGAAGACTTATCTCATGTCCAATTTCCACAGTCGAACCCCGAGTATCCGGCAGAGAGGGCACAGTTGATAGCAGCTCAAGGGGATAGATTGTTGCTATCCATGATAAATAGGGAATTGTTGAGTTCACTAGACGGACAACACTTCGCAAAACCAGCCTTTCTATTTGGAGATGCCATTGATTGTAAATCCCAGACGCACCCCAAGAAGGAGTCTTGGGTTTTCAAATTTGGAAATAGAGCCATGTATCTTCCAGATATGGACAGAGATTATCCTTTGTCAGCATTCGTCCATGCTACTCATCCTCGACAAATGTTGTGAAACTTGACCCCCAACAGTCATGGACGACCGGGTAGAATTATTTTCAAGAGAGAGCGTGCCAATGATATGGGATACTTTGCCAGTGTTCCCAATGGAGGTGTTACTTCTATCTTTGGCCTTATGCCAAGCTCTAATCCTAGCGAAGATTCGGGTTTAATACAGCCAGTACAAACCCCGATGTTTGTCAATAAATTTATGAGGGAAGCTATATTATATCCTCAAACCAACCCCAGACTGCCAGGATGGTTAACTCCATTCAACCAGAGTTGGATTCAGATAAGCCTTTGGATGATGAAGAACTTTGAGGAAGAGTTGAAAGATATTGGCTTGTACGAAGCAGTAGCTTCCACAGTTATGGTATTCCTTCGAATAAAAACTTATTTCTGGCCTTGATGGAGATATATCTGAGTTCAACTAGAACTTTTGCCACCCCGAAAGGTGAAATGGGTCTTGTCCTTCATGAGATACAGTTTATCTCGAAGCTGCCAATGGGGGAAGCCCCATATGAAGAATATGTTCCCTCCAACAGGGAGCTTGCTGAAATCGGGAGAATTAACCCTCAGTTAATTGAGATATACGAGGAACTGATGTGCCACTACCTGATTTGTACCACGATGCATGAAAGTCCATCCCATTTGGCGTATATCAACAAGTGGACAACTTATCTTTTCTTCCATAAGGATAAGATATCCAAGGAAGACAAAGAAAGGTTTCAAGAAAACAAAGCTCCAGTAATCAACATAGATTCGACAATCCCCTCTAACAAAGTTCGGGATATGATGATTACTTACAAATTCTCGAATAAATATCTGTCTACGAAGACTGAGGAACTTCCTGCCGGAACTGAAGCCTTGAGCTTCCTCAGATATGGTAGTCAAAAAATCTCACGGAGAGCTTTGCTGGCAGGCTTTCTTTCTTTATGGTTGAGAAGATGGGTTGTACCAGGTATCGGTACTGTTGACAGAATTCACCGCAGTGTGCTATGGCCAGCAGTACGTTTAGTTTTTAAAGTCAGGATCAACCTGCTGTCAGCCATGGTGTGTCGGATAAACGCAGGTTTAAGGACCTTTGGCGAGGAGTTAATCAACAATGCTCCTCATCGAAATATTTTCCCTAGAGTAGAGATGCCCTATACTTATCTGATGGGCTGGTTGTTGCATCACAACTGTAGGTTGTTACCGCCAGGCCCAGGTGATGATGCGGAGGTCTTCCTCCAAAAATTCAGCAAGGCTACATGGATTGCTATGTCTGTGGCAGATACCCGAGCAGTTCTGAATTATTCATACGGTTGGAACTTCTTCTGTACCCGGCCGCAAGTTCCAACGGATTGCTTCGGTGTCCAGTTCAAGGATAAAGTTGAAGGAAGAGTTGTACTGCCACAGTTAGTCTTTAGATGGCTTCAGTGCATCAGACCTTCTCATCTGATGTACAGAAATGAAGATATTTGTGCGTTCGAACCATACTTACCCAGTAGGTTTACTCGCCAATTTGGGTATGACCAACTTCATGTTGGTAATCCTTTGGCTAATTTCTGTTACTATGGGAAATTACTTGACGGGGCTAGGGGTTGGAGGTATTTTGGTGCTGCCCGGACTGGTGCTAAATTCAGGATTTCGACTGCCACTAGCACTACAGAACTACGTATACTCCATACGTATGCCCACTTCTATGCTTCAATTCGTTCTTTTACCCATGGTTACAACATGAAGGGTAGTCTGAGGTGGCCTAAAGAAGAAGATATTGAAGAGCAGGTCAGGGTACCAGCAGACATTCCTGACGATACCGGCATTCCAGATCTGTTTTTAGTAGTTATCCCAACAGGAGTTGGAGAACCAGCTGCAGAACCTATCATTATTGGTAAAGGCCAAAAAAGTAAACAGAGTGCAGTCGCCACATCTCCAGTAAAAACTCCGGAAAAGAGGAAGAGGTCTACCACAAAAGGGCCTTCCAAACCAAGCGTTCACACTCTAGAAGAGGACATTGAAGAAGATCCTCTCATCGGTTCTTCCTCAGTTCATCCTGGAGAAGGTTCTTCAGCTTCTCCACAGATAGTAGGATCAGAAGCTGTAACACTTTTGTCTCCTGGACGTCTTAGCACCTCACTCCATTTATCTTTATCGTCCAAGGCACAAGTTACGGAGGGTACTACTACTGTATCCACTGCTGATCAAGATCGCATTCCATCAGACGAACCGGCTCTTGACTTTGAGGATGATGACTGGGATGGTGATTATGATACATATCTTGAAAAAAATGCACATATTCCAAGTATTATACAAAACCTATACGGAATTATATATCATGATTTTGTATACTAACTTATTTTCGTTCATTTTACAGATGTCTAATTGCACCAAAGCCTGTAGTTCCTCCTCCTCAAGAGGAAGAAATCTATGAAGAAAATGAGGAGTCTGAAGAGGAAGGTTCTCCTTCAGAAAACTCAGATGCTGAAGAGGAGGGAGTGCAAAAACCTGAGATGGGGCCTCAAGAAGAACATCCTCCATCACTTGAGGCACAACAAGCACAATCTGAATTGTCTTTTCTTGCTGAGGACCAGCATAAAGAGAAGACTAGAGTTGATCCCACTGTAGGTGACGATGGGACTATTGGAGGATACCCAGACTTGAACAAAGAATCAGTTGTAGAAAGTTTTACCACAGCTGAAACAGTGGGAAATCCTGTGGAGCAATCAATTGAAGGAGATATTGGAGGCATGCTTGAACCTCCAACAGAAACTGAGGAAATAATAACATCCTCTGCTGTTGTCACTGATCCAGTACCAATTTCTGACAAGCCAATGTCAGAATCTAAACCAGCCCATGTAGTTGTCACCACATCCACCAACGTTACCGCCGCCAGAACTCCAGAAACGGCTGGAGTGACAAATATTGAAGACGTCGATGCTGAGGTCCCTGGGAACCAGATAACAGTAGTAACGTCACCAGCTCCACCCCCGTCTGTTGTTACACCGATTGGAGATATAATCCCTGAAGCTTCTAGGGATCAATTGGCTATAACGGTAGTAACAACCATGACTCCGTCTCATCCTACTGTTGCACCACCAACTTCTGTTCTCGATTTTCGAGAAAGAGATCTGTTAGATATTGTTGCCACGCCAAGTTCTAGCACAAAAATGGATCTCCTCATTGAGATTTATACTGACATCTTTTATATGAGCCTGGCAACCTTGATAACAATGGTCCTAAATAAGGGCCTCAATTATGAGACTCTGAAGACGGCAATGGCTTCGACCATCAAGAACGTTGCTTTGTTCAACGATACTGAGAGAGCTGCCGCATTGGAGAAAATTGTGGAGGACCTTGAACAGCCAATCAGAGAATATCTTAATCTGTCTAGCAAAACTGTTGAAAGTCTCATTGAGGAAGAATATGATGCCTTAATAGCTGATTATCTTGCTCGAGAGACCACATATAATACAGCCCTCCGTGAACACAGTCTGAAGGTTGCCAAAGAGAAAGCCTTTTTGACTGGCATAAAACCTACACTGCATGGCCACAGAGTGGCTTATGACGCTTTGAACATAGATATTCAGAGCAAGAATGACAGAATTCGCGAAGTCGAGACAGAGCTAGCTTGCTTGAAGGCTGAAAGAGAGAAGATGATCGATGTCCGAAATCTACACCTCACCTAAAGCTCGATTTTAGAAGAAAAAGCTTTTGGGGCTGAGTCGACCATCAAAACTCTTGATGAAGCAAAGGACAACTTGATAATCACCTTCGCTGAACTTTCCCGTATTTGCACTCCTGAAGCTCGCCGTGTAGAGGCTACTAATAAGGTTATGAGTTCTCGTGGCAGACGGCTAGAAGAATTAAAAAAATTGCTCCAAGAAGCTTCTACTCCACCTTAAGAGAGCACTTTGTCATCTTTTTGTCTTATCCATTCTGTAGTATTTCCACCAGAAATGAATGAAAAGATTTATTTTGTGATCCTATCATTGAATTTTAAACAATAGGTAGGAGATAGAAAGCACTTATCAGAGGTAATATGGACGTGACAAGAAATCTTATTTTGTATGAGGTAGAAAAATACTCATCAGAGGTTATATGAACATGAAAAATTTTCTAAATTCAAACATTATATCTATCCAGAGGTAATATGAACATGATAAATAATGTAATCTTATTTTCTACTTAGGGTGTACAATACTATCAGAGGTAATATGAACATGACAGTATGTAAGAACCCAAAGGAAAGTAGATTTAATATCTATGCAGAGGTCAAATGGACATGATAGATAGGAAAAGAAGGTGGGTTTAGTATTTATTTAGAGATTATGAAAACATGATAATAGTCAATCCAACTTTATATACTAATTGGTAAGATAAAAGATCAAAATCTCTCTTCAAAGAGACAAGTAATCAGCTTAACCAAACTTTGGTAGCTGGGAATTAAGAAGACGGATGTTGTTGTAGATATTTATGAGAGAAATAAGTGGATCGATGGTGGCTCGAGGGACATTTTCAAATGGTTCGGATTTACCATCAGTTTGAACCATATTGACTGAGAGTACTTATCCAGTTTTATTGATGTTCCTCTGAATTTGATGATTGTGAGGAGCTGGAAGAGAATTCTTCTTGTATATCATCATAAAACATGTGGGACGGGTCATATCCTAACCCATGACGAGTCTTTTGGTAAAATGGATCACCGCCTAATGGTAATCGTCTGCCTTTGCCCTGATTAAGACCTTGCATAGTCTTCAAATCATACCCCATGTTCTGAATAATCCTAATAGATTGCTGACTGTATTTATCAATTCGAATTCTTCTTTTGTCTTTATCCTTCAGCTCATCTGCCTGAGCAACAGGGATATTTCTAGCCAGGCCAAACACAATTTGACGCTTGTTTTTCTTATCAGACGGAACCACGAAATAAGATTCTTCATGATGTCTAAAAGTTACGCAAGCTTATGATGGAGCAGCCACAGGTAGAAGATAAGGAGAAGATGTTATGAACCTTTGAGCATATGGTCCAATATCTGTATAAGGAGGGAAAGAATTCTCCTGATGATCAATGTATAAAGTTTCTTCGGGTTCTATGTTGTCTTTATATTGATGACTTTGATTATCAGAAGATAAAGTCATTCTTTCAATAAACTTGACAGCCATATACTCGAACAGAAAATCTTCATTGATATCAAAAAGTACAGAATGATCAATATTTACATCATTTACAGTCTGATTGCTACGCTTCGGATTAATCAACAGTGGACCATCATCCGTCTTCTGCGTAGACTTGCCAAGATTGTCAATCAATGGTAGTTTTGGATCATTCGTGCAAGAAGTACGTCCATTGACCTTAATCATAAAAGGTTGAACTTGGCTCTTAGCAGGAATATTCATTGATTCCTCAGATGAAGTTTGAGTTCGTCCTTTAACCTTGATCATCAAAGGTTGATCATTGACAGGTTGGGATTGGATTCGTCCCCTGACTACGATCTTCAAAGGTTGCTCCTCTGGCGGATCTTCATTAATAGAGTGATCCTCAGAGGGTGATTGATCTTCAGCCATGTCTGATATATCTTTCACATGCTCTTGTTTATAATGCCTTGAATCAGAGAAGTAGGCTTCAACACCTTTGAATGGATTAATATCAGCAAACTCAGTTTTCACAACTCCTTAGGAGTCTACATATTTGAAACATTGGTGAAGAGTTGAAGGCACAATATTGTGCTCATGAATCCACGGTCTTCCAAGAAGAATATTGTAGGATACGTCCGAATTGATAACATAGAAAGTTACCATAGTTCGAAGATCACCAATCTGGATCTGCAGACGAATCTTTTCCAGTGGTTTGCTCTTACCAGAGTTAAAACCGACTATCGTAGTACTAGTGTAAGTCAGCTCACTAGTAGGAATCCTCAGGGGTCTTAGCATACTCTGAAGAATTATACTAATTGAAGACCCAGGATCGATGTAAATCCTGTAGATTTTAGTGGATCCGATATATCCAGTGTAACACAGAGGCCTATCATGCTTATTGTGTTTCAATAGCATACCCTCTTGTGTAAAGGTGATGTTGGGAATTGCTTCCATCACACTATGGCATTGCGGACATGACACTGGTATATTATCAGGAGTCTTGAGTTGTGCCAAGCATGAATCTGCTTGAAGTAAAGCCTCGCTCAAAGTCTCTCTGCTTTCTCTGGAAAGGCGAAGCAGTTCAAATATAGAAAGTCTAGCCGGAGTATTAGCTAATTGAGCTAGAATATCAAATTTGTAAGGCTTCATCACCACCCCCTGAATGGAAGCAGGCTTCAATGGGATATCAAAGCGTACTGCCTTCTGTTTCCCCTTTTCAACCACAGAAGGTTTAACAGGAACTGGAGAAGGTTGAACTGGTAGAGTCTCCACTACATCTTCTGCTTCTTTGGAGGATCTCTCATAGTCTTTATGGTACTCTTTTCCAGATCTTGTACCAGCAAAAATTTCTTTTTCAGACTCAGGAGAAGAGAGTACCATATTACAGGATTTAGTCTTTCTTCCCCTATTTTTTTCTTGTGGGGGTTGTTATGAGGCATTTCAGAACCCAATCCAGCAGTGGAATTCTGATTTTGAATTTGTAAAGGAAGACGTATTCCTTTATCATAATTCAAACCTTCTGTCTTTTGAAAGTCGTAACCCATCTTCTTCATGAGATGAACAGATTGCTGACTATACAAGTGAGTGGGCAGCGGACTTTTGACAGGTGTTTCAACAAAGGAAGAGGAAGAAGCAGGACCTTCTGTAACCTCAGGAGAATGAAGAATAAATGTCTCTGTAGTTACGGAAGGAGGAGGATTCGGGATATGAGGAAAAATCCCTGTCGAAGCTTTTTATAAGCAGCGAAGACTTGTTGTGCCCGATATAAAGGAACACTATTCATGGCTAGCCACTGCTGATGAGTAAGCTTGAGCTTGGTAGGAGGAGCTAGACTTGGAGGACAGATGTTTAGTCCTTTCAGTCTATCTTCTAGAGGAAGGCCATCCCATAGATGATCCAAGTCATCAGGATCTGGAATAACATGGGAAATCATGTTACAGGTTCTGACTTTCTTACCTTTCTTGGATTTTAAAGTTTTACCTTTATTTTCCAACTCAGGTATTAAGTCAGGATGTACCCGCATGATTTCACCATTCTTCAATGTGAGTGGCAATAATCCTGTATTTTCTTCCCTGGCGGGCGGGATATTCACAATCTTCATAGTCGTCTTAGGAATTAGGATAATTCCATCTGGGACTTGTTGTGGAGGAAAATCTCCAAACTGAAGAGAGACCATGTTGGTTGTAACTGTATGGTCATCATTGGTTAAAGCGATAGCGCCACCATTTATCAGGTCTTGGATCTTCTTTTTCAAGACGTAGCAAGCACTGGTAGGATGATTAATGTATCTATGATAGATACAATATTTGGGATTGTCAGTCAGATTCACCTTATTAGGCCCTTTTGGCTCTGGAATCTGAAGTTTGCCACTTTTTACCAGACATTGAAATATCCCTGGGATATCACTTTCGTCAAAAAAGTATTCTTCCTTTGACCTGGAGGATTCCTGATTACTTGGCGTCGTTTTGTTCTTGGAAAGATTGACCATAAGAGTATATTTTCCTTTCACATTACGATTGCCAGGATTATTACCAGGATTACTTTTCTTTCCTTTATCTTCTGAAGCGAAAATCATCCCGTGTTCCCGAGCCAACCTACCATTGGTCTCGGCAGAAACTGCTGCTATGATAAATGAAGCCCAATCTAAGAATTGGAAACATGTGAAGACAGCAATAGATGGTCGCAGATTCATCTTGCATGTATCAATCAACGCTGAATCTGGCATACCAGGAGGCATCTTGAGAGTAGCCTGTCTGAAACGTTCAATGAATGTTCGAGTATCTTCTTTCTCCTTTTATTTTATTTCTATTAAAGAGGACATGTTCATGTCCATACCTCCTTCATAGAAGCGGGAAAGAAATATTGCCTTGAATTCGTCAAAAGACGAAATAGAGTTATCGGGTAAGCTACGATACCAGTCATAAGCTGAACCCGTCAAGCACCCAATGAACACTCGAGTGAGGAGAGCATCATTTTTCTGCAAGTGTACAGTCATAATATCAAAGTAATTGATATATTGACTGGGAGATACTTTTCCATCGAATAAAACCATGGATTGTGGCTTGAACTTCGGAGGGAAGGGTACATCATTCCAATAAGGAGGATAAGGTTGCTTAATCCCTAATCTCTGGAGCTGATCTTTGTGCCTCAACACCTCAAACTGTTCTTTGAGTTCACGCACTGCTTGAATGGCTTCACTGGTTTGAGGAAGCACATTTGATTGAATAGTCGTTGGATGTACCGTAACCCCCACTGGAGGTGGTACATCTTCTGGAATGATGGGATCTGGAGATGCAGAATTTTGATTAACAGCAGGTTCTTGAATATTCGAAGGTATATCAGCCCCTTGACTATCTTGATTTTGTGCCGCTACTGGTGCCGGAGTTATTACTGTGGGTTGAGCAGTTTGCTGATTCAAAATTATCTGATGCATGCTTTGCACCATATTGAGCATGTCTTTCAATGATTGCTCAACGGCAGTGAGACGTTATTCCGTAGTAGCAGATGACGTCTCTGGTTCATCTCCAACAGCGTAGGATTCAACCTCTCTTGAAGATATAGAGGGATTAGTATAGAAGTATGAATCCACACTATCGGTATCAGACTCAAAAGATTGAGTACCCCCAGCTTCTGAATCAGAAATCTGTAATTGTCTTTGTCTTCTTGATCGAGTATTCTGATATACTCCTTCAAAGGAATCAAGAAGTCTGTTGAACTGTTGTTGACCTGGAGTTTGGGATATGTTCCGTCTTGGTCGTCGTCCTCTGTTAGTATGAGATGCCATGTTGACTGATGCATATGACAACTCATCTTCTTGGTTTTCAGCTTGATGTTGAAGCGAGTTAAAACTTAAACGATCAAAAACTGACCGTCTTGAAGCCGAACAGCAACAGTTGATCACAACCGGGTGATATTCACAATGATGTTTCTCTTGGGGGAGCATCACCGGAGACTGTGAATTCTTACGCTTTTGCATTAGCAATTCACGTAAGTCAGAAGGAACAGATGGAGTATTCTTCTTTATCACATTTGGGATAGAAAAACGTTTAATCCCCTGTGTATAAAGAAGATTACTGGCTTCACTCGCAGAACCAAACTGTACATTTTTACGCGTTTGGAGTTGTGTGCGTAAACCTTGAGATTTAGCATGAAGGACCCCATTTTCATGGCGTGTGATTTGCATGTTTGGTACTTTGCGTAAAGCAGTATAAGAAGGTGTTGGTGTAGGACAGAAGTTTTACCAACATCACTTTTATGCTGTATGCGTTTAGGTATATTCACATTAGATGTGTAAACATCGTTGTAAATTTTATCTATACTGTCACAGACAGGAGACTTACCTTTACGCATAAAATGTAAAAATTGATTATCTACCACATCACAGACGGGAGATTTTGTTTTACGCGAGGAGCATAATTTGTGTGAGTCTACCACATCACCGACGGGAGATGGGTTCTTACACTCAGAAACATTAGAATCTGCCACATTACAAATGGGAGACTCATTCTTATGCTTTGAGCGTAAAATTTGGTTCTTATCCACTGAGCGTAAAACTTGATTCTTACGCAGTGGGCGTGAAACCAGATTAACTTCTCCGTTACAAACGGAAGATAAATCATCACACTTTGAGTACAACTCTGAAGTAAGGACTGTCTCGTTACGAACGGAAGCCCCTACGACAGGAGTGGAAAGAATTCCCTTTTCACCAGAAGTCACAGAGAGATCAGAAACCACTTTGGATTTGGGAATCCAAACTTTTCGTGCTTTGCGAGACTTTTGAACATTGGAGTGGCGAGAACCACCCCCAGTTCGGAGCATTTCTTCATAGGCAGTCTGGTCGAAGTGTACAACCAGAGTCTTCTTAGTCGAACCGACCGAAACATCATCATATTGAGCAATCACCTCCTCGTCAGAGGAGAAGGTAGTCCCCAGCAGAGTCGCCATTTTATTTCACTTAACAAAATTGCCAAACAAAAGGGATGGATTTTAAAAAATAAAACGAGAAAAAGTACAAGAAGTACAAATTTGATTCTGGGAAAAATATTGCTATGGAAGTCTGATTCGTAAATGATCACTTTGTTCCTTGGACCATATGATGATGATGAAGATCACTGCTTGAAGTAGAACAACTTGGAAGAACTAAGTCACCAGAAAGGTATCGACGCACTTGGGCACTGATGGCGAGGCCGAATGCTTTCCTGCTTTGCTTCACTCTGTTCTGGAAGAAAAGTTGAAGAAGAATGCTCTGGAGAATCAAAATCTCGAAGTCCTGATCTCTGTATTCTCTCATGTTCTCTCTCTGTCCCCTGTGTTTGAGAAAAATGAGTCTATTTATAGACTGGAGCTTCTGTGCGTAAAAGAGCATCAAAGTCTGTCTTTACGCTAACAACTGCCACCCATGACCAGAGTCATCCTTTGCATATGTTGACATGCGTCCCATCATTTCAGTAAGAATAGGATACACGTACACACGTTCTTCGAAATATGTGGCATGAAGGCCATGTAGGCAAACCACGTTCCAAACTGGCCAGAAAGAATAGGGCGTAAAAACAGCTCCAACATCCTCTGAGCGTAAAACAGTGAGATGAGCGTAAAATAGCTCTGTCATAGGTTCCCTGCGTAAAGTGGTTATTGAATAACCTTGAGCGTAAAATGGCTCAAATAGACTTTACGCACACATTGTTTTATGAGCGTAAGAACTCATGTAAAACTCTGTGCGTAAAAGAAACCATTCAATGAGCGTAAAGTAGCTCGATATCCATAAACGACAACAATGGTCTTTGTATAAGACAAATCCCATTGAATTCTGTGGTAAATGCCATCATTGATATCTTCATGTCAGAGTTTGCATTAAATGTGAGATTTGACAGTTTTGTCCAGCGTAAAAGAGGCTGCTCTGTCCTTGGCGTAAAAACACAGGTGTAGACCCAAGCGTAAAACGATCAGGTTGCTTAGGCATAAATTGATTAGCCTGGTCTTGGGCGTAAAAAGAGATTACCCGCTCTGCTTGGTGTAAAAATCGATCACTTATGAATGGGATGACTCTTTCTTTAAAACACTTTTTACGCTCCTACAATAACCCTAATCACATCTACAAGACTATACTTATATTTAATAATACACATATTACTATTCATATAAACTAGTAGGAAAATCACATATAGGCCACATGTGTGAACCACACAACATTATATGTAATACATACAAATATACATATGTATAAAGAGAGGGGGACACAAGATATGTCCAAGTGCATGGGTGTGTGTGTACTAGTGAAGCATGAGAATGAGGGTGTACATGTGAGAGAGGAAACATGTGTGTGTGTGGCTTAAGAGTGTGTGAGGCTAGACACTAGGGTGTGTGAAGAGTGAAGTGAGAGTGTGGTATCATTCATGGGTGTATGTGATGCTTAGGCATGTGAGTGTACTAGTGTCAAGGAGTGTGGTGTGTGTGTGTATGAGACAAGAGTGAAATCAGTGTGCAGTAGGCTAACAGTGAGGCATTCAAGTGTGTGTGAGAGGCTACATGAATGTGTGTACACAGTAAAACAGGAAACCCTCATACAACACACAATGTACTCAGTTAAAAGAGAAGGAAATCAATTCAGTATGTAAACATTTGTACTAATCAGGGAATGGAATGTGTGTTATAGCCTGAACATTCATATACTCAACTGGAATGTGGACTCTCAAGGCTGGAATATGGGACTGAATTTGTAGGGTGAACCATGGGGTATACATGGCTGATTTTGTGGGCAACTAATAGGCTTCTTTAGGACAGTACATGGCAGGTTTTGGGGAGCAAGGGGGATTGAAATGAAGGGCTGAATGTAGGGCTGAATTGGACAGTCAAATAAGCTTGCAATTGGACTGTTTTAACAGTGTAAAGGACAGCCTATAAATGGGGTCTAAAGGGCTGAATGTATATCAGGTATTCAAAGCAGAAATTCAACTCAGATTACATCAAAACCATTTTACCTATTAACACCCAAAATCTCAGTTTACATATCAAAACCCAAATTCATTTTAACACCCCAAAATCAAATCGAAATTCATTACTCAACACAAAATCTAAACCATCATGTGACAGTGAACCTCAATACGTGAGAATTCAGTAAAAGAAAGGAAATCAATATAAAAGAAAATGCATTCAGCCAAGTTTCCAAATCTCAGGTTTAGAAACCCAATTCAGTCCAGCCACACTTCATTCCCAGAATTACACAACATTGGAATCATTCCAATGTTCACATGAAACCAAAATCAGTTTAAACATTCACCATTTTCCAGTTTTCAGTCCACACATGATTTCTAGTTTAAAAACAACCTCAAAACAGTTTAAGGGTCCACAATTTAGTTTAAAAACAGTAACAATCATCACAGCTCACAATCTCCCCAAAATTTGTTCACAAATAACCCAAAATTAGTTTACAACATCAACTCAAAAATCAGTTTTCAGCCCCTACTAGCATTCTCAGTTTTTTGAACTCAAATCACATCAAAACCACCCCAAATTCGACACACTAATAGAAATCACATTGGTGCACATATATGAGACTTAATTACAAGTAATTAACAGTATAAATTAGGTTAAAAAGACTGACAAAATCAAATTATCAAAACTGGACAGAACAGCATATAACTGATACTAAGTAAATCAGTAAACAGGAAAAAATGAGAATCAGCATGGAAAATTAATTTAAAACCTAAAACAGAGGTTGATAACATATAAACACATTGCACACGTGTCATGTGATGTGTTTGTGTCCACCAAAGTAGACACAAACGTGTCCAGTCACCTAAAACACAAAACAGTGCACAGGCTGAAACAATCGTCGTGCACGTGTTCACTGTGTTCGTGGACACAACATGACACGAATTAGGATACGTGCCCGTGGCTGTAGGTTCGCCTAGGATAGGGGAACGTGACCCACAGCCTGCATCGTGACCACGTGTGCCCGTGTCGTGTCGATTCGTGCGTATCAGTGAGGCAAAACTGCGCGTGTGCACACAGTGCGTGATCAATACACACACGAACGCGTGTCCGACACGACACGAGGGTGTCTCAAACTTTGAGGACCTCGTGTCAGTGTCTGCCCCTAGGGCTGTGTCAAATCCTAGGTGTCCACGTATCGTGTACAGGGAGCAATTGCCCCCGAGCAGCAGGACAATGTGCACTGTGTCAGAACAGCGTGTTCGTATCCAGATCTTGACACGACACAACACAATCACAAGCTCAGTCCTACAAAAAATGATAAGCGACAACAAACCCTAAATTTCTATTCAAAAAGTTTCCTAAAATCAGGTCGAAATGTCCTTTGGGACATTTCATCAAACACCTATGTCTATAGGCTGATACGTGTCCATTTAGGACACGAAATGGACACAAAACCTAGGTCTAGGTATACCTACAGAACCAGGACACCTAGGGCTAGGTCTACATGCAAAGAAACTAGAATTTTAATAGGTGAATTAGGATTTTACCTATGGTGTTCTCCAACACAAAAACCCCTTCCAATGAGGATTCCAAAAAGCCACCAACCTCCTTCAAATTGATAGAAAACTGAGAACAACAAATTCCAACAGCAATAAAACAATAATTAGAACCTATTGCAATTTGTTTGGATTAAAAAGGAGGTAAAATAGATTTTTTAGGGATTTTTGAAGATGGAGGCTCACCTCTTCCAAAACTTTGTTCTTCCTAAGAGGCTAGCCCTAAATTCTAAGAGGATACTTATAGGAAGGGATTCCCAATGGGTGTAGTGGCTGGACAAGACTTGTTAGGGTTAGGGTTTAGCTAGTGGTGTGGGCCTATGGGCCTTTAAGGCTAAGTTATTGATTAAGGTGCAACCACAAGTCATGGCTTATGACTTAAATCCGAACTTGAGTCAAATAATCAAACCATAGGTCAACTCTAGTCTAACTAGGGTTGCATAACCTAACCAAGTCCAAATTCAACTAGGGTTAGCTCCTAGGTTGGTCTACCATGGTCATTGCTAGTCAAAGTCAACCTAGTCAACCCTTATTCAAACAATTCCAAAATAAATTCTAAAAATTCCTATAAATTCAAATAAATTATAATAAAATCAAATAACCCCAAAAATGTCTAAATACCCTAATCACATGGCTAGGCTCTAGGATAGGCAGTCTCTACTGTTCACTAGCAAAACACTATAATCACAAGTCATGAATTTAAATAGTTTAAAAATAATTAAAAATCACTAAAAAAATCATAATATGAAATAAATATCATTAAATAATAATTATAATTACAAAATTTCAAAATTATCCTCTTCTGGAAACTGGGTGTTACAGATACACACCACAGTTCCTTCTTCTTCAGCAGATGATGGAGACACAGCGAACCCAGGCAGAGGCATCGCAGCGCCAGACGGAGGCGTCACACCGTCAGATTGAGATACTGAGGCAGAGCATGGAGAACTTGCATCAGCTTGTACTGGCAGCCGTAGAGAGAGTGGCACCGGGTACGGTGTAGGGCCCTACTGGCCAGCAGCCGTACCAGCAGCAATCCAGGCCAAGGACAGTATTAGAATTTAGAAAGATGAGCTCCAGGGACTTCACGGGCACGGAGGGCATCCTTTATGCAGACGACTGGCTAGAGGACGTACAACGGAGTATGGAGCTGGCAGAGCTTTCTATAGGACTTTGGGTTTCGGTCGCAGCCAGCCGATTCTTCGATATCGTGCTGATATGGTACCGTACAGATCCTTGTGCATCGGTGAGAGGGCTGTCATGGGAGAACTTCCAGAGGCTCTTCAAGGAGAAGCTCTTCCCGGACGTGGCTCTTACAGCATTGGAGGACTAGTTCGTGGGTCTAGTGCCGGAGAACTCGTCGGTGGACGAGTATGCAGCAGAGTTCTTCTGCCTTAGCATGTTTGCTCCCAATATAATCCAGGATGAGGGGCAGAAGGCTCGTAAGTTCCGTATGGGACTTCTTCATACATACGCACCCGCACCTCGGGTTGCCGTGATGCGACGTTTGATCAGATATTGATGGACGTGCAGATTACAGAGGAGGACTTCGGCCTCAAGCCAAAGAGGAGCGGTGATACCATGGGGGAGAGTTCCAGTACAGGACCGGGCAAGCGCCTCCACTTTCAGCATCAGCAAAGGCCATTTCAGCAGCAGCAGCCTCTGTTGCAGATTTAGCAGGCTCCAGCGCATGCCCAGCAGCACCAGGGACAGTGCCAGAGGCAGGCCATCCAGTGTACCTTCTGCAAGAAGATGGGGCACACCCGGGAGGTTTGTAGGATGAAGCAGGGAGTTTGTTTATTCTGTGGAGCTCCAGACCACCAGTGAAGAACTGTGCTGCCCGAACAGCCAGACATGCAGGCCAGGACGGAGTACAGCAGGCTAGAAGAGGCCAGTAGGGGCGAGCTTTCGCCATGACAGTTGAGCCCACTCAGGCAGTAGCAGAGAAGATAGCAGGTTCAATCCTTCGATCTTATTTTCGCGTTTGCCTTCTTATAAACTGTCTTGAAATTCGATTCCATCTGTTCCTTGATCGTTTGATAAAATTTTGTCCTTGTGATGTGATATTCTTCTGAAATAAGTCGTATGGGCTAGGTCGCCTCATTATGAGATTTTAGAATCCTCTAGGTTCATGCTAGCAGGCAGAGTGAGGACATATAGTCGGATTACGGACGTATTTCTCGGGTGTAGAAATTTAAGGTTTTCGCTGCCAAGCTAGTGGCAATGCAAAAATTTTAAATACCATAATTCTAGAGGTATGTACCTTAGTCGAGGACTCTGTGATTATCGTAGCCTTGCTCACTAGCATGACGGGGATTCTGAGTATCATGATGATTGGACAGACGCATACGATTATCGAACTGCATGATTTTTTGTGTTTACTTTGTTTTAATTTTTGGAGGATGAATTTTTTTAAAGTGGATAAACTTATAGCACCCAGTTTCTATTTGAGAGTAATTTTAAATTTTATCATTTTAGTCATTTAATTCATGCTTTGATTTTTGAGATTTTAAATCATTTTAAATTTTAAGCCATGACTTGTGATTTTGATAATTTACTATTGTTTGTTTTAATTTCGAGGACAAAATTTTTTTTAAGGTGGATAGACTTGTCACCCTCACTTTTCCAAGATAGGGGTAAAATGTTAATTTTCAATTTTAGAATATTTTTGGGAATTTTATTTCATGGATATTAATATTTAATGATTATAGGAGTCGGGTTCGAATTTTATCGTATTCCGACTTAATTCGGGACTCCGGGAAATTTTGACTTGAGTTGTGTTTAACACATTAATTAACCATGGCCCACCAAACTTAACATTTAGGTCTAAGAGTTTGGACTAGTCCCCCATGAGTGTTTAGGCCTAATTAGGATTTTTATTTGGTCTAAACTAACTTCCAAAACCAAATTAGGAAGCTAACTTAGCATGGAAGTAATAGAGAGGGGCAAATTTGTAAATAGCAAGTGCCCAAACCTCCCATATAGGGCCGGCCACCCCATTCCCTCCTTCTTCCATTCATTCACTTCAAATTTCTTCTTCTCCAAGTTTCTTCCCAAGTAAATAATAGATTTCCTTAGAAATCATCTCCAAAATAAGCTTTTCTTCCCATTTTTCTTCCATCGAACTATTCCTCTACCCCAAGTGAAGCTTCTCCAAGCTTTTGGGAGCAAGAAGTGTAAGGGTGTGTCCTAAACAATTCATTGTGTCAGAGCCGTGTCGGAGGACTTCCGAATCGGGAATCCATCTCCCGATAGGTACAACCTATTCTCTAAATTCATTCTTTCATCATGATAACTAGATTGGACCCCGTAGGATTGATTTCCGTGTTTGTGTCCCTATTCGTGTCAAGTTTGAGTCCGTTTGGAGTGTCCTAGGAGAAGTTTGGGTTTGTGATTGTGTCCTTGAGTTTTTACCCAAATTTGGACACTTCTATAATAATTAGATTTTATCTAAGTGGGTTAGGTACCTTAAACTTCATTTGTATTAGTGTAATATGTGGTGTAATATTCATATTTAGTGTGTGAATGCAAAACATAAAGGTTTTTGAATCCTAGGGCTGACTGTGCCAAGATAAAGAGTGGTTGGGATTTAATCTTGGTGAATCAACAGTTGTGGGATTTTATGGGAAATCCAAATAGTGGGGTTTGCACTCATAATGGTTGTGGATGAGCATTATTGAGAGTGGAGTTTTATGGGGAATGAACATTATTGAGAGTGGGGTTTTATGGGGAATCCAAGCACTCATAATGGTTGTGGATGAGAGTGGAGTTTTATGGGGAATCCAAAGAAAATTCACATCCAGCAGTGGTTGGGATTTAATATTTTGATGGGGGCCTCATAATTATTATTGTTCGTTTAAAATTGGGGGCCCAAGATTTTGAGGGGGAATACCTTAAATGAACCATGCCCTATGGGCACGGGTCATGACTAGTATATATATATATATATATATATATATATATATATATATATATATATATTTTATATGTGTGTGTGTGTGTGTGTGTGTGTGTGTGTGTGTGTGTATGTGTGTTTGTATGGAGGGTGTTTAAGAGTTGGTGTGAGAGAGAATTGAGAGGGGTTTGAGTGTAGAGTTTAGAGAGGGGAATGATGAGTGGAGAGTGGTGTTAGAGGGGGGGAACCACCTATTTTGCTGCTGCAAACAACAGCAACAACAGGGCATGACAGCCCCTTTAAATCATCTATTGGCTGTCCTAAAATAGCCCTTGTATTGCCCCTTAACACCAACATATAGTAGTCCTTTTTCCCTACCAATCATCCCCTATATGCTACCCCATGGCTGTCCAATATAAGCCCCCACATTCCAGCCCAAAACCTGTCATTAGCACCCCTAATCTCAATCCTAAACACCCACATAACAGCCCCAACATCAGTCCAATTTCAGTCCATATCTCAGCCTTAACTTAGCCTATAAATCAGTCCCCATTTCACCACTATTCAGCCCCTACAAAGCTCTACATTCCAGTCCTATTAACACTCCAAATCAGACCCATTTGATGCCCCATTTTCAGCCCCACACATGTACAATTCATCCCCTACAAGCCATACAAATCAGTCCACTTTATGAGCCTATGTGTGTGAGTGTTTGAGAGTGTGTGTGAGTGGTTGTGTGAGTTTTAGTGAGAGGGTAATTTTGAGTTAGGAGCGTTTGAACGCGTCCAAACTTGAAGGGGACTTAGTTATTATAAAATAGAGTTTGCGGGTAGGTTCCTAGGTTGAAGTCGGGGCTTCGTGTGGGATTAGGAGGATGGTATTGCACGATACCATTGAGTATCTTGAGATATTCAAGATAACGGGTAAACGACCAATATGGACCGTTAGATGGACTAGATGTCCACTCTACCTAGAGAACTTGGTAGGTAATGGTTGTATAGGCTAGTACCCTACTACCCTAGGAAGCCGGGAGTAAAATTCCTAAGGGAAGGCCACTTGGCGTAAATATTAGAGTGGTTTAAGGTGTTTGCCATTAAAATTGTTTTGATTGAAATCTTAATACAAACAGAACAGTGATACAATATAGGACTTAGATGTAGTCCTAGGAGTACACTTTTGTTTAAGCTGGGTCCTTAGTGCCAATGGAGCGAGTGGTAATGCGTTGACTCCGTTGACCGGCTGACGACGGTTATCGGTTCTCTGAAGGTGTTGATTGCTCTGGGTGCTGGAGCTTGCTGAGAGGAGGAAGACGTTGAGTGTCTAGAACTGCCTCTCGGTGATTCCCTCTGTGTTGTAAGTCTTCTGTTCTGAGTCTCTCCGTGTGTGTGAAGGAGATGATCCTCCTATTTATAGTTTTGCAGGCTGGCTGCTCATACGCGCATACAGGATGCGCCGGTGTGGGGACGCCACGTGGAGGTTGCTGATGGAGGCGCATGGATGCTGCACCCTGATCGAGGGGGAGAACTCTTCATAATGCTGTTGTGAGCCGGCACGTAGCAGAGAGAAGATCTTTCCGTTGCTGAAATCTTGGATGAGTTGAGTCAAAGGACACGTGTCGTCGATTCATGGTTTGAAGATCTCGAATTTGGTGGAGAGGAGTGATCTGGTGGGCTGCGCCTTGGATTGGGCGCAGGAGGAGGCTGCGGCTCATAACCTTTAGGAGTTACAAACCATTTAGGGCGCATGGCTTTTGAGGCGCATGCAGGCGACTTTTCTTCTGTCTTTCGGGATCAGAGAGCAGTCTGAGGCGCATTGCTTTTGAGGCGCATGCTGATTTGGACGCATGGCCGTAGAGGCACATGCTGATGGTGGAGTGGCCACGTGGCAGTAGCCGTCGAAATAAAGTCATGATGATGCTGACGTTGTCGACGCTTCGTTTTCTGAATAAAGCTGTCAACTGTTCAGACTTTGGGAGGCGTGCTGCCAACTCTGTCAGTTCAGCATTTAATGTTAGTGACGTTCGATGGACAGCTGAGTGGGCGCGTCGGTTGGCGTTCCACTCGGTATGGAGATGTGTGGGGGCGCACCCTCTGTAATGCGCCGAGTACTGTAGGGCGCGTCTGTGTGATGCGCCTGATGCCGAAGGGCGCGTCCGTGTGATGCGCTGTCTGGCTGGCGCATCGGACATGTCTTTTAATGATGCGGCTGTCTCGCTCTTCGAGTGCTATAAATAGCCGTTTGGCTGAATTCGAGGCGTCCGATTCATCCATTTAATGTAAATTTATTGCACGAAATTCGGAGGGCCATCCACTTGGTGCGTGGGTTTGATCTGCCCGGCCTATAAATAGTAGCATGGAGAGAAGATCTGCTTCTCACTCCCTCACGTACTTCCAATATGAACTTGAACATGCGGGTGCATTCTGTTGACGAAGTGCTCCCGATGGTGAAGATGAGACGCTGTGTTGTCTTCGATGCACTTGAAGGTGACTGTTACATCCAAAAGACGGAGTCGAGGGCTTCCGAGGCAGGCAAAAGGTGACTGTTGCATCCAAAGATAGGGATGCTCGGGCCTTGTCCCCGTTATTCTGGAAGAGCCGTAGATCGGAATGGCGGTGCTAGGCTTTAGCCGCGGTTTCGATCACGGTCTTCCTTCGGCTTTGGAGGCTCTTTCGAAGCCTTCCCTGGCCACAGCATTTGCGGTGCTCTTCTCTTCCTTGGTTCCAGCCAGAGGGTTAAATGCTTTGCTTGGCGAAGCACTTATCAGGTGAGCCTGGCTGGAAGAGCGGCACATAACTGGGCTCTGCTCGACCATGTGAGCCTGGCTGGAAGAATTTGGCTGAAGGGATGCACATAACTGAGCTGGATGCACATGACTGAGCTACTGAAGATATGGTGGGATGCGCCTGGTTGGAGGCGCATGATGTCTGCTGTGCCTGACTGACAGCGCATGGTGACTGGCAGCGCATGATGACTGCTGCGTCTAACTGGAGGCGCATGGTGGCCGCTGGCTGTAGACTTAGGATCTTTCCTTTGTAAAAATTCTCCTTTGTACAACTTTTTCTAGACATGTAATAGACTTTTATATATAAATAAAAAGTCCTTCTTCAAATGTCCATGGTTATTGACTTTGCTGTGAAGTATTCTGTGCGAGTCCTGGTGCATGTAGTGTCTGGTGCATGGGCTTTCTGGTTATGAAATTCCATGCTTCTACAAGACCCCCTTCAAAGTTTTCAAAACTTTTGAATAAGTTTTGGAATACTTTGAATAAGAAGCATGGAGGTCAGGGCGTATGATTTCTGGGCGCATGCCTGTTCGGGCGCATGCTCTTCTCAGTTAATGATGATGGTGCCTCGGTAACCGAAAAGATTAATGATGATCTTTTGGTTTTATTTGCTGCTATCCTTGCAGAACCCGAGGCGACGGTTGAGATCATACGTCATCTGTTCACGCGTGCGACCAAGCCCTATAAATAGGTAAGAGTTGGAGAGAGAAAGGGTTCTTCTTCTATGTGCCTCTGCTTCTTTAGAGTTTCTTCTTCAAAACCCTAACTTCTCCTTCCTCGAGAGAATGGCTCCCAAGACTCCTCGCGGTGCTGCCGGCAAGGGGAAGGAGAAAGCGAAGGAGTCCGCGGAAGTTACGGCGGCTGTCATTCCCCGTCGGCCTGTCGAAGTTCGGCCGGAGGTGGTTGGTAAGTCTCGTTGTCCGTACGCCAACACACATAGGCCTTGAGTCTTTAATGATGTGTCGCGGTCTTTGCCCGCCGACGCGCATGGGTTTAAACCCTGGTGATGCGCCGAGGCTATACTGCTGACGCGCATGGGTTCAAACCCTGATGATGCGCCGAGGCCATACTGCTGACACGCATGGGTTCAAACCCTGATGATGCGCCGAGGCCATACTGCTGACGCGCATGGGTTCAAACCCTGATGATGCGCCGCAGTTTTCTCCTTTAGACACATTGTGTGTCCTCTTCTGACTTTTTTTGATCTTTTGCTAGTGTCGATGGCAATCCCGCTTTTGAGTGAAGTTTTCTTGGAGGCTGCCTTCAACCAAATGGGGGTAGAGCATAACGAGGAAGTGATAAACCCTGCTCAAGATGCTCTTATGCTGGATCAGCCTCCTGAGAGAATGACCCTAATCCGTGAACAGCAGCATTGGTTCCTCAAACGGATGATGGAGCGTGGAGTCGTTAAATCTTCCACATCTGATAGAGTGACCTTCCTGAAGCCTGAGTTCCTGTTTGGAGACCGTCTCACTTCTACTGACTCGTCAGTGCTGAAGGTCAAGGAGGACTGGTTCTTTACTGCGAATGGAGTGCATATGACTGTTAAGCAACTTGAACGTCAGTGGCCTTTGACGTCCTTCTGTCGCCTTGTTTCCCAGAGGAGGATGTCTTGGGAGCTTACCCCTTCTCAGGGGGGAGCGGTGACTGGTGTCATCCAAATTGATTCTACTTCCGACCAAAGTGATGCTTTGACCATTGTACGGTCTGGGTCTTCTTACACTTGGCAGACTTTACGTCCTGGGAGCCTCTACAGTGATGTACCCATTGATACGTTTGCTTATAGTGCTTCGACTTTTACACATCGTATGTTTTTGATAGAGCGTTGCTACCCGACAGGAGAGTTTCGGGTGGAGGGTTGGTGCCATTACGTCTCCAAATGGGATAAACTGACGCTCTGGATCTTGTCGCGGTTTCGGACTGAGCTCCGAGAGATCGGGTTGACTGCCGCGATCCGTGCTACCCAGGCGGGTGTTGACCTTAATAGGCACATGTTCCTCGCACTCCTGGAGATGTTTGATATTCATACCGGGACCTTCTTTACTCCGGTAGGGGAGTTAGGGCTCGCACTTCATGAGATGTATGAGGTGTCTAAACTCCCTTGGGGGTCGGAGCCCTATGAAGAGTATTTTCCAACCAATGAGGAACTTCAGGTCCTGGGGGACAGAGCTAATGAGATGACGGCGGTCTTCAAGGAAGTGGCGAGTCATCATTACTATGTGCAGAGAAGGGATAAAAGCGGGTCGCAGCCCCATGTAACCGCTTGGAGAGATTATGTCTTTAGACAAGACAAAGAGGATTCTTCGAAGTTTTCTACTCCGCCGGCGCTCTCTCGTAGCGAGGTGCTGTCCGAAATGAGCACGTTAGGGGAGAAGAATCCCCGAGGAAATGAAGACCAGCAGTCAGATGCACGCTCCTACAGCTGCTTCTGGCACCTTGCTTATCCAATGTCATCCAAGGCAGTTTTGGTCGCCTATCTGATGATATGGCTCCGGGATTGCGTGTTCGCAGGTGGATCCGGTGCCGTCGAGAGGGTGACTCGAAACTTAATCCTGCCAGCCGTAAAATTGGTCTTCGGCCGGCGCTTGGCTCTCCTCCCCGCAATGGTATGTAACCTGCAGCGAGGTTTGCGAGAGTTTGCTGGAAATGTGATTCATGATAGAGGCAGAAAAAATAACTTCCCGCGCGCCGAATTGTCGTTTCACTATTTGATGGGATGGCTGATTCTGCATCATCCCAGTGTGATGAGCCCAGGCTCGGAAGGAGATTATAAGGCTGGAGATGCATTCCTTCGTCGTTTCCATCGGAGGAGCTGGTCGTATACTGGTGTCCCGGTTTGTAGAAAGGTTTTATCCCGTCTTCAGGGTTGGGAGATCACCAAAGTTGGTCCCATCTATTTGGGTTTTGAGGCCAACGAGGATTTAAGAGACCTGGGCGAAGGTACCACCACTCTGCCTCAATGGGGATTCCGCTGGTTGCAAAGTGTCCGACCGTCCCATCTGGTGTACCGGAACAGGAATCAGTGCTACCTGGAACCATACTTGCCGAGCCGCTTTGCGCGGCAATTTGGTTATGCTCAGATGATGTTGGATAACCCCAGTAATACCCTGGGGTATGTTGGAAGTTTGTTGGATGGTGCACGAGCTTGGCATTACTATAATGCCGGATGTACCGGAGCTCGTTTTATGTTGCCCGTCCCCGATCCGCGGTCGCCCATTCTTTACTCGGCCGCCAAATTTTACTATGTTATGGCTGCCCCGCCCTCCGGATATGACAGGGAGACCAGCCTTATCGCAGGCACCCAGTTAGCAGCGAGTGGGGATACGCCAGTGAAGGCCCGGCCGCATCGTCCGTCAGGGGTGGGTCAACGGAGTGTCCCCTCCGCATCACAAGCAGAACCCTCGGGCGATCGATCGAAACGATGTGCAGATACAGGGGCTGAATCTCTTGTGTCGAAGAAGCAGAAGAAGGCATCGTTACCGACGGTGTCATCGGATTCGGCGTCCGAAGAGGTAAGGACATCCTACTAAATCTGATTTTGGTTCCGCCACTTACGAGGCCCCATCTTCTTTTGTAGGAGCCGCTAAAAAGAAAACCTCGTACCTCAAAGTCGGGTGGGAGTAGGCGAGAAGAGATGGCGAGCTCGTCTGGAGTGCGTATCCCGCCGACAATGATGTCTCTCATGGAGGAAGATCCGGAGGATACTGTCATCGTAGAGGTTCCGGTATCCCCGGGTTATGTCAGGAGGGAACCTGAGGGTGCAGCAGCTTCCGAGGTGACGAAGGCCACAGCGGAGGCTTCACATATCGAAGGTTTAGCGAGTGCGCAGCCTCCTTGTGATGAAGAGGAATGGAGTTTATCATCTTCCGATGACATCGCTCCGGAGCTGCGGGAGTCTGTTGTGGGGGCAGCAGAAGCAGTGAGGATAGAGGAGAGGGTTGATTCCCCTCCTTGTCATGATGGAGGGAGGTCGGCTGAATCATTGCCAAATCCTTCCTTGGCTTCAACCATGGACATAGAGATGGCTACCGATCAGACGGTAGCGACAGATTTTGTCCCTGTAGAGGGACTTGAGAAGGATGAGACCCTTCTGCCAGTCTTGTCTCCTGGGGCTGGCCAGGAGATAAATGTTGATCTCCCCGTTTTGCCGGGGGAGGTAGCTGATGCTGATAGAACGTCGGGGGTAGAAGAGGTGGCCGTTGACGTTGGTGATTTCTCCGGGCTTGAGAAGGGTAAGGGTTTGGAACCCTCTGTTGTTCCTTCCACTTGGGGTACTATCACGACGCATGTGCCGGCTCCTTCTGTTCCCTCGGTTTCTCGGGCTAGCAGTCTGGCCCCTGTTGATGAAGAGCCTATTGCTGCCGAGGTTCAAACCTCTCAGATCGAGGTTGGCGGATCTTCCTCCGGTCCGCAAACTGTGGTAGCTCCCCCAACTCCTGCTATGACGCCGCAGGTGCTGGCGGATGCCGACGAGTATGTTAAGTTCCTCGTCGAGGGAGTGTACAAAATGCTGGAGAAAGGTGTATCTGCAGTGATGGATGGCAAGGGGAGCTTTGCGACAGCAAAAGCTTTGGCGATGCCATGTATCGAGCTGATCCGCATTCACCAAGGCCATGACCATATGGCCGAAATTCTGTAGGTTTCGGTGATTGAGCTGGACGAGCGGCTCGCGGAACTGCAGCGTATCCAACAAAATGACCTCTCTGTCTTGATAGATGCAGAGATAGGAAAGTTGATGGCTGAAATCGAGGCTTCCTATCGAGCCGATGTGAGCAGTTGGGAGCGTGAAGTGGCTGGGACTGAGGCTGCGGCGGAGCAGTTGTCTCAATCTATAGAGAAGACGACGGAGAAGCGGGCTGCGGTGGACGCTAACATCGCAGAGGTTGATGCTCAGATGCGCCGTCTTGAAGACCAGCGGGCCCAACTTTAACTAGAAGCTGATCGTGTCCTGGCTGAACACGTGGCATTCAAGCAGGAGGAAGCGACTCTTACTCAGCGGACCCTTGCTTTGGCTCAGCAGCGACGACAGCTTAATGAGAAGTATGAGAGTAAAACTTCTGCTGAGGCTGTCGGATTAATGCGTCAAGAAGCCGAGCTGCGAGTCCAGGCGACTGTGGAAACTCGCACTGCCGACCTGAGACGTCGAGTCAGAGAACTCTCATCCCACCCTGAAGAGGATCGGGGACTGTAGTTTCTCTTCTTTTTATGTGTTTTTGCAACTCTTGCTGGGGAAATAGCGTATTTCTGTACTCCCTTTTTTTTGAAAAATAAAGAAATACACTATCTCTTTTTTTTGTGATGTGTTCATTTTTGATCTCATGAACTTGATGATTTATGTGGACCTATTATCTTTTGCGCACCTTGGTTTTAGGTACAGATAATAAGTTTGAAGGAACCAACATGTTTGCTCAGAAGTAATATGGACATGGCAATCATTAGGTTCAAATGATAGAATCTTCCTACTCAGAGGTATTTATGGACGTGGTAGGAATGATCCTGGGGGATACGCTGAACAACTCAGAGGTAATGTGGACGTGGAAGTTCTGCGATCAATGTACGACAACACAGGAGTTATTTGTACGGAATGTTTACTCAGAGGTAATGCAGACGTGGTAAACATGAAGGATAGCGTAAGCTCACGAAATGTAAGGTTGCGCTTTGTAGGATGTAGAGAGACAACTCAGAGGTAATGTGGACGTGGTTATCTTTCTACGGAAGGATGCCACGGAACAGCTGGGTTCCGGAAGCGTTTGATTTTTGTGAAAAGAGGTTGTTTGGAGAAATACATGTCTTGGAGGATGTCAAGAATAGTACTTCTTTAGGAACTTGCCATTGATGGGCATCATGAACAAGTCCCCATTGGGTTTGGCGAGGCGGTAAGCACCGTTTGAGTATACCGTCTCAATGATGAAGGGTCCTTCCCATTTGGGCTCGAACTTCCCTGATGTCTTGTGAGTTAACACCATTGGCCTTCTGACTGCTAAAACCAGGTCGCCAACTTAGAAAGTTCTTTGCTTGACCTTCTTGTTGAAAGCCTGTGATATACGGGCTTGGTAAAGTTCGATGCGTTGTTGAGCTAGGAGACGCTTTTCGTCAAGTGCCTCCAGTTCCCGCAGACGACGATGTTGATTGTCTTCTTCTGTGAGTTTGTTTGTGATTGCCACGCGGAGCGAAGGTATCTGTATCTCGAGAGGCAGTACTGCTTCGCTCCCGTAGACCAGGGAGAATGGAGTGTTGCCTGTTGGGGTCCGTACCGTTGTGCGGTAGGCCCAAAGGCATTCGCCAAGCTTTTCGTCCCAGTCGCGTTTGTTGGATGACACGACCTTTTTGAGCAGCCTAACGATAGTCTTATTGAATGCCTCAGCTAATCTGTTTGCTGCCGGATTGTAGGCGGTTGAGGCCACGTTTTGAATACGATTCTTGTCACAGAACCTGCTGAAAATGTGGCTGATGAATTGGGGACCATTGTCATGAATGATTCGCCTGGATACTCCGAAACGGTAAATGACATGGTGTTTGATAAAGCTGACCACCCTGGAGCTTTTTACTACCGCTAGTGGGACTGCTTCCGCCCATTTAGAGAAGTAATCGGTGATGGCCAGGATGAAACGATGTCCTCTTGATGAAGGAGGGGTGATTGGTCCTACAATGTCCATGCCCCAGGCTTCGAATGGCCAGGAGGCGACTGTAGGATGTAGTGGTTCAGACGGTGTGTGTATGAAGTCTGCATGAAGTTGGCATGCATGGCACTTCTTAGCATATTCTACTGCGTCGGCGGCCATGGTTGGCCAGTAGTAGCCCATACGTCGCAGTCGATCTTGCAACTTAGGACCGGGTTGATGAGCTCCACAAGTTCCGTCGTGAGCTTCTTGAAGAGCCTCGGTTGCTTCTTCGTTAGACAGGCATCGAAGGAGGAGCCCATCGAAGGAGCGTCGGTACAGCGTTTTAGTGGCTGTATCGTAGTAGAATCGAAGAGAGCGTCTCCTGACTGAGACGGCTTCCTTCGGATCTTCCGGAAGGATTCCGTAGACGGCGAAGTCGATGAACGGGAATCTCCAGTCTCGGATATTAACATCGGTGTTTGTCGGCACGGCGTGAGCCATTTGCAAACATAGGTTGTTTCTGGGATAAATCAAGTCTCGGCCAGTTACCGTGACATGGTGTTGAGTACCAAGGGGCACGGCCAATGAGGCTGCGAGGCCAGCCAGAGCGTCAGCCTCCAAGTTTTGTAGACAGGATACATGTTCGATGAAGAACCCAGTGAAGGTTGAAATAATGTTCAATGCAACTTCATGGTAAGGGATCAAATCTTCATAGCGAACCTCGTATTGCCCCCGAATCTGGTTTACGACGAGTTTCGAGTCGCCGTAGGCTTCCAGATGATCCACCCCCAGCTGTTGTGCTAGCTGGAGTCCCATGACGAGTGTGTTGTACTCAGCAACATTGTTGGAGCACGGCTTCGAAAGAGAATATGCGCACTGGATGACCAGCTGATCGGGGGAGACCAAGACTACCCCCACTCCTGCGATAATTTGGCCGTTGGGGCCCGTTCTTGAAGCGCCATCGAAGAACATCCGCCAAACGGGGCTTCCTTCAGTGACGTTTGATTCTTGGACTTCATCCGGGATGTCTTCATAGAGTTTTAAAGATTCTGGAATGGGGTGTACAGCTAAAAAATCAGCCAAAGCCTGACCCTTGACCGCCTTCTGCGGGACAAACACCATGTTGTATGGCGTTAGTAGGATCGCCCATGTAGCCAGCCGGGAGTTTAATGACCCTGGCTTCGTCATGAGAACTCTGAGTGGATTGACTCGGGAGATGACGTGAATTGTCTGGCCCGAGACGTAATGACGAGTCTTCTGAATGGCAAACACCAAAGCCAAGCACTCCTTTTCAACGGGGTTGTACCGGTGTTCGGCCCCGATGAGTGTTCGACTGAGGTAGTAGATTGCCTGCTCGTAGCCTGCATCGCTGTTTTGAGCCAGTAAAGTGCCGAAGGAATGATCCATGGCACGGACGTAGAGGAGGAATGGTTTGCCGGCGACAGGTGCCACTAGGACTGGCGGGCTTGTCAAGTAAGCCTTGATGTCGTCGAAAGCCTTTTGGCACTCCTCTGTCCAGACGTAAGAGACTCCCTTCTTCATGAGCTGAGTAAAGGGTTGACATTTACCGGAGAGGTTTGCTATGAACCTCCGGATGTATGCCAGACGTCCCTGTAAGCCCCGAAGTTCTCGAAGGTTCTTCGGAGGGTCCATGTTGAGGATGGCTTTAGTCTTCTCGGGATCGACATGAATGCCTTTTGCCGTGATGACAAAGCCCAAGAATTTGCCGCTAGAAACCTCCAGAAAGGATTTAGCGGAGTTCATTTTGAGTTGATGTGCCCGCATGAGATCAAAGACCGTCCTCAGGTCCTGTAGGTGATCTCTTTTGAGGCGGCTCTTGACTGCGATGTCGTCAACATAGCACTCAACTGTCTTGCGAAGATGTTGACGGAAGATGGTACTCATCGCTCGTTGGTATGTTGTACCGGCATTCTTCAAGCCGAAGGGCATTACTGTGTAGCAGAAAACACCTTTCGGAGTCCTGAATGACATGTGTTTTGCGTCATCGGGGAACATCTTGATTTGATTGTAGCCTGAATACCCGTCCATGAAGGACATGCGTTCAAAGCCACATGTGTTGTCGATCATTACATCGGTGATTGGGAGCGGGAATTCATCCTTCGGGCAAGCAGAGTTGAGATCCCTGAAGTCGATACAGACTCGTATCTTCTCGTTCTTTTTGGTGACAGGGACGACGTTGGCTACCCAGTCCGGGTGTTGTTCCTCACGGATGAAGCCACTGGTCAAGAGCTTGTCCACCTCCTGATCGATGGCATTCATGATGTCCGGGCGGAAGCGTCGCTGTTGTTGTTTGATAGGTTTGGTATCTGGTAAGATGTTCAACCTAGGCATCGCGATCTGTGGATCGAGACCCGGCATGTCTTCGTAGCTCCAGGCGAAGACGTCAATATACTCTCTAGCCAGTTGGACTAAAGATTCTCGGTCTTCTCCTTCCAAGCTTTTGCTGATAAAGATGGGTTTAGAAGAAGACCCATCCCCGAGGTCGATCTGCTCGACTTCGTCTTCGGTGGGAGGTTCTCGTAACTCAAAATGAGATTCCCATTGTTCCCCTAGGCGTTGGGCCCAGGGTTCTTCTTCGAAGGGTTCTGGTGCTTGGTCTTCGCCTTCACCTTTTTGAGGTTGTGCTGAGTCATGTTAGCTGACAGCACTTTCCTGAAGACTGATCCGATACTGGTATCGGAATCCCACGTCGATGCTTCAGACGAGTGGGAATGTTCAATGTCTTCTGCGTCTGAACTCTCTGGAGTTGATGGCGGCGTGACATAGCCTAACCCCCGTCGAGTCCGATTATAGTAATCCTGTGGCTTTCCATTGGGCATCGAAAGCCGGACAGGGAGATGCCGACCCTTGCCGTAGTTTAAGCCTTTGTTGCTTTTCAGGTCGTAGCCCATCTTTTGGATGATGTGCTTAGCCGCATCTGTGTACCGATAGACTTGTACTCTGCCGGTATCAGGTTCGGGCTCGATTGACGGGAGATCCCGACGACGCTCGATTTTGCCCGAGATGATGGTGCCTTGGTCTCGGCTCCGTGGAGGGACTATGAAGACTCCTTGAGACGGGACTATTTGATTATGGTAGACGGTCGTTACTTGTGTTTGCAACGACCGTAGAGCGTTGTCTAATGTATACATGGCATTCCAGTGTGGAAGACAAGAATAATTGAAAGACACTCTATTATTGATAAAGTGCGAGATTTTATCCCTTGGGATTACATTGTCTAAGGAGGGTGCGTCTACATCAGCAGAGATATATTCGCCAAGCTCCTCATCTGTAAGCACTGGGGCCGGATCAGGAGAGTCCTCCACCGCTCTGACTTTGGGGTCTGAGAGGGTTATGTGAGCCCTCTCCGGCATCTTGGATGACTGCGGCGGCTTGCCTTTAAGACGTACCTTGAGAGGTGCCTCGGTTGCGCCTCCGATGAGTGGCGCCTTCCCTTGTAATTTTACCACCAGAGGAGCCGCTGTTTGAGGTGGCTTTCCCTTGAGGCGTATCTTCAGGGGAGCTTCGTGAGTCGGTGCTTTCCCTGATAGCTTGATGCTCATTGAAGGCGCCTTCTGGGGAGGCTTGCCCTTCAATCGGATTTTCAAGGGGGCGTCGGGAGTCATTTCGGGCTCCAAGTCCGGCTCTGTTGTCGTCTCTGCTTCATCATCGGCGTCGTTGGCTTCCTCCTCGTCAAGTGGCTTGTACAAGTCGAAATCGGTGAAGTAGGCCTCAATCCCTTTGAAGGGATCGATATCTGCAAACTCCGTCCGGATGACGCCGTTGGTGGATACATATTTCATGCATTGGTGGAGCGTGGAGGGCACCACCATGTACTCATGTAACCATGGTCGTCCGAGTAAGATGTTGTAGTTGACCTCGGCATCCACCACATAACAAGTCACCTCAGTTTTGAGGCTGCCGATGTGACACTTCAGCCGAATCTTGCCCAGTGGCTCGCTCTTGCTAGCGTTGAAGCCACTGATGGTCGTATTGGAGGGCGCCAGCCGGTACATTGGGATCCCTAGCTTTGATAGCAGCGCCTTTGGAATGATGCTTAGGAAAGACCCCGGATCGATCTGAATCCTGCTCACCTTTACCGAATCGATGTACCCTGTGTAATACAACGGTCGGTTATGTCGGTGATGCTTGAGCAGCATGTCTTGTTGGGTGAAAGTTATGTTTGGGATAACTTCATCCGCACAATGACAGTGTGCACAAGTAGTTGGGAGGTCTTCAGGCTGCTTGATTTGACTGAAAAAGGATTCGGCATCCTTCAGAGCTCCGCAGAGAGCTTCTCGGGAGTCCTTGGAGAGACGCAGGAGCTCGAACAAAGACAAACGTGCAGGAGTACTGGCCAGTTGCGCCAGAATGTCAAAATTGTGGGGCTTGGCTAGCCCCGAAGCATTTTCTTTCCGCAGAGGTCTGTCGAAACGGGCCTCCACTTGCTTTTGTTTATTGGCTGCTGAGGGCTTGGATGGACCCTCCTCAGGGATGGTGCCAGGAGGCACCACTTCGGCGGCAGCTTCACCGGGCTGGGAGTTCTGTTGTGCACGCATCTGCACAGGAAGCGCCTCTTCCGTTGAAGAAGAGACCGTGCGGCAAGACTTGATCTTCCTGCCTTTTGCTTTGGAGGTAGGGCGTACCTCCGGTTGAGTTACCTCGGAGACGAGGTCGGGGTGAACCCAGAGGACCTCTCCTCGAGATGTGGTGAGTGGGACAAGTCCACTCACATTGTCACGGGTGGGTGGCAAGTTCACCACCTCCATTGTCGCCTTAGGGATGGGGACGACGCCATCTTGTGTGGTAGTCGGCGGCAAGGTGCCGAACTGAAGTGACACCACATTAGCTGACACCGTCTTCTCTTCGTAGTCGACGGAGATTACATCCGCATTGATCATGCGCTGGATGTAATTTTTGAGGACGTAGCAGTCCTTAGTCGGGTGTCCGACAAACCGATGGTAGTGACAGTACCTCGGGTTGTCCACTTTCCCGACTTCATCGGGCCGCTTCGGGTCCGGAAGCTTGATTTTGTCACCCTGCTTCAGTATCTCAAAGAGTTGCAGGGTGTCGTCATCATTGAATGAATAAACCTCCTTGGGTCTCGGTGCCAGTGGAGGCTTTTGAGTAGGCGCAGGTGCACCCTTCGAGGCATTAACAGTCAATGCCTGTTTCCCCTTTGTTTCTCGTCCGGAGTTGTTGATTGCGGACTTTTTTCCCTTATCGTCAAAGGCGGGGAAGCTAACACCCAGAAGATGTGCATTGGCCGCCTTCTTCTCTGCAGCTTCAGCTTCGATGATTAGGGAGCTCCAGTCGGGAGGGGGAGTAGAGTTAAGCCAGAGCTTTACTGCAGGCAGCATGTTCATACTGCAAGCGAAGAGAAGCGCATGTTCTGGCATGCCTGGAGGTAGCCTGAAGCAGGCCTGACGGAAGCGTTCGATGAATGCCCGAACCGTTTCCTTGTCCTTCTGGCGTATCTCAATGAGAGACGCCATCGTCATGTCCTTCCCACCGTCGTAGAAGCGGTCGAGGAAGAGGCGTGTCAGGTCGTCGAAGGACGATATGGAATTATCGGGAAGGCTGCAGTACCAGTCATACGCCACCCCTTTCAGGGCCCCAACAAAGATGCTGGTGAGGAGCGCGTCCTCCTTCGGAAGATGCCCTGTCTGCGACTGGAAGTACGTCAGGTACCGTCGTGGAGAGTCTTTCCCGTCATAGGGCGTGAGTGTTTGTGGTTTATACTTTGGAGGATAAACCACCTTGTTCCACTCAAGGGGATAAGGCTGGGGAATGCCCATCTTCTGGCGCTCCTCCTGCCTGTTCTTGGACTCGAAGCGCTCCCGCAGATCTTTGATCATTTTGACCACGTCCTCCGTGGAGCTAGGAGTCGGGGAAGGAGGTACCACCTGGAGTGGAGCGTTTGAGGGCTCCGACGTCCGGGGTGCTTCTGTGTCTGAGGGTGTCCGTTGGAGGGGCACACTCGACTCTCCATTGGCTCCTGGGTCACGACCATTTGAAGGTGTCCTGATCAAGGCCGACCGCATCTCAAACACTGCTTGAGTCGGTGCTTGCATTAAGGCACAGAGGGTTTTGAGTCCTCCCTCTAGCGAGTCTATGCGCTGGACAATGTCCTGTGGCGGCGCATCAGTCTCAAGATCACCCCCGGTCATGTATACTGTCATGACACGGCCGGAAGTGGATGGATCAGTTGAGGCTTCGCTCTCAGCCTCGCTTTCATGTGGGGGAGTCACTTCTCCTGGTGTTTGGCCACCCCCAGCCACATTCTGGAGTTCGTCTTCGACAGGCGCATCTGCAAGGGCCTGACTGCCCTCAGCTCTGTCTTGAAGGGCCTCTTTGTTTCCAGCACTACCCCCAGCGGTGTCCTGGAGGACATCGTCATTTTGAGGGGCTTCAGGGAGGCCATCTTCGCCTTGATGAAGATCCGTCGCAGCTGTGCTTTGGACATCTTCGTCTTCGGGAGGAGGCTCGACAAGGGTCTGGCTATCCCCAGCTTCCTCCAAGAACTTCTTCCTCGACCGAGTGCCTTCGAACACTCCAGAGGTCGAGACAGCTGCCTTGGTTTTCCTCGGCTGGCTTTTGGATGAAGGCGAGGAATTGGCAGTCGTCTTCCGGTCAGATGAGGAGTTGGAGATCACGTTGCATGAAGCAACCTTTAGCTCCTCTTCTGCTGACACCTTCGTCCCAAGGCGATGTTGGAGGGATGTCGATGATTGTAGCCGTTGGAAGACCGACTGCTTTGGCGGTACTGCCGTCTTGCAACAGCAGTTGATGGTGACCACTACACAAGTGTGCCCCGTGAGAGGCGCATCGTGCTTGTTGGTCAACTCTCCTGACCGGCGCTTGTGAGTGATCACGTTGCGCAGGTCGTTGGAGGAGAGTGCTACCGTCACACCCCTCTCAGGCGCATGGCAGGGCCAAGCGCCGGGGTGGTTGGGTGAGTGCTACGCCCCCTGATCTAATACCAAGCAGGCATCACGATCAGTAGTGGGGGAACCACAGCATTTGAAGTGACTTGAACGGACCTCAAACGCACAACCAGAGGAGGCGCGGGAGTTCAAGACCACTGAGTTTGCCTCTCTCGGCTTGGTTGTGCACACAGTGAATGCGCCCAAGCGAGATGAGGACTTTGAAGGTCGACTCGTTGTTGGTGCAGAAGCACTTGAGTCAACCTTGTACAGCTTGCCATCGGCAGCGCGCGTGATTGTAAGCGCGTGCCTCTGGCCGGCTGCTGGCATATCACGTTTGTGGCGCATGGCCCGTGCCGCCTTGGATTTCTTCGTACCAGCCCGCTGGGGCGCATAGTACTCAGCATCTAAATTCTCCTCGTCATTACAGCGAGTGAGTCTGTCAAAGACAGAGGCTCTTTGTGGCGCATCAGAAGTGATGCGTGGGGCATTGGCTGCGCCCCTGCTCCGTCGACGTATCTTCCTCGCCTGAGAGGAAGATGGCTGGGGAACGTGGTCAGCCGCACGCTTCCCCGAGAGATGCGCTGCATCAGTGGGCGCACCTTGACTGCTGAGGACATCAGCAGGAAGAGAAGGCTGGACGGGCGCATCCCCTTCAACGGTGGTGCCCGAGGCGTCGACTTTGCGCACCCAGACTGCGCGGGTCTTCTTCGGCTTCGACAGCCGCTTCGAAGGACTCGCACTTCCTTCAGAAATGAACTCCTCGTACGCCTGTTGATTGAGGCGCACTACCAGCGTCTTGTGGGAGGAGCCCACCTTCACGTCGTCGGCTTGTGACACAACCTTTTCGGTAGAGGAGAAAGAGGTCCCCAACAGAGTCGCCAGCTTGTTTGCCATTAAAATTGTTTTGATTGAAATCTTAATACAAACAGAACAGTGATACAATATAGGACTTAGATGTAGTCCTAGGAGTACACTTTTGTTTAAGCTGGGTCCTTAGTGCCAATGGAGCGAGTGGTAATGCGTTGACTCCGTTGACCGGCTGACGACGGTTATCGGTTCTCTGAAGGTGTTGATTGCTCTGGGTGCTGGAGCTTGCTGAGAGGAGGAAGACGTTGAGTGTCTAGAACTGCCTCTCGGTGATTCCCTCTGTGTTGTGAGTCTTCTGTTCTGAGTCTCTCCGTGTGTGTGAAGGAGATGATCCTTCTATTTATAGTTTTGCAGGCTGGCTGCTCATGCGCGCATGCAGGATGCGCCGGTGTGGGGATGCCACGTGGAGGTTGCTGATGGAGGCGCATGGATGCTGCGCCCTGATCGAGGGGGAGAACTCTTCATACTGCTGTTGTGAGCCGGCACGTAGCAGAGAGAAGATCTTTCCGTTGCTGAAATCTTGGATGAGTTGAGTCAAAGGACACGTGTCGTCGACTCATGGTTTGAAGATCTCGGATTTGGTGGAGAGGAGTGATCTGGTAGGCTGCGCCTTGGATTGGGCGCAGAAGGAGGCTGCGGCTCATAACCTTTAGGAGTTACAAACCATTTGGGGCGCATGGCTTTTGAGGCGCATACAGGCGACTTTTCTTCTGTCTTTCGGGATCAGAGAGCAGTCTGAGGCGCATGGCTTTTGAGGCGCATGCTGATTTGGACACATGGCCGTAGAGGCGCATGCTGATGGTGGAGTGGCCACGTGGCAGTAGCCGTCGAAATAAAGTCATGATGATGCTGACATTGTCGACGCTTCGTTTTCTGAATAAAGCTATCAACTGTTCAGACTTTGGGAGGCGTGCTGCCAACTCTGTCAGTTCAGCATTTAATGTTGGTGACGTTCGATGGACAGCTGAGTGGGCGCGTCGGTTGGCGTTCCACTCGGTATGAAGATGTGTGGGGGCGCACCCTCTGTAATGCGCCGAGTACTGTAGGGCACGTCTGTGTGATGTGCCTGATGCCGAAGGGCGCATCCGTGTGATGCACTGTCTGGCTGGCGCATCGGACATGTCTTTTAATGATGCGGCTGTCTCGCTCTTCGAGTGCTATAAATAGCCGTTTGGCTGAATTCGAGGCGTCCGGTTCATCCATTTAATGTAAATTCATTGCACGAAATTTGGAGGGCCATCCACTTGGCACGTAGGTTTGATCTGCCCGACCTATAAATAGTGGCATGGAGAGAAGATTTGCTTCTCACTCCCTCACGTACTTCCAATATGAACTTGAACATGCGGGTGCATTCTGTTGACGAAGTGCTCCCGAGGGTGAAGATAAGACGCTGTGTTGTCTTCGATGCACTTGAAGGTGACTGTTACATCCAAAAGACGGAGTCGAGGGCTTCCGAGGCAGGCGGAAGGTGCCTGTTGCATCCAAAGATAGGGATGCTCGGGCCTTGTCCCCGTTATTCCGGAAGAGCCGTAGATCGGAATGGCGGTGCTATGCTTTAGCCGCGGTTTCGATCACGGTCTTCCTTCGGCTTTGAAGGCTCTTTCGAAGCCTCCCCTGGCCACAGCATTTGCGGTGCTCTTCTCTTCCTTGGTTCCAGCCAGAGGGTTAAATGCTTTGCTTGGCGAAGCACTTATCAGGTGAGCCTGGCTGGAAGAGCGGCACATAACTGGGCTCTGCTCGGCCAGGTGAGCCTGGCTGGAAGAATTTGGCTGAAGGGATGCACATAACTGAGCTGGATGCACATGACTGAGCTACTAAAGATATGGTAGGATGCGCCTGGTTGGAGGCGCATGATGTCTGCTGCGCCTGACTGACAGCGCATGGTGACTGGCAGCGCATGATGACTGCTGCGCCTAACTGGAGGCGCATGGTGGCCGCTGGCTGTAGACTTAGGATCTTTCCTTTGTAGAAATTCTCCTTTGTACAACTTTTTCTAGACATGTAATAGACTTTTATATATAAATAAAAAGTCCTTCTTCAAATGTCCATGGTTATTGACTTTGCTGTGAAGTGTTCTGTGCGAGTCCTGGCGCATGTAGTGTCTGGCGCATGGGCTTTCTGGTTATGAAATTCCATGCTTCTACATAAGGGTATGTGTATTAAAGGGTAATCGGGTAAATTCAAGATACGGGGTTCGGGTATTCAGATTGACTTGAAACTTAGGTGACTTGTTAGGTACACCCTACAAATGTCATATTTGAACCGATTTTGGCTCGGTTGACCCAGAGTTGACTTTTTACCCAAAAGTTAACGATGAGTCAACACTTTGTCTAAAATTGACCAAAACCAAACTAGAGTTGACCAGTTGACTAAAAGTCAACTGTTTGTCAACATTTGACCAGTTTGACCTAGGATTGACCTAGAGTTGACCAGAGTTGACCAGGATTGACCAGTTGACTAAAAGTCAATTGTAGGCCAACTTTTGACCCCATGTGACTTGCTTCGACTTGTTTTGACTTGCGATGTTTGGTATGACCTAGGGTTGACTTAGTCTGACTTAGATTGACTTGATATAACTTAATTTGACCTAGATTTGCTTGACAGGACTTAGTGTGACTCAGTGAGACCTAGTTTGACCTAGATTTCATATCATTCATTATAAATCATTCTTAACTTGTTAAACCTAATTTAACATGAAATATCTCATCTTTAGGTTTATGATTACCACTCTGAGCATTGATATACCCTACAGCTCAGGACAGCAGGCGAGTACATTCACTGATAGTTTTTATTGTCTTGATATCTGCTATATCCGATTCAGTTGTAGTGTCTTACTTGATTCCTAACACGATGGTTCACGGACTAGTATATGTCGGATCCTGTCATGAGATGTTGTTCCCAGGTTACTTGGTATATTGTTACATGACTCGACTTGTTACTTGTACTTGTATAGACATGGACTTGGGAGTGGACTGATCACCTGCTTTTGAATCCCGTGTCATGACGTGTTATGTCCGGATCCTTTATACTATTCGGGAATGAGAAGTTATTAGTGGTTGTGTGATCAAATTTCCACATTGTTCTATTGTACACATTGTTCATAGCTATACCCTCGCCTCACGACGAATAAAGCCTTGCCCTACATCGTTCATAGCTTTCCATGGTGACCGGCCTTACCGCTCTATTGTACACATTGTTCATAGCCGGTCGGATAGAAAGAATGATCATGTTTCCCAAGCCGATCACATAATGCTCTAATAATTTAAGGCATATTTTATATTTACTTATCTTATCATATATCCTGTTCTGTTCTACATTCAGTACTTTCTCACCATGCTATGATATTCAGTGACTCACATGTTCTACATGCCTTTATGTTATACCTTGATTGAAGACTAAGTTCTGCTCGGGAGAAGGGTTACAATCCCGGTCCTTGTTTGGTTTAAGGGTTGTAACTCAGCTTCCGAACGGTTCCCAAGTCTTTATATATCTTTGTCTTGTAGTTCATTATACTGTCTCTTATAAAATTTGTCAATTCACATGGAACTGCTGTTAGTGTTTGTACTTGCTCATTTTTCTGACAGGATACCGTTGATATATTACAGATGATTCTGAGGCAGATTGCCCGACCTATTATGGGGTCGAGTCTGATGGAGTAGACCTGGTCCATGGCTTGTTAGTAGAGCCACTAGACTTTGCTCACCCTGAGTAGAGTAGCTTAGTTAGGGTTGCCTGGCCAACGAGCCAGCTAGTACTTTCAGAAAGTAGTATTTCATATAATATTCTGTGACTCTGTGGTGTTGTGTATAGCTTTGGGCTTGTGTGGATCTCGAACTTATTTCCTGCTTTCATCTATCATATTTTCTTTTATGCTATCTATCCTAGTTTGCTTTGTGATTGAGACTGTATTGCTATGTCACCTCCATTCGGAGTGTATATACTGTACAGGTACCTTTATCTGTTTAGTTGTAGTATTTATAGATGACCTAGACAGCGTTCTACCGCCGATGCTGCGGCGTAGGCTGGACGTAACCACGTACTCGTGCCCCTAATCAGGGTGCGGGTCGTGACACTCATTTAAAGTCGTCCTCACATTCCGCAGATGGTTATAAAGATCTCTCTCATCATATTCGGTATTGAAAAAGCCTCCAAACAGTGCCGAAATTTTATTAATTTGAAGTCTCTCTCGACTAAAAGATTTTGTCAATGCTTTCGCTATAGCAGGGACACGTCTTCTAGATTTTAAATGAATCCTTTTGCTTGGGGTAACCAATACATGACTGTGATGATCAAAAAAGACAGATAACTTCCGTAAATCTGTATTTTTAAGATTGACGATACGCATTCGAGCCTTGCATCCTTCTCGTATTGTTGAAGTATTTCTTTTGATTATATCTTCACCTTTCTTAGCTTTTCTCTTCTTGTAGGTTCCTTCACAGCTACATGAAAATTTCATACCAGTCGGATCCGAGCTACCGCATTTCCCTCTCAATGTTTTTTGCCTTCGGATGCTAAAACCATGCTTTTCTCTATAAGTTTGATAACAATCTTTTGCCTCTTCTATGGAGTTAAAAATCCTTCCAACAAATATTTCTTTCTCAACTTCAATATTGTTCGGTGCAGACACCTCTTCGTGTACATTTTCAGTAGTTGTATTAGTCATGTTTTCAACACTTCCCACACTCGTCATTTAATTATGTAATATGTGGAACAAATTATCAATACATAAAATCACGACAAGAATATGGGGACAACTAATTATCAATACTCATCATTTAATTATATATATATGAGAGAACATCAACTAATCTGAAAGTTTCTGGGGACAAAAGTTTATGGTATGTATTCATTAAAAGGCATGATATTGTGTACTTAACAATTTGTCAAGTTCAACTCTACATTTTGTTAATGAAGTTTAGGTTTATCCCCACACTTACATGAAAAGCAAGCTTCAATTAACAGTAAGCATGATATGAATATCAATTTCATAACCTTAATCATTAATCCTATATGCCATTTCAATGGAGTCAGTTGGAAAATTTGGTTTCTAAATTCATGTGTGGCATCCAATACATCACCAAAACATGCAAATATTGTTATTGTCGGGGCACAATTTTTTGATGGAAAACTGAGAATTCGTAACAATTGTAAAAACAATCGTTATTACGTAACACTTCACAGAAGGCACGTAACAGAAATTCCACTAATGCAACACTTTACAGAAGGTGCACAAATTTCTACCAACGCAAACACTTCACCGAAGGTGCGCTAATAGAATTCTGATAAACGAATAAGGTAAATTCTACTAATGTGTAATGCCTGTGGTTCGTATTACGTATCTTGGTATACGTGTACCTATTTTTGACTCGTATTGCATGTCTTCCTGCTTGGTTTATTTGGCATTTTCATTTCTTGGTTCACCTTAGGATTGGTTCGGCTAGGCTTGGGTTTGCTTATTTGGTTCATCATGAACCAAGTGGAGAACCCCTACCTACCACCACCATCTCCATTTATTAACCCCAACCACCTTTCTCTCTCTTCATTCAATTTCTCATTACTACTCTTCCTCTTCTTCTTCTTTACCGAACCCCCCACCGTAGGCAAGTGTAACTTGCTTCATGAAGGAATTCCCATTTTATTGTTCCATTTTCTTCTCCACAAGATTCTAAGCCTCTTTAATATTTAGTATTTTCAAATTCCATGGCTCCTTCCTTGTAGATCTGAGTTTCTAGTATTTTTGATCTTCTTAGTTTTGATCTACTAAAATAGCTTGTTTTCAAAAATTAAGAGTTTCATGTAGTAGGCCTCATGAATTGGCACAAGTTTGGTTTTGGGATAGCCGGGTTTCACCAAGTCCTGGCCGAGATGGAGTTTCCTTGAGTTCTGAGTTTTTACGCATGTTGACCTTGCCATATGGAGAAGATATAGTTTTACGCACACGTATTACGTGCCAGTTGTTTGCAAAAACAAAAGTGTTCTTTATTTCACAAATTTTGTAAGAAAATTACAATTGAATTCTGGGAAAGTACAACTATAGGAATCCGCTCTGAAGACGATCGCTTTATCCCTTGGACGATGTGAACTTTGAAGACGATAGCCTCTGAAGAATGCAGCAGCACTTTGGCAAGAACTCCTGATCTCTGGTGATAATCTGGAATGATCTGATCTTTATAATGAAGGACTTGAAACTCTATTTATAGAGTTCTGGAAAATAACTAATTAGTAGTTATTTCTGGATTGTGCAGGTTGGATTGTGCAGGAACTGGACTGCGCTGGCGGTTACTCGATCGTGGGCCAACTGTATGAGACGTGTGGCATTGTTTGATTGAAATGTGCTTGTTCGTGTACAGACGGTTGCCATGTGGTGAGCAATTGATGGCATGTAGGCCACGTGTAAAATATCAGTTATTTTGATGGATTGCGCCACTTGAGCTGTACTAGCTTCAGACTGTACTGGGATCGAACTACGCTGAAGAGGATCTGGCGAACTGCGCTGGCACAAGAAACGAACAGTTTCCTCGTTCTTCGGGCTGTCAGTTGTCAGAAGATCTGATTTTGGGTCAGGTAATGATGACGTTTCCACGTCAGCTAGCACGCTCGGATGAGTGCGCAGTTGAATAGTTACGTAATCTTTCTCCAGCGCAGTTTATTTGAAGGGTGCGCAATTTGATTTTCATTGCCTTTTTTGATGGGTGCAACTTGATTTTTAGGACCTACACCAGCGTATTGTTCAGCCTTTTACGCTCACGTCTTAACGTGTTCGTGTAGTGCCCCTTTACGCTCACGTATTGCGTGCCAAGCGTACTCATTTTACGCTGAGCTCATCGATCTTACGCTCGGGAATCTCCCGCTCGCGTACAATCGAGCTAGCATAAAATCCCTAGCTCGAGCCGGCTCTCACGAGCGTAAAGTTTGCCGAGTGTTCCTCGCGTAAAGCTTCCCTCGCGTAAAGCTTTCCTCGCGTAAAGCTCTGATCGAGAGTTGGCGTGCGTAAATCTTACGAGCGTAAAGCCCGGCTAGCGTAAAACCCCACCCACATGTACCCTTGCTCGCGTAGAGCTATCTTATCTTGCTCTTGCTAACGTAAGCCACTTTACGCTTGAAGGCCCCTTGGTCTAGCGTAATAGTACGCACGTAGACACTTGAGTCCCTATGGCGTACACCTTTATATATATATATATGCACATATATTTTATGCCCATTTTATATTCTTACGCCTTTTGTCATAAACTTGATAATCACGAATTTATCTAATATATTTGGAATAATAGTTGAACATGGCATGGTATGACAAGTATACCAGACATGATTATCTTGAATTGCTGTTGCGACGTCTAGCATGACATGACACGACTTGACAAGAATGATTGACTTGGACACCGTGGACGATTGTGTTTGTACAAATAAATAAGTACTGTCTTGCATCATGTCTTGGACGTGGACCCCTGAATACCACGGTCAGGGACACCTACTGAAATTGACTAAGGCTAATTAACTAGAATAATTCAGTAGACATGAAGATGTTTCCAGCTACAGGCAATCCCGTTATCTGGGCGCATTCAGTGGACTTGTAGCCTACCGACGAGTAGGGCACATTTCTAACACACAGTCACGTGTTGCATTCTTTATAAACGGACATTCGACCTGGATAACCGGATGGTCTACAGGGATTATGGCTGTTGGGATAATCTCATTGCATCTTACTAGTAACTAGGCCTGTGATAACCCTAGTTAGTTAAAAGTATCAAGCCGTACTCTTGATTGGTCGTGATTGATTGGATGGAGTTTATTCCAGCTTAGTCTTATTCTGATCCTGTGCAAGATTGTGACATGACATGATTATTGATGCTTGCCTTAGCAGTAACAATCGGGAGTCCAGTTCTGTTCAGGCGAAGGGTTACAACCCCGGTCCTTGTTTGGTTTAAGGGTTGTAACCTGGCTCCCGGAGCAGTTATGTGCCCTCTCTTCGTTATTGTCTTATTGCAACCCCATGCCATGTTCGTCATGTTTTACCTTACCTTAACACCATGATTATTTATACTGGCCTTAACAATAAAGTTCAGCGGTCCAGTTCTGTTCAGGCGAAGGGTTACAACCCCGGTCCTTATTTGGTTTAAAGGTTGTAACTGGCTCCCGGAGCAGTTCTGTGTCCTCTTTTCGTTTATTGTCTTCACTGTACCAATAGTATTTGAGACGGGTTTCTATTCAGGTGAAGGGCTGCAACCCCGGTCCTTGTTTGGTTTAAGGGTTGTGACCTGGCTACTTGAGTGGTTTTTTTGTACTCAGTTTACTGTTGTTATCTCTATTATTATTAGTTCTTTACTTATTATTTATCTTTAATATTCTATTATGATATGCTGGTTTTAGTTTCTAAGTGAAGCCTCCTTGTGGCACTTGCTCTTTTTGGGGTCTGACCCAACTGGTTTTGTATGGCCAAATATCGGAGCAGCTTCAGAGGAACTACCTGTCTTCCAGCCAGATGGTGGCCACCAGGCGTAACCCTGGCAACGAGTAGGTTTCTTTTTGTCCTCCCACTTGATTGTAAAAGTTATTCTTTTTAGGCGTTTAGCCGGCGAGCACGTGTTAGCTCGTATTGCACCTTTACTTACTGTCTGCCTACGGGCTGTAACAAGATTGACAAATCCTAGGGTTGATCATGAATTGACTAAAACTCTTGCTAGTCTTGACATTTTGTACGACTAGCTTCATGATCATCCGAATATGTAATGTATGGGACGCCTTACTATTGTATATTTGGTGCTCTTACATCTTGTAACTGTTACAACTTGCTTGTGATTGAGACAATATGCTTGTTCATGACCATAGGAGACTGCTGGCTTGTAGTTAAACCCTCGTGTATCTAGACAGCCGTGACCGTATAGCGAGGTGGGTTGCACTTTAATATACGTAGCTGGCTATGTACGCCCCCGCTCTCCAGTATTCTGGTTCTGGGGCGTGACATAATGCAACACTTCACAGAAGGTGCACAGATTTCTACCAACGCAAACACTTCACCGAAGGTACGCTAAAAGAATTCTGATAAACGAAGAAGGTGACAGACGAAAGATGGAAAAACTCTTGCTGGGATGAATGATCACCGTTGCTCAAAGCTTTATTCGCCACACACGAATAGCTTCCAAGAACCAGCAAGTTCGTCGGAGAACTTGGAACACTCTTGCTCTTCTGACTCTTCGGATGAACATGAACTCCCGTGCAAAACTCAATACTGGTACAATACCTCTCTTCTCTCTCACAGCTTCTAAACACTTGTAAACTTTCTGTCTACTACCTATGTATTAGTCCCTTCCTATGAAAGAGAAGAAGGAGACCTTATATAGGCCCTACAAAACTGCCCGGTTAGTACAATATTAGGGACGTGGTAATAACCACCCCAAACATGGAGCAACCGCTCAGAACATGCAAAGACGCATTCTGCCGTAAGTTGTGCCACTCGCGTAACCAGCATGATTTGCACTTTACGCACACAGCCCTATTACGCAACCTGGGCATACTATGCACTCTACGCACACTGCGTACGCTGCGCACACTGTGCACTCTACGCACGCTGTGCGTACTGGGCTACGTAACTGGGCCGACGTAACTGGGCTGCGTAACTGGGCCGGCGTAACTGGGCTCGCATAACGAGGCCCGCATAACGTGGCACACGTAACTGGGATCGCGTAACGGGCTGCATAACGTGGCGTGCATAACGAGCACAACTTAAACGCACTATGCGCCTAGCGACGATGCTGACGAAATGCCACATTATGCCTCATGAGCCCTTGAGCCCGAGTTCGAGCCCGAGCCCGAGTCCGTGTCCGAGTTCGAGTCCGAGTCGCTAAGCCCCTATGGGGCTTAGCTCCTATGGAAATAAATTTTCCAAGAGCAAAAGGCTAGAAGCTTACCATGGAGCCTTATTCTTATCTCTTAGTAAAATCACCCACATGGTTTCCACCTTTGGGTCACCACCCATGTGCACATCCCAACAATACATAGAAGCCTATATATGTTGAGATACCATATGGTGCATTTCCGATGTGGGACTAAAACTTTACTAAGCATGTAGAGAACAAGTTCTCTACATGTCAAGAATACAAATGCCCCAACAATCTCCCACATATCTCAATATATATGGGTTCGAGTGTTCCCTACAGTGACTGTCCATCATGCATTAGGAGAGATGTCGCGATGACTTGAATCTTTCCGCATGGGTTAAACAACAGACTATAATACAAGAATAGACTAAGCTTTGAATTCTGCACCATAGCTGAAGTTGTTCCCACTCACATAATGTAGTCACATATGCTTCTGGCTATGCACATTAAAGGCACTGTGCCAGCCTGGTTTCAGTGTATACTTTTGGGCGTCTACAAGTTTACCCTCAAGAGACGGTCTGATATATCTATCCATACACTATAGGTGAGTTCATTATAAAGAGACATGGCATGGAACGCTTTACGCTCCCCTTGCGGTGCAACGCCGCTATAACATGGCCCGAAGCCAAGACATTACCCCTCCCTGGGAATCACCCCATATCTGAGAACCTTTGTAGTGTCATACTACTATAGCATGAGGCAACTGCCTCTTTGTAGTGCCAAACTACCCAGCATGAAGTCTTAGGCTCCCTTGCGGTGTTACGCCGCAACAACATGGCTTGCAAGGCCGAGGCTTTATCCCTAACCAGGTACCTCATCGTGGTGTCGTGCCACTGTAACATGAGGAACTCCTCCTCTTTGTAGTACTGACTACGTCCCTCTTTATTTTTAACATACAGCATTAGGCTAACTGTCTATTTGCGGTGCTACGCCGCTGTGACTTGGCCTGCAAAGCCGAGGCTTTATCCTATTCCTGGGAAGCACCCCACATATAGGAACCTCTGTAAAACCCCTAAATTTCTACTTTTTATATATATATATATTAAATTTGGTACTGATTTAAATATTTTGTATTGTACGTCGCATAGTCGTATTGTACGTCGCGCACGAAATTTTATTTTTCGTAGTTGCTCGTCAAGTGCGAATATGTGCGAGCGTACATATTTTAGAAAAATATTTTTCTATTTTATTATACACTTTCAAAATATTATATAATTATTATTCTTGCTATAAAAAGTCTTTTTTATTTTTAGCAGTTATTAATCATAAATAATATTTCATTGTATACTTGGAAAAGCATAATCATGTATGCATTATTCGTGCATACATATATTTTAAATATTTAACTATTTAAATAAATCCAAAAACCAAATCAAGATTATGAGATTAGATTACTCTTGGTTTACTGCATTTTACGGCTTATGTATTCATACGAGGTTTCCATATATTGGAGTATATTTCGTATGTATACAGCTGACATGTCTATGTACCTAGTCCTACGTATTTTGGGACTGGGACGTTACATGTTTTTGTGGTGGCCCATGCAGGTCGAGTTTGTCACTTCAGTTACGTTACTGTACCGATGTGAACCTGCAACATAGGATTAGAATTATAGAAATCTCATCCATACAGCTTGACCTCTTCCCTTGGCTTCAAATTTCGAACTCTCATTCGACTTCCTTGAATTGCATCTTGTTTGATTCCTTTCTACCGTTGATTCTTATTTTCGTGCTTAGTGTCAACTAGGAAGATGACTACACTAGTATATGCTCATAGGTCAAACACATGGCTAGAATGGTTATATTGGCAATTGGAATACATTCAAGACCCTAATTGAGTTAAAAAGGCTTTTTAGTGTGATTTAATGATTTGTAATTGGTAAAGTAGGGTATTACCACGAAAAGTTTCAACCCTGAGATTTCTAAATAGTAAACACCAGAGGATTTATAGAATTTCATACTTGGTTTAAGAAATTGATTGATTTTCAAGATTTGATATTTATGATTTATTGGATTATAGTTATACATCCTTGCACAAGTATAAAATTTATTTGCTTTTCGAGTTGTGATATTTATAAGTTTTGGGTGATAGATATACATCTTTGAACAAATATAAAATTTATTTGATTTTTGAGTTTTGATGTTTATGATTTATTGTATTATAGTTATACACCTTTGAACAGTTATAAATTTGGTTTGAAAATGATCTTAGCTTTTAAAAATGGCCGTAGGAATTATTTAAGTTGAGTTGTACTACTTGCGATTTTTGTGTTTAGAAAATTTAGAATTTTAAGTGGAAGTAATGACGGTAAAATTTTGGTTTAAAATATTTGAAAGTTATGAAAACGATTTTTGAGAAATTTTTTATTTTAAATGGTGTCCTATGATTGAGGATTACAAATCTATTTAGAAAAAAAAAGGATTTTGACTGATAAGATTATTTGAAAATGTAGTTTAATGTGGGATTGCTAATATTAAATTTTTTTTTTTGAAGAATTTCGAATGATGTGATGGAAAGTTATTTTGATTGATTAAAGGAAGTTTTCATTTAAAAGTTGTGAGTTTGTTGGAATAACATAGCATAAATAGAAGTTAAAATTGATGAGAGCATTGAGGTTAAATTTTTGAGATTGCTTTTAATATGCTAAGAGTTTTGTTATAAATTATTTGAAAATTTTAGAGTGTTAAATTTTTGATTGATTGTGAAATTTTTATGGATTCGTAAATTATGAACTCTTTAGTTAAATAGTTGAATTTAAACGTTAATTTTGGAAAATGTTAGTAGTAACGTGATAAAATTTTGCTTTGAGATTTATGAGAGTGATTTAAATTTTTTTTGATGAATTTGAACGGCTTGGAGTAAATACAAATTTTGGTGGTATATTTTTGAAAGTTTATTTTTTTAAAACTTTTGGAGGAAACTTGAGTTAAAATATTAATGATAGGCCACAAAGGTAGCCTAATGAGTTGGAAGTATTCCACACTAATTGCCATGTCACTCATGACCATGATAGTAGTATATACACAAGTGTTGTTAGTCATCTACCTAGCTATGTGACTGTATCTCTACCTCGACTTACTCGACCTTCCTTCAATTCTAGATCTTTTAATTGCGACCTTCTAACCCATTTGCAATTTGAATAATGAGTTAATGGTTCCTTAACTGTATTCATCTATAAGACTATCTTCTCACTAGAACGGTGTCCCTAAATTATTTTTACTGGATTCTTTAATTAATTTTATTTCACGCTTTAACTTGATCTTCTTTATTTTGTGCATTAATTATCACCTCGTGAACTCCCACTTTCTATTTTTGATCTTCTGGCGTTCCCTACCGTGACTTGTATATTTGGAGTACAACACTACACTTTTCCTTCCAATAAATTTTATATGTAAGACCTAGACAAGTCCACCCTCCTGTAGACATCATATCCCACCAAAACCCATCTTCTTTTACTCTATTTCTTGATATGACTTTTTGGTCAAAATGGCCAAACTATAATCTTTACCATGATACCGATGTATTTTCGACCGCGGATAGGGATTCAACCTCAACTCAATTCTTTCGACCCGATATGTGATTGTGTTCTACTAAATTCCTTAAATGCTTAAATTTGTACTTTATCTTGATTGCTTGACCATTGTCCCATGATACTATTAGTTTAACTCTTGTAAGTTTGGTAGAATACCTCACCATCTAACAAACCTTTTCCTTGTGAACCACATTGGTAAGTTCACTTAGACTCTAAATTCAGAGGACCCTACCTTATCTAGTCTACCAAGCCATAAATGAAGAAACACTAGGACAACTGTATAGGCCCACACTTCGGGCGAGCCTTGATTTTAAAAGATCTGGGACTATTTAATTTTCTTCATCAGTACCTCCCTTGCACATATTTTGACTATCCCATGCTACTAATGTAGCTTCAATTTTGCAAGCTTATTTCGTCATCAAGCTTGATCATGACATATTTTATTGGATGCACCCACTAACATATTGTCTAATCAGAACCGGTGCATAATGGCCTGATCAACCGAGTGCACTTTGGTTCGCTTTTATCTATCGTTCTACGTGGATGGGGACATAGCTAAACTTGTCCTCTAGAGTCTCATCCGTGACTGTCTTGACAACTCCTTTTGAATTATTCGGTCGCCTTTGAACCACGTATTCGTATTCGATAACGCCTCCTTCGAACTCTATATTACGTTCGCCTTCACCTATTTTAGAAGGACGAAAGCGTCGTACTAAAACTCCTCTAACTGTCCTATCACCATGACCATTACCATCCAATGTAACTATATCTTTGTCTTGAACTACTCGACTTTTCCCTCGACACTAAATTTACAATCTTGACTTTCTAATCACTTGAATTTAAGAGTTATTACAATCGTCTCTTAATCATACCCTCAACCTAGACTACGACCATATAAACTTCCTTAAACCCTCCTATCTACCGTTGTGCCTTCTCACCTCCTCCTAATTCTTAATTTCGAGGACAAAATTCTTTTAAATTGGGTAGGATGTAAAACCCCTAAATTTCTATTATTTTTTATATATATATTAAATTTGGTACTGATTTAAATATTTTGTATTGTACGTCGCATAGTCGTATTGTACGTCGTGCACGAAATTTTATTTTTCGTAGTTGCTCGTCAAGTGCGAATATGTGCGAGCGTACATATTTTAGAAAAATATTTTTCTATTTTATTATACACTTTCAAAATATTATATAATTATTATTCTTGCTATAAAAAGCCTTTTTATTTTTAGCAGTTATTAATCATAAATAATATTTCATTGTATACTTGGAAAAGCATAATCATGTATGCATTATTCGTGCATACATATATTTCGTAATTATTTATTAATCTATTTTAAATAAAAATATAATTTTTGAGATTTATTAATAAATATTTTATTATTTAAAAATATATTTAAAAATATTTATTATTTTCGAAATTATTATTATTCGTATTTTGAAAAATATATTTGGAAGTTATGGTGGCCATTTAAATCTTGATTTGGTTTTTGGATTTATTTAGATAGTTAAATATTCGAAATTTATTTATCCCATTTGATTTTGAGCTAAAATTTAAATAGATTTAAATTGGATTTAATTGATTTGATTTTAAACTAAGAGAATTTGATTTGATTTAAATTAGATTTGGATTTGGATTTGGATTTGGATTTGATTGTTTTTAAATTAAATTAGAAAATATCTAAATTGGGTTAAAGGAATCCTAATTCTTATCTAATTGGAAATTCCCACATCCTATAAATAGGCAGGTACTCCTCTATATTATTTTCACCACAAATCATCTTTCAAACCATCCTTGTCAAAATTTCTGTCTTTTTTCGTCATAAATTCAGCCTCAATTTTTAAAGGTTGTAGCAATTTCGAATGACCATAACTCCCAACTCCGGACTCCGTTTGACCTCCAGTTTTTTTGTTGGAATCGTATTGAGGTATATTTTCCGAATATAAATTTTATTTTTATAAATTCGGAACTTAATTTTCTGGAAAATTTGTGGAGTGTCAGTGGTCCGAAATCTGACATATTTTAGTTTTTTTGAGATTCTGGGAGAACCAGGAATCAGAATCACGATCCGTTTGAAGTTTCGGAATACTGACAGAAAAATACACATCATATATTTTTCCTAAAAATTTTCCGGAATATTTTATTTTTGGTTTTTATTTTAGAAGTTTGTCACATCGTATGAGTTCATCTTGTGTAGCCCTGTGACTATTCTGTACCCAACGGGATTGTCGGTTTCTCCAGCAAGGACCACAGGCAAGACACCTTGCCATTTTCTGTTTAATTATCTTAGCTCATATTTTATGCATTATTTATTTTTTTATGCAAAATAAACTGTGATACATGCCATAACCTGTTAGAACTTACTGTTCATTTATATTTCCTGTTGTGTATTATTTTCTTATAAATTAAACCTAGATTTAAGGGACCACCATGTGTGTTGCATTCATTGGCCTTGACACGTGGTAACACGAAGTTGTGTGTCGCATGTAGAACACGGAAGTGCGTGATTAGCTGGCCACCAGTACGTACAAGCCATGCGATAGGAATAACCGCTAATAGAAATTGTATGCTAGTTTGACTTAGCAGTTTTAGAGGTTTACTATTGTGGATACAACATGGTAGGCATTGGGTGGGAAGAACAGCTCCTTAATGTATGGGTCATATATGCACTGTCCTGATTGCCGGTTATCTCCAGTGGGAGGTACGGTCCTGATAGCCGGTTATCTCCAGTGGGAGGTACGGTCCTGATTGCCGGTTATCTCCAGTGGGAGGTACGATCATGATTCCTGATATTCCTGATTCGGCCCATACTTCAAAGGTTTGTTCTTATTGCATTCACTATAGTACGGTTAGGTACCCTATTGCAGGCATCCCTTATTTATTTGAGCAATATTTATTCAGTTTATATTGCATGATATTATGTGTCTTGTTATGTCCCTCTGAGGACCTGGTTATCTCTCCAGGTGTGTGTTCTTGTCTTTCGCAGGTGCTCTAGCTCTAGCTGTGACCATCTCTATTTCTTCGAGGATGATTGCGCTTAGATCGTCTTCGCTTCGCTAGCCAAAATTATTCTTTGTATACCTTGTATTTCTTTTCATAGTTGGTAGTAGAATTGTCTCCGCCCAACTATATGTATCAATGACAATTCATTATCATTATATGACATCTTTTATTCTTATATTTCGTGGATGAGATTAGATTACTCTTGGTTTACTGCATTTTATGGCTTATGTATTCATACGAGGTTTCCATATATTGGAGTATACTTCGTATGTATACAGTTGGCATGTCTATGTACCTAGTCCTACGTATTTTGGGACTGGGGCGTTACAACCTCATCGTAGAGTCACCCCACTGTAGCATGGAGTTTCACTCCTTGTAGTACTGCTCTACCGTGCTTCCTGTAAAGCACACCAGGCATTCACTCTGCCAGAGAACTCATTAAGGCAATTAAGCCAACCTTCCCACAGGAACCGTTTTTCGTAGAAAACAACAGTAGACAACAGTGGTTATAGGTCCGTAACCTCTCCATGTCGAATAGAACATGTACCCACCCTTCCTGATATTCTTCCAGTTAATGGTCCTCCCTTGAACCAAAAGCTAGATGCCTAATAGATAAATCTTTGAACTAATAGCATAAAACTTTATGGTAGAAATACAATAACTAATATTAGAATGCCTTCAAGCCCATTTTATATGCTGAATCATCGACCAGCTGGCGCCTGAGGCCCTTGGTGAACGGATCCGCCAGGTTTTCCTGACTCCGAACATCAATCACTGCAATTACACCTCTCTTAATAAGATCATGTACTGCCCTGTGCTTTAACCGCACAGTCCTCTTCTTTCCGTTGAAGAGGTCATTTGATGCCACCGCCGCAGTCGCCTGGTTGTCGCAGTATATCGGTATTGCCGGTATTTGCGCCCCAACCACTGTAAGATCATACATGAGCTCCCGAAGCCATTCTGCTTCCTCGGCTGCGGTGTCAAGTGCAAAGAACTCATATTCCATGGATGACCGCAAGAGCATTGTCTGTTTCTTCGACTTCCATGATATAGCAGCTCCACCCATTATAAAAATATATCCACATGTGGACCTCTCGCTCTCCAAATCTGAGCACCAGCTGGCATCACTGAAGCCTTCCACTACCTATGGATCTCTGCTGTAGTACAGTATATATGTCTGAGTCTTCTTGAGATATCTCATAACCCGTTTTACAGCCTTCCAGTGTTCAACACCAGGGTTGCTCATGAAACGACTCAGCATTCCCACGGCAAAAGCTATGTCAGGCCTTGTGGCAGTAGTAGCATACATCAAACTCCCGATTACGCTTGCATACTCCAGCTACCTGACGCTTTTCCCTGAATTAGACTTCAGCTTCAGATCACACCTGTACAGCGTATCGATCCCTAAAAGATCCCGATACCCATAACGAGTGATCATCTTCTCAATATAATGAGACGGTGACAGCGCTAGTCCAGTGTCTGTCCGGATGATCTTGATCCCTAAGATCACATCAGCTTCCCCCAAGTCCTTCAACTGAACTTGCTCAAGATGAACCTCTTTGTCTCCATGACACAGCTCATATCTGTACCTAGAATAAGCATGTCGTCCACATACAGACAAACGATCACACTTTTTCTATCAGCGAACTTCGTGTAAACATACTTGTCAGTCTTGCTGACCATGTAGCCATTTGACCTTATAACCTTGTCAAATTCCTCATGCCACATCTTGGCAGCCTGTTTAAGACTGTACAAAGATTTCACTAACTTCTAGACTTTGTCTTCAAGACCCTTGACGACAAATCCCTCTGGTTGTTGCATATAAATCTCTTCGGTCAGCTCGCCATTTAGGAAAGTCGTTTTCACATCCATCTGATGTATCACCATCTTATGTATCGCTGTGAGAGCAATCAACAATCTGATGATAGTCATCCGGGCTACTGGAGCATACGTGTCAAAGTAATCGATTTCCTGCTTCTGAGAAAACCCCTTGGCTACTAGCCTAGCCTTGAACTTGTCAATAGTTTCGTCTGCTTTCATCTTCTTCTTGAAGATCCATTTGCATCCGATGGGTTTTGCTCCTTCAGGAAGATCAACCAACACCCAAGTGTTATTGGAGGTGATGGATTCAATTTCATTGTCAATCGCCTCCCTCCAGAAAATCGCGTCTCTGGTCTTCATCGCCTCATCATAGATAAATAATATAGGAATATCTATGTGTGTATTAAATATAGATATATTGTTATGTTTGTAATGTTATGGTTTGGTTGTTAGGGCATGATATTGCCTAGTAAGCCTAGATTAGTCTTATTAGAACCTAGAATGGTTTATTAGACCTAGAATAGACTAGTTTGACTTAGGTTTGACTTAGTTGACCTAGTTTGACTGCTAGGGTTGACCAGAGTTGACCAAGAGTTGACTTTGGTCTAAATTGACCTAGATTCATGTAGAACACATTGTAGTGCATTTTATTACTATTATGGACTTGTTGTGACTTGTGTTATTCTAATAGGAGCCAGACACCACTCCTCGGACAGTACTTTCATCTTGGACATTCAGATAGCAGGCGAGTACATTCTCTAATCATTTCATATCCTGCTTAGAATTATTTCCTGCATTAAATTACTTTACTTATTACTGTCATGTTGGTCACACGGATTGGTACTATATGGATCCCTTCTTGAGATATTATCCTTAGGGAGCATCGGGTACTACATGTTTTGTGTGTTTCACTTACATGGCATATCACTATGCTTCATTGGTTCTTTGATCACTTGTGACATATACTCTTATGATCACAGAGTCTCCTAGAATCTCTTATCCCATTTATTGGGTATCCTAGAATCTCCTAGAATTCCCATTTATGGGACATCCATGTATCACTATTCGGGGGCCTTTGCATGGAATCATAACATAACCCGGTTGGATCCTTGTGTATTGATTGGGGGGTACGGGGGAGTAGAAGTAGACTTGTGAATAATACCCAAGTAGTATCTCATCAGAATCTTTCCATAGTGTCTCATCAGAATCTCATATGCCATTTACATGTCTATATTGTACTCTGACTCACTAGCCACTGTTAGTCTTTATTTATAGTAGATATTTCTGTTACATCTCTCTCTCTCTCTGTTTACATACAGCATTTCTTTCAGTACATGTATCTTACTTTACTGCATGATTATATTTTCTAACCTGCTATGAACTGTTGAGATGTACTGTGCTCGCTCCTGTCCTGACTGGACCTGTTGAAAATATTATAGAAGACGATGAGGAGGCCTGTGTGGATACTTTCTACGGGGCAGCCCTAGACGATACTTGCGAGCTGGACTCTCAGGAGGACCCAGCTCTAGCTGAGGACATCACCTCCATTGCCTAGACTAGCTTAGTTAGGCCTTATTTTATTTTATGTTGTCATGAGACTGTTTAGCTAGACTTTATTTCTGTTCAGAGATTTGGAGTTGTATATATTCTTCTATATCCTGTAGCTGGGATTTGTACTCTGGATATTTGTTGGGATATTATCTTAGACTACTTTATCTTCTATATTTCCTTGAGTTCTATATCATATCGTGCTATCTCTTCCTTAGTTGTGATTGAGTTTATTTACTGCTATGTCACCCCCATTCGGGGAGTGTAAACTGTTTAGAGTTATATTGTTAGATGTATGTTGACCTAGGACAGCGTTCTACTGCCGACACTACGACGTAGGCTGGATGTACCCACGTCTCGTGCCCTTACTCTAGGGTGCGGGTCGTGACAGTAAACGGATCTGCTTCCATATGATAGGTGACAAAGTCACTTCCGAAGTCCTTTGGCCTCCTCACTCGCTTCGTTGACGGCTCAATGAGATCTGGTTCAATCGTTGTTTCAACAATAACATCTTCTTGGACCACATCTTCATTGAAGACCTGCGTACCCTCATTATTCTTCGGAACATCCGTAAGAACAATATTCTTGTGCCTTGCCAATTTTTCTTCAAAATATTCTGCGTCACAAGATTCAATGATATGATTTGACTCAATATCAAGAAATCTCCGAGCATCACTCTTCTCGGCATACCCCAAGAAAATCGTCTTAGTAGTCATTGTCCCAAGCTTCTGAATTTTCAGATCTGGAAGCTTGACATATGCCAGACACCCCCACACTCGAATGACATTCAAGTTAGGTCTGACTTTGAACCAGAGTTCATGAGGAGTAATGTCAGAAGTTGCATGAGGCACCATATTCAGAATAAAAGTGGCCGTCAGTGCAGCGTCTTTCCAGTAGCACTTAGGAAGACCCGCAGTCAACGGCATTGAGTTTATCATTTCTGTCAACGTCCTGTTCTTCCTCTCAGCTACTCCGTTGGATTGAGGAGAGTATGGAGCCGTAGTCTCATTGACAATTCCATATTCTTTGCAGAATGATGTGAATTCATAAGACCTATACTCCCCACCCCGATCACTTCTTATTCTTTTGAGTTGTTGTCCAGTTTGCCGCTCAGCTTCGGCCCTAAACTCCTTGAACTTCTCAAATGCTTCGTCTTTAGCCTTCAGAAAGTATACGAATGTATACTTAGAGAAGTCATCGATGAAGGTTATGAAATACTTCATTCCGGCCTTTGTAGAGAACTGTTTGAAGTCACAGATATCTGAGTGTACTAACTCCAAAAGATCTGTACTTCGATTAACCCGAGGAAAGGGTTTCCTTGTGATCTTAGTTTGAGCACAAACTTCACATTTCTCTACCTTACCCCCACACTTGGAGATAAGCCCTAGACTAGACATTCTGTTAATTCGTTTAGAATGAACATGTCCTAGTCTATTATGCCACAACTCAAAAGTATAAGCAGAATGAGTGATTGTATTAACAATATTGAACTGATTTATAAGCTGAATTTTGAACATTCGTTCGGTATAAAAAGCTTTTCCGAAATATATTCCCCTGATAGACATCACCATCTGGCCAGCATTGATGTCCATCCTGAGGCCTGCTTTGCAGAGTAGGCCTCCTGATATCAGATTCTTGGCGATAACAGGTACATGCTTCACGCCTTTAAACGTCAGAGACTTGCCAGAAGTCAGCTTCAATACCACTATCCCGATCCCAAGCACTTCAGCTTGTGCCTGATTCGCCACCATAACCACCTCAGAAGTAGGGGTGTAGGTGGTGAACCACTCCTTGCTGGAGCAAACATGGCAGGTGGCTCCAGTGTCTACCCACCAGTCAGCATCAGTTCCTACCGCATCAACCTGCACAATCATAGCAACAACATCAGTGATCATAGATACCTTACTAGGCTCTCCTTGCTCCGATTGCTTGGCTTTTGCTTTGCACTCATTCTTAAAGTGGCCCTTCTTGCCACACTTGAAGTAAGCTAAGTGAGACTTTGGCTTCTTCTTCTTTATTGAAGTACCATTGACTTTCAGATTGTCAAGGTCCTTCTTACTTTGGGAAGCCGTATGCTTTCCCCTTAGTTTCCTTGAATGCACCAGATTGGCGTTAGACAATTGTTTGGACAGTGCGTCCACCTTCAGTTGAGCCCGCATCTGGTCCTCAACATAGATTTCCTGCAGGAGATCTTCAAGGGTGATCTCCAGCTTCTTCCTATGCATGTTTGCGTAGAACTTGCTCCACCCAGCGAAAAGCTTTGAGGCAATCCCTCCAACAACAAACTTATCGGGGAGGGGCATCGCCTCGTCTTCCAGCTTCTGTCGCAGTTTCAGGAACTCCTTCACCTGCGGCAGCATAGACTTTTCATCCTCAAAGAACCACTTGTGATATCTTTCAACCACAAAGATTTTACTGGGTTCTTGTCTTCTTCATAGAGTTTTTCTAGAGACTCCCATATGTCTCTAGTGATAGTCTTTTTAGAATAGGATTCTGTAAGGGAATCTTCCATAGCATTCAGGATAAGTAGCCTGCAAATACTATTTTTCCTTCTCCATTTTGCTTTAAGTTTAGTAGCCGCGGTGATTGCGGCAGTAGACCCAACATCTGGAACAGTAGGTTCTTCCTCCAGAAGCACGTGATCTACGTCTTTGAGTTGAAGGGTGAGATAAACCTTCCTCTTCCAGACTTGGTAATGTTCTCCATCAAACTTTTCTAACTTACAAAAGTCAGAATTGAAGAGTGAAACATTAACGTTTCCATCGTAGCACTAAAGCTTTGAGATTGTTATTGCCGGGGCACAATTTTTCGATAAAAAACTGAGAATTTGTAACAATTGTAAAAACAATCGTTATTACGTAACACTTCATAGAAGGTACGTAACAGAAATTCCACTAATACAACGCTTCACAGAAGGTGCACAGATTTCTACCAATGCAAACACTTCACCGAAGGTGCGCTAATAGAATTCTGATAACTAAAGAAGGTAAATTCTACTAATGCAACACTTCACAGAAGGTGCACAGATTTCTACCAACGCAAACACTTCACCGAATATGCGCTAATAGAATTCTGATAAACGAAGAAGGTGGCAGGCGAAAGATGAAAAAACTCCTGCTGGGGTGAATGATCACCGTTGCTCAAAGTTTTATTCACCCCACACGAATAGCTTCCAGGAACCAGCAAGTTCATCGGAGAACTTGGAACACTCTTGCTCTTCTGACTCCTCGGATGAACACGAACTCCCGTGCAAAACTCAACGCTGGTATAATTCCTCTCTTCTTTCTCACAGCTTCTAAACACTTGTAAACTTTCTGTCTACTACCTGTGTATTAGTCCATTCCTATGAGAGAGAAGGAGGAGACCTTATATAGGCCCCTGCAACAACTGCCCGGTTAGCACAATGTTAGGGACGTGGTAATAATCACCCCGAACATGTAGCAACCGCTCAGAACATACAAAGACACGTTCTGCCGCAAGTTGTGCCACTCGCGTAACCAGCGTGATTTGCACTTTACGCACACAGCCCTATTACGCAACCTGCGCACACTATGCACTCTACGCACACTGCGTACGTTGCACATACTGGGCTGCGTAACTGGGCCGAGTCCGAGTCCGAGCCCGAGCCCGAGCCCGAGTCCGAGTCCGAGCACGAGCCCGAGCCCGAGTCCGAGTCCGAGTCGCTAAGCCCCTATAGGGCTTAGCTCCTATGGAAATAAATTTCCCATGAGCAAAAAGCTAGAAGCTTACCATGGAGCCTTATTCTTATCTCTTAGTAAAATCACCTACATGGTTCCCACCTTTGGGTCACCACCCATGTGCACATCCCAACAATACATAGAAGCCTATATATGTTGAGATACCACATGGTGCATTTCTGATGTGGGACTAAAACTTTACTAAGCATGTAGAGAACAAGTTCTCTACATGTCAAGAATACAAATGCCCCAACAAATATTGGCATTTATAAGCAAGTATTGACATATACCAGCTTCTCTCGGTATCTATTAGGTTGATAAAGGCCAATTATCACGACCCGCACCCTGAAGAGGGGCACGAGCACGTGGTTACGTCCAGCCTACGCCACAGAATCGGCGGTAGAACGCTGTATATATGGTCTGTAAATACTATGACTAAACAGATAAATGTACATGTACAGTATATACACTCCGAATGGAGGAGACATAGCAATACAGTCTCAATCACAAATATAAAACTAAGGTAGATAGCATGGAAAGGAAATGTGATAGATAAAACAATAAATGAGTCCAAGATCCACAAGTCAGAGCTATACACAAACATCCAGAGTCTCAGAAAATATATATAATAGATACTACAAACTGAAAATGTACTAGCTGGCTCGCAGGCTAGGCAAACCTAACTAAACTATGCTACTCAGGGTGAGCAAAGTCTAGTGGCTCTACCAACAAGCCACGGTCTAAGTCTACTCCGTCAGACTCGACCCCATAGTAGGTCGGGCAATCAGTCTCAGAGTCATATGTAATATATCAACGGTATCCTGTCAGGAAAATGAGCAAGTACAAACACCAACAACAGTTCTATATGAATTGAAAAATATTATAAGAGACAGTATAATGAAATACAAGATAAAGATATAGGCGACTTGGGAACCATTTGAAAGCCGAGTTACAACCCTTGAACCAAACAAGGACCGGAGTTGTAACTCTTCTTTCAAATAGAACTTAGTCTCAAATCATGATACAGTATGATGGCAGGTAGAGCATGTATGTAATGGAAACATATCATGGTGAGAAGTACAAAAAGTAAAGCTGAATTGGAATATAAGATACGCTAATAAATGTAAAAGGTGATTTGAACTATTAGAGCGATATGTGATCGGCTAGGGAGTCAAGAGAGAGTTATCCACTTGGTCCGGCAATCCGCGGTGTCCTCAACGGAGAGTCATTCCGTCCAACCTGGGTAACTAGTAATAGGGTATCTGCTACACCCTACGTGAGGTGAGGGTGGTGCTAGCAAAATAGTTACATGAAGGCTTTGATCACATAACCCCTAATAATTCCCCCATCCTCGAATAGTATCACAGATCCGGACATAGCACGTCATGACACAGGGTTCGAGAGCATGGGGCTAGCCTACTCCCAAATCAATGTCTATAGAAGTACAGAAAACACAGAAATATCATATACCCATATACCAAGAAAGTCCAGGAATAACATCTCATGACAGGATCCGACGTATACTAGTCCATGAACCGTCGTGTCGGAAATCATGTAAAACACTACAACTGAATCAGATATAGTAGATATCAAGACAATAAAAACTATCAGTAAATGTACTCGCCTGTGGTCCTGAGCTGATAAGGTGAACAGACGCTCAGAGTAATCACAGACCTAAAATAAGATACTATGAGTCAAACATGACTTCATACTGAAAAGGAAACTAATACAAGTCATGAATGCAAGTCTAAGTCAAAAGTAGGTTAATTTAGGTCAAACTGAGTCATACTAGGTCATACTGGTTCATACTAGGTCATACTAGGTCACTGGGAGTCAATCCAAGTCAAACTAGGTCAAACATGGTCAAAGGTTGACTTACAGTTAACTTTTTGTCAACTGGTCAATCCTGGTCAACTCTGGTCAACTCTAGGTCAAACTAGTCTAATGTTGACCAAATGTTGACTTTCAGTCAACTGGTCAACTCTGGTTTGGTTTTGGTCAAATCTGGTCGCTTAAAGGCTAAGTTTGACTCTCGGTTGACTTTTGTTGACTTTTGGTCAAAAAGGTCAACCGACGTCAAAACTAGTCTATGAGCACCCTATTTGATCATTACCAACCAAGGGAATCAAGTTCTAACCCTATCTTAGACTCTAGACTCAAATACCCTATTTCTAGGTAAAACCTATATTATCCTTACCATGTATCATGTACCACTCCTCACATACAACACTCACACAACTCACTCTCACCCAATACTCACATATGTCACTCACCTATAAGCTTTCCTATAGGTTTCCTATTAGTTTGCACATAGGCTAACCTATAGACTATTAACTACACATAGGCTCACACATTAACTCTCACACTCACAAACATAAACACACACACAAGCTGAAATTGTGGACAGGTTTTGCAGTAAAATGTGGACTGTTATTGGGCAGTAAAGGGACAACCCATAGAACTGAACTTGGGCAGCCTATGGAGCTATGTTTGAGGGACTGTTGTGGGCTGAAAATAGGATGTACAAGGCTGGTTTGTAGGGGCAAGTTTGGGGCTGTTATGGACTGAAAATTGGACAGTCCTAGGCTGACTTGTAGGCTGTGTTTGGGGTTAGTTCATGGCTGGTTTGTGACAGTATGTGGGGTAGTTTTAAGGGACTGTAGGGACAGCCACATAGGTGAAAAATCTGGACAGCCATGGGTGTTTGTATGGGTTGTTATGATGTGGATTGGGGACTGTTTTAGGACAGTCTAACTATGGTTTTAAGGGACTGATATGTGGCCAAATGGGACAGCCACATTGGGGTGAACTCTGGACAGTTAAAGGGCTAACAAGGGACAGCCATCAAGTGGGGAAATCTGGACATCACTTAGGTGTTTGGGGACAGCCAAGTGCTGGTCCTAAGGGACTGGAATGACAGCAAAGGGCTGCTGCTTTGGGCAGTGTTTCCCCCCTATAATCCCCCACTTAAACACCACTACACCACACTCATCTACTCTCAACCAATTACTCAAACACCACAACTACACACTCTCTAAACTAACACAACACACACACACTACTCCAAACTTGGCCGAACCCTGTTGTACCCACAACCAACACAAAATCCCACACACCATAATATATATCCACATATATATGAGCCAATATATATATATATATATATATATATATTTTTTTGCCAATATATATATATACATATATAGATATTAGAAATATGATACAATATGATACATAGGAAAACTCATTCCTAAACACTTATAAATCTGGAATAAATATTAGAACAACATTAAATCAATATATAAATGAATCCACATGTGTCCAAATAGGGTTTTCCCCATTAGGACACGAAATGGACACCAATGGACACAAAACCAAGGGGGTCATTCCTATGGGTCAACACCATTCTAATGCATGAGAGAAATGAGAAAGGGAAGGGATTTATACCTCCCGGTGACTCGAATCGAAGAAGAAATCTCCCGATACGCCACCGACACGTATGAATCCCAAACGGACACGGACAAGCTCCGAATCCTCTCAAACTTGGGTAGCTCCTTCCTTGGCTAGAATGGAGAAGGAAAGAAGAAGATTTGGTGAAGAAATTGAAGGATTTGGTGATGGTTTGATTAGGGATTTGCTCTCAAATCAATTTGGGGAAGAACAAGAGAGAAAGAGTGGAAGAGTGGATAATATTGAATGAAGGAGTCCTATCCACACATGGTGGCCGGCCACAAGGAGGGTTTTGTCCTATTAGGGAAAGCCCAAAAAGCCCCCTTCTCTAATCTATTAGTTAATACATGGAAGGGCTTCTAAGTCGGGGCTAGTTTGGTCATTCCTAAAACACTAATCAAATTAATCCTAACCAAAATAATTTAGTCTAGTCACTAACTAAAATAATTAACATGTGGGCCATGGCTAACTAGTGTGTGGGTCCACTAGGGTCAACACTATCCCGGGTCCCCGATACAAGTCGGAATGAGTTGAAATTCGAACCCGACTCAAATAACCCCAAAATAATTCAATAAATAAATAAATAATTCCAAAATAATGTTAAAGTGGAAAATTATCAAAATACCCCTGTTCATGAAAACTGGAGGTGACACCAATGTAAACCAATATAGGCATTATTTGCCACAACCTTATTTTTGTATATAAATTTTTCATGTAATGATCCGACATGACCTAATAAATTTATATACAAAAACAATGTTCCATAATTATTACGAGGAGCAAAAAAATGGAAAATTGAAGAAAAGACCCCTAAATCGATTTGTGCATAATCAATAAGAAAGAAGAAAGAATAAAAAGAGTCTTAAAACCTGTAAGTTTTCGAGAAGAAGGAGAAGGTCGTGGGAGAAGCAGAGGTGGAGGAGTCAGGGGAGGAGGAGGTCGCAGTCGCGGGAGGAGCAGGTCCCGGGAGGAGAAGGCCGTGGGAGAAGCGGAGGCGGAGGAGTCGGGGGAGGAGGACGTCGCGGCCGCGGGAGGAGAAGGTCGCGGGAGGAGCGGAGGCGGAGGCGGAGGAGGTAGGTTGCGGGAGAAGGGAGAGGTCTCTCCGTTTTTTTTTCTCATTTTTTTTTTTTTGCTTCCTTCTCTCTCTCTCTCTCAAAATTTTGACGGAAAGATTTGTTATTCCTATTTTTGTATGTATATATTTAATCTGTACCATACCATATAAATTTAATCTAGACCATAAATTTAAATACATCCAATGAATAAGCAAGGGATGATAATGGGGTGGATACAATAGGGGGTGAAACTGATCCCACTATATATATATATATATATATATATATATATATATATATATATATATATATATATATATATATATATATATATATGTTGAGATTATAAAAAAATTAATTTAATATTAATTATAATTTGTTATGGATATATATGAGTATCATAATTTAATTACTAACATGCATACGTGGATTTCTTGTCTGATTCGCAGGAGGGAAGATCGACATTCAGACCGGCAGATGTTCTGGTTTATGGATGGATAGGAGAAAACATGCATGTGTGGACCTAAAATGAGTTTTTCTACTAGTGGACTTGGGGAGCGGAGGTTTTACTGTGGGACAAGCTGCTCTCAAAGTGGCATCAGCGAAAGTGTCCAAACACGAGAAAGCGTGCACCGACAATCAAAACGTTTTCAATCAGTTCGTATTTGACACGTTTAGTTTTCTAGCACCATACACTATGGAGCTTCTTAAGAGAGCCAAAAAGTTATGCACAATAATGTCATGTCTCCCATGTCTATGGATGTAGTGTTTAGATGATTAATTTTGCCATCCAAAAAGGACTGACGGTGCAGCTTGTTGCCCGCTTGTCATCTATTTCGATACAATCTTTCTCTCTTAAATTGCTAATCAATACTACGACATAAATTTAATTAAAAAATATATACTAACTACTAAAAGTTAATATGTGTGGTGTTATTACAGGATAAATTACAACCGACAGTGCTCATTTGAAATACTAACGACATAAGACAGAGTAACAATCATCCTAATTTATACGAGAGACCGATGATCTACATAAAGAATAATGTGCATAGTAATCCAGACGTCTAAGACCATCTCCAGTGGTGATTTCTAAAATTGAGTTCTTATCCTACTTGGCATTGTACTTTAAGAAAATTTCTATCCTAGTTGGAAGAGTTTCTACATAGAAATTGTACACATACAAAAAATGTTCTTCAATGGTTTTCCATTTCTATCTTATGTGTCACATAGTAAAAGGACCAATTTAATGATGTGGGGCCCAATAATAATTGTCATAAGAGATAGGAGAATTTCTATGAGAGTTTCTACATGTAGAAACCCTCCTAGAAAGTTTCCATCTTATATTATTGCCACCTAGGATAGAAATGGTGATAGAAACCACCATTGAGAGAAGTTTTTTCTAAAATAAACTTCTTCCATAGAAATAGGGAATATAGAAGCCCCCATTGGAGATGGTCTAACAAGTAATTGTTCCTTCTCCAATCCAATGATACTACACCTCCATGACACATCCAACTAATATTCTATTATCTAAAAATAATCTACGAGTGGTCCAATGGTTTATGAACAAATAATGAATCGGTAAGTCCTACTCAATAAAATACTAACTCATACACGTGTCTTAATCGTCCCGAGCAAGAGTCGGGCATGTACATGCCCTAACATAAAAGCAATAGTAAAATCGTGTATTGGGACGGTGTCCGTATCCAAGCAGGGACGAATCTCCATATATAATGGGGCCATGGCCACCCTTGGCCAAATTTATCACTTACTATATATATAAATATCTAGCATATATATGTATATAACGTTAGCTTGGGCCACCCCAATGTCCTCATGAATCTAGGGTTGAGCATGTAACGGTTGAAAACCAAAAATCGAACCGAATCGAAATATGACAAACAGTTCAATTTTTCGGTTTGAAATTTTGAAATTTTGAAATAATGGTTTGGTTTTCGGTTCTTGATCTGGGTAACCGAACCGAACCGAAAATCGATTTAGATTTAGTAATTTATCAAACTATCATAAATTTACATATACTAATGTTTTGTAATCCCTAACTAAGCGCACTCTCTTCTTAAATTCTCTATCGGCTTCTTCTTTGAGCACTCTCTCTCTACCCTCAATCTATATATACTAATATTTTTCACATTATCTAATATAATAATTCATAAATACAATAATTTTATATTTTTAAAATAAATTGTTATTTGAATAGGCTCATTTTGCTAAAAATTTGAAGGTCCGACACATTGGCCCATGAAACCGAACCAAATTAATTCGGTTCGATTTTGTTCGTTTTTTATAAAAACGGTTTGATTTTCGGTTTTGAAAAATACAGTTTACAGTTATTTTAGTTTTCATATATACGATTTGATTTGAACCGAATCGAACCATTGCTCACCCCTACATGAATCAACTAGCGTGACAGCTTATCTAGCTTGGGATAATTAATTGTTAAAAAAGGAAAGAAACGATGACAACCTTGATTTTGGCTGCATAAATTATAATTTGTTCAATCAATTGGTCCACACTTATTCCTTTAAATCACAAAACCTAACTGGCTTCCATTTTGATTATATAATATTTTTTATTCCAGAAGGAAAGCAATCTATCCATTTTTTTCTATAACATTATGTACACGAAAAGGAAGAGAACCTATCTATTTTTATTGTATAATATTTTTAAAAAAAAATTGAAACCTCCCTCCCCCCCCCCCCCCCCCCCCCCCCCCCCTCTCCAAAGTTAAAAATTCTCATCACCCCTCAATTTGTTCTCCTCTCTCTTCTTCTTCGTCGCGGCTCCTCCCAAACCCTCTTGTCTCGTGTCTTTATCTCTCCGAATTTGACTCTTCTCAAACCCTCAGTTTTAATTATTTTTATTTTTTTCATAAAAATTGTATATCACACATACTGTATTTTATTTATATATTTGTTGTACGTTAACCTATCCATTTTGACATTTTCACTGTAGATATTATATAAGTTTGAATAAAACTAACATCTTAAAGTACACCTACGACTTGAGAGAAAAATAGATTTATAGAACCTTATTTTTTCAGGTAAATAATTAAACTTCTTATTATTCACTTAATTATGTTTGACCATTATGTTGATGACATTGTATAAATATTACAATAAAAACGAGTGACTATTTAGAAGATGACAATTTATAACCAATACATTGAGAAAGAAAAATTACGATGCAGTCTGATGCAGAAGCTCTTATGATGATTTTTGTGATTTGAAAACACATCTTGTGCAACTCTCAAGCCTTGATGTATCATTTAAAGATTGGTTTTGCTACTTTTTGGTTGTGTCACGACCCGATCCCAACTAATTGGGTCGAACCGGATCATGTCCAGCCTGCACCGTTGTTGAGACGGCGGCAGTAAGCTGTTCCAGTAGCAGGTAACCATACAACAACACTATATTTGTCACAACTCAACATCGGAAAATGAAACTTTATTAAACTTGAAAATTTAAATACAAATGGAAATGTTCTGAAATGAAATAACAGAAAGAAAAATGACAACAATGCAGAGAAAGAAAATCTATCTATCAGCCGGATCATCGGCCTCAGTCCCAACGTCCTCCAATGGGGACTCTGACAGCACAACCGGGTACAACACAGGGTCGTAGTAGCTGCTGATTAACAGCTCAGCATCCTCAATATCCCCTAAAAATGTATCTCCAGTCAGGAGGGAGCAAAGTACAATTCATGCTAATTTAACAGTTAAATTAAATAATAGAATCATGCAGTTCTAAACAGTTTGAATATGAACAGTTTTCAGCTGTAAAACAGTGTGATTTGAACATGCAATGAAATATAACCGGCTTGGGTTTGTTACAGTAAAAGATAGAGGATTTGTTACAGTATGGTCATACTCATTACACTATTCTCCCAGTCCCCAGTAGTTACAGTGCTCTCAGAGAGAGTTTCGTGTTTGCATCGTGGTTTAAACTTGCAGTAAAGCGATTAATTAAATAACTGTAAACTAACACAAACTATACTTGCCTCAAAGGATTTGACTGGAGAGGTAGAAGACTTCGAGACAGGAAATCAGAATCGTCCTCGAATTCCTACATTCGAAAAATTGACTCAGATTTCAGGTTTACCAATCTAGCTACGCTAGTTAAAATCTCTATTTGTGTCCTAATCCAATTTTATTCTTTTAATTAACAAAACACGAAAACACGATTATTTGTGCGTTGTTTTAGTACAAGGAAAAAAGATCGTTTTAAACTTTTGAATTCGAAAAACTTCGTCGATACCAGATTAATTATTAAAACTTGGTATTTTCATAGTTTATAAATATAAAGCTAATTTTCTTATTTAGTGAGAAATACATAATTTTTAATTAAATAAAAACTGATAGATTTTAGGTGAGAAAATCTTAATTATTTTTATACGAAAATACTTTTTATTCAATTTTACTCGTTTAATACAAAAACTCGTAAAACCAGAAATAACTAAAATCTAAGCTACCAAATACAGTTACAGACCACAGCTAGCTGGGCTTATGCCCATTATAATTTATTTACATAAATTGAAATAAGACAAAACTGCCGTTAGTCCTAAACTTTAAATATGAATAAAATATGATCAGAATTAAATAGTAATAATAAAGATAAAATATAGAGTCTCAGATATGGTCCAATCCTCAACTGGGCTAATGCCTCAACGTCCGGGCGAAGCCGGTTTCGTTTGCACTTAGCCGGGTCCATTGACCGATACGGTTGTCACCCAAATCCAAATATTAAATAAAATTCTGAAATCCGTTTTTAAATTCATTTTTAAAATAATCTAGAATTTACGGAAAAATTCGGCAGCATCTCCTCTGTTTTTGGTCAACCCAAAAACTGAAAAATAGCGCCGATAATTTTCCTGCAAATCCCAAACCAGGGAATCCCCAAAATATATATACAGAATAAACACAACCAATCCACAGAATATTCGGAACGACCCGAATAATTTTCGGAAGTCCGATTCCAACCCAAAAACTCACAGAACGCTACCGAAAAAATCCGAAAAGCCAAAACATACCAAAACCAATTCCCGAAATATTCAGGAAATCCAAAATAATCCACAGAACCTTTCCGAAGGTTCCGAAAAAATACGACGTCGCTAAAACCGAATTCCCAAAGGGAACCGGGGACCATTTCTCATCATAGACTAGAATAAAAATGGGCGGGACAGGGGTTATACCTCAGGTTGCTCGGCTAGAGCTCTCAGATGAATAATAATAGAAAGAGATGGAGATCTGGACAGGAAAATAATCCTGGAACAGCGCTGGTTCGGAGTCCGAGACGCGTCGGGGCGCTGGGACAGCAGCAACGCTGCCACAGAATAGTGGATCAGGGCACGTCGGGACGACACGGAAGCGGGGAGGCCGGCTAGGCGCGGCGTGGTAGAGCGCACGCAGGGGGCGGCGATGGGCGGCCGTCGGCGGGAGTTGCGCCGGGGAGGGCGTCGCGCGGGTCCGCGGTTGGGCGGAGAGATCTCGGCGTCGGACCGGAGGGGCTTCGGCCGAGTGGGGGCGCGGGCGTGAGTGCGGGGAGGGAGTCGGGGGAGAGAGGGGGTTAAGTAAGGATGGGGTTGGTTGAAGAAGAGAGATGGGGGTTCTGTTGTGTTCGTGAGGAGAAGAGAGTGGTAGTTTCTCTTCTGTAAGTAATTGAGCAAGAGGGAGAGGAGTGGTGAGTTGAAAAGGGGGAGTGGGTGAATGATTTGTGTGGAGAGGAGAAGAAGAGGGGAGGAAGAATAGGGGAGATAGGTGTACGTGTGGAGAGAAAGTGAAGATGCTGGTCCTCGTAACCAGCACAAGGAGAATTATTCTTTTTTTTAATAATTAACCAAACAGATTTTAGGAAAAGAAGAAATGGGATTGGGTTCGGGCTCAGGCTCGGGTCTGGGTTCGGACTCAAAAATCACTGTTATTAATTTTGAAAACTTTTACACTTAAATAAAATCATCATAATTATAATAATAATAATAGAAATACTAATAATAATTAATTCACAAAAATGGGTTTCACAATCTTCCCTCCTTAGAAAATTTCGTCCTCGAAATTTAAAAGCAAGGTTAGGGATTACCTTAGGTCTCAAACAGGTACGGGTACTGCTCCCGCATCTGGTCTTCTCGCTCCCAGGTCGACTCGCCTGGTGAGTTGTGCCGCCACATCACTCTGACTATTGGCGTCACGGTGTTCCTGGTTCTCTTCTCGCCTCTGTCCAATATCGCCACTGGCTTCTCCGGCACTGTGAGGCTGGGTCCAATCTCCAGCTCTGAATGGTCCAAGATATGGCTCGGGTCCAGGATGTAGCGTCTCAGCTGCGAGACGTGGAAGACGTTGTGGACGCCTTCGAGACTTGGGAGTAGAGCTACATGATAAGCCACTTCTCCAATCCTGCTAAGTACTTCAAATGGACCAATGTACCTGGGGCTTAACTTTCCTGCTCTGCCGAAGCGGATTGTTCCTCTGGTAGGCAAGATCTTCACAAACACACTGTCGTCTTCTTCAAACTCCAAAGGCCGTCTGCTGCAATCGGCCCAATGCTTCTGTCTGTCCTGGGCAATCCTGAGCTTGTCTCTAATCATTCTCATCTTCTCTGCTGCTTCGGTCACCATATTCGGTCCAAGCAACACTCGTTCTCCGACGTCGTCCCAGGCAAGTGGAGTGCGGCAACGACGTCCATAGAGTGCCTCGAACGGTGTCATCCCGATGCTAGCTTGGTAGCTGTTGTTGTAAGAGAACTCTACCAAGTGCAAATGGTCTTTCCAAGATCCTCCAAATTCCAGGACGCAGGACCTCAGCATATCTTCTAGCGTCTGGATTGTTCTCTCCGATTGCCCGTCAGTCTGAGGGTGGTAGGCGGTGCTGAACTTCAGTTGGGTTTCCAAGCTGTCATGCAAACTCTTCCAAAAATGAGATGTAAATCTAGTATCTCTGTCAGATACGATACTTACCGGAACTCCATGAATCCGGTAGATGTGCCACATGTACAGTGCTGCCAACTTCTCGGTGGATAAACCAACCTTGAAGGGGATAAAGTGAGCTGACTTCGTCAGTCGGTCCACGATAACCCAAATGGCATCATTCCCTCCTTGGGATCGAGACAGTCCCGATACAAAATCCATCGTTATGTGCTCCCATTTCCACTCCGGAATGTCAAGCGGCTGCAATAATCCTGCTGGTCTTTGTCTGCTTGCTTTAACTTGCTGACAAATTAAACATCTTGCCACATACCTGGATACATCCTTCTTCATTCCGTACCACCATACTATAGTTCGCATATCCCGGTACATTTTGTTGGCTCCTAGGTGTATGGAATACTGCGACTGGTACGCTTCTTGCATCAGCTCGTTCCTCAGTTCGCCAGTTGGTACGCACAGCCTCGTACCATTCTTCAGTGCTCCGTCGTTGGCGATTGAGAATCCTTCGAGTGTTCCTGCCAGCACTTGGTCTCTGAGTTTGCAAAGCGTCTCGTCTTGGAATTGTGTCTCCTTGATCCTGTCCATAAGACTCGAACACACTTGCAACTGCATCAATGATGATTCAGTTCCTGGTACGATGGCTTCTCTTTCAAGTTTCTTCATCTCCTCCTCGGGCAGTACAATTTCTAATCCAAGCTTCTCCATGTCTTCCAGCAAATGGTGCTCCTTAGTCAAGAACATCGCCATCGGGTATCGACTAAGTGCATCTGCAACAACGTTAGCCTTACCCGGATGATACTGCAGGTTGATATCAAAATCCTTCATCAGCTCCAGCCATCGTCTTTGTCTCATGTTCAGCTCCTTCTGAGTGAAAACATATTTCAGACTTTTGTGGTCCGTAAATATTTCCACTCTCTCCATACAGGTAGTGCTTCCAAAGCTTCAAAGCAAATATCACCGCTGCAAGCTCCAAATCATGTGTGGGGGTAGTTCTTCTCATGAGTCCGTAATTGTCTAGATGCATAGGCAATTACTTTCCCTTGTTATTGAAGAACGCAGCCCAGTCCTTTTTCGGAAGCATCACTATAGATTGAGAAACCGCCGGTACCTGCGGGTAGCGCAAGTATCGGCGCAGTTGTAAGCCTCTTCTTCAGTTCCTCAAAAGCTGACTGGCACGCTTCAGACCATATGAACTCTTCATTCTTCCTGGTAAGCTTCGTCATTGGCTCCGCAATCTTGGAGAAATCCTTCACAAACTTCCGGTAGTAGCCAGCTAGTCCCAAAAAGCTCATGATCTCTGCAACCGAGCTTAGTGCAGTCCACTTCTCAATAGCAGCTATCTTCTTTAGATCCACCGAAATTCCTTTTCCTGTGACAACATGGCCCAAAAATTCTACTTTGTCTAAAAGAATTCGTATTTGGATAGCTTACCATAGAGCTTCTCTTTTCTCAAGGTACTCAGCACTTTCCTCAAGTGCTCTTCATGCTCTTCCTCCGTCTTCGAGTAGATCAATATGTCATCGATGAAGACAACAACAAACTGATCCAGATATTCATGAAAAACCTTGTTCATGAGGTTCATGAATACTGCGGGAGCATTCGTCAGTCCAAACGGCATGACCAAGAATTCAAATTGTCCATACTTGGTGTTGAACACCGTCTTGGGAATATCCTCCTTCCTGACCTTGATTTGATGGTAGCCTGATCTGAGATCTATTTTTGAAAATACCTTGGCTCCACTCAGTTGATCAAACAGGTCGTCGATCCGGGGCAGGAGGTACTTGTTCTTGATGGTGATGTTGTTCAGCGCCCGGTAGTCGATGCACATCCGCACAGTTCCATCCTTCTTGGGCACGAACAAAACTGGTGCTCCCCAGGATGAAGCCCCGTCTCTGATAAATCCTTGTGCCTTCAGCTCGTCGATCTGATCCTTCATCTCCTTGGGGTTGACTCTGTAGCATCCCCGAGAAATAGGGGAAGAGCCGGGTACTAGATCGATGGTGAATTCCACATCTCGATCTGGCGGCAATCCTGGAAGACTATCTGGAAAGACGTCCATAAATTCTGCAATGATAGGGTAAGGAGGCCCGGATTCTTCGGTGATTGAGGAGTAGGTGATACTCTTCATATCTTCCGGAGCCCGAGAGATTTTAAACTCTGGTTCTCCTGGTGGGCTGAAGATGACACAACCTCGGTGACAATCTATCAGCGCATGCTGTTCACTTAACCAGTCCATCCCTAGGACTACATCATAGTTGGGCAGGGGCATCACTAGTAAAGGTGTTGAGAACTGATGGCCAGAGATGGTTATGGGACAATTACAAGCTTCAGTGATGGGTATAGGTCCACCACCGGTCATAACTCTACTAATCACCTTGCTAAGTCCCGAATCTATGTGGTGTGCAGACATAAACTTTGATGATATAAAACTATGTGATGCACCCGAGTCAAATAATGCTAGAGCAGGATGTAAAAACACATAAATAGAACATGTGATGACATCTGCGGTGGGTTCCTGCTCTGGCTCCTGCTCATCAGCTGCTAGGGCAAAAGCTCGTCCGGTCTTCTGCTGGTGTTGTCCAAACTGTTGTTGCTGAGTAGGTAGGAGAGCTCTTTGCTGGTTGGTTCCGGTCCGGTGGGCTGATATGGGACAGTCTTTCACTTGGTGGGTGGCAGACCCACAGACTAGGCAGTGTCCTAGCCTCTTCCTGCAGATGTTCGACTGATGCCCTGGCCTCTTGCAATAGTCACAAACAGGGATCTGCTTCTGGTGTGCTCTGTCATTGGTTCTCGCCTGATGATGATGCTGCTGGTGGTACGAGGGCCTGTTGCTGTTGTTGTTGGGCCTCTTCTGACTATCCTGGAAGTTGCTAGTTCCAGGATACTCCCTTTTGGATCGAGAAGGCTGGCTCTTCTCCACATCTTGAGCTCGGATCAGGATCCTCTCATAGGTCTTTGCGCCACCTGTGATCACAGGGGTGCGAATCTCTTCTCGTAAGCCATACCTGAATCGCTCAGCACGATCCTTGGGGTCAGCTACCAGGTTCTGGGCAAAACGGCTTAGTCGGCCGAACTCTGCCGCATACTCGCTGACCGTCATGCTTCCCTGCTTCAAGTCCTAGAATTGCCTCTCCATTTCCCGCATCTCCGATGTCGGAAAGAACTTCCTGCGGAACAGCCTCTTGAAGGTGTCACAATCGAGCTGCTTATCCTGGAGTCGGGGTTCATTCCGATACCAGGTGCTCGCCACATCCTGTAGTTGAAGTCCTACAGCTTCAGTCTTGAGGTCCTCTGGGACTCGAGCGACGCTCAAGAGACGCTCCATATGGTCTAGCCATTCATCGGCGTAGATGATACCCTCGGTTCCTTTAAAAGGTCGAGGGTCTTGCTTCTTAAAGCTTTCTATATCTCTAACCTTCATGCAATAATATGTCTCTAATCAAAAGAATGGCCTTAATGAAATATAACTTAACTCCTGAATCATGCTTACCTTGGCAGGTCGTGGCTCTGATGAAGTGGTTCTTCCTCTCTCGAGGGCAGCCATGGCCACGTTGTGGGCATTCTCCATGCCTTCTCTCATAATCGCGGTCTGCTCGCGATGGGCTTCAGCTTGGGCAACAGTCTGCTCTCTGTGGGCTTCTACTTGAGCTCTCTGTGCTTCAAGCACTCCTCGTAGTATTTCCACTAGGTCAGTGGGATCCACGGGTACTGGTGGGGCAGCTGGTGCGGGCACTACCGCAGGGATCTGCGGCTCGGCCTGGGTAAGTGCCGGTTCTGCCGTTTGTGCTGTGGAAGCATAAACGGGCCGGGGAGCTGGTACAGCATAGGGACGGTCTGTCAGCTGCAAGGGAGGTGGGTCCCGGCGTGCTTGAGGAGGGGTGTGATCAGTTGATGACACCTCATCGTCAGCAGGGCCGGATCGGGTAGTCTTTCCTTTGGCCATAATCTGGAAGGTTTAGGGTACATACATAAGCAAGGTATCCTACCAGTCTATAATCAAACAAAAATATTTATTTATATAATTCGGTCCTATGTCGTGACAAATCAATGTTCTAGTATTCTAATTATTTCTAGGTAAGTTTTCCTAAGTTGTTGTGAGACCTGCATGGGCCACCACTAAAACATGTCACGATCCGATCCCAACTAATTGGGTCGAACCGGATCATGTCCAGCCTGCACCGTTGTTGAGACGGCGGCAGTAAGCTGTTCCAGTAGCAGGTAACCATACAACAACACTATATTTGTCACAACTCAACATCGGGAAATGAAACTTTATTAAACTTGAAAATTTAAATACAAATAGAAATGTTCTGAAATGAAATAACAGAAAGAAAAATGACAACAATGCAGAGAAAGGAAATCTATCTATCAGCCGGATCATCGGCCTCAGTCCCAACGTTCTCCAATGGGGACTCTGGCAGCACAACCGGGTACAACACAGGGTCGTAGTAGCTGCTGATTAACAGCTCAGCATCCTCAATATCCCCTAAAAATGTATCTCCAGTCAGGAGGGAGCAAAGTACAATTCATGCTAATTTAACAGTTAAATTAAATAATAGAATCATGCAGTTCTAAACAGTTTGAATATGAACAGTTTTCAGCTGTAAAACAGTGTGATTTGAACAGAAAATGAAATATGACCGGCTTGGGTTTGTTACAGTAAAGGATAGGAGATTTGTTACAATATGGTCATACTCATTACACTATTCTCCCAGTCCCCAGTAGTTACAGTGCTCTCAGAGAGAATTTCGTGTTTGCATCGTGGTTTAAACTTGCAGTAAAGCGATTAATTAAATAACTGTAAACTAACACAAACTATACTTGCCTCAAAGGATTTGACTGGAGAGGTAGAAGACTTCGAGACAGGAAATCAGAATCGTCCTCGAATTCCTACATTCGAAAAATTGACTCAGATTTCAGGTTTACCAATCTAGCTACGCTAGTTGAAATCTCTATTTGTGTCATAATCCAATTTTAATTCTTTTAATTAACAAAACACGAAAACACGATTATTTGTGCGTTGTTTTAGTACAAGGGAAAAAGATCGTTTTAAACTTTTGAATTCAGAAAACTTCGTCGATACCAGATTAATTATTAAAACTTGGTATTTTCATAGTTTATAAATATAAAGCTAATTTTCTTATTTAGTGAGAAATACATGATTTTTAATTAAATAAAAACTGATAGATTTTAGGTGAGAAAATCTTAATTATTTTTATACGAAAATACTTTTTATTCAATTTTACTCGTTTAATACAAAAACTTGTAAAACCAGAAATAACTAAAATCTAAGCTACCAAATACAGTTACAGACCACAGCCAGCTGGGCTTATGCCCATTACAATTTATTTACATAAATTGAAATAAGACAAAACTGCCGTTAGTCCTAAACTTTAAATATGAATAAAATATGATCAGAATTAAATAGTAATAATAAAGATAAAATATAGAGTCTCAGATATGGTCCAATCCTCAACTGGGCTAATGTCTCAACGTCCGGACGAAGCCGGTTTCGTTTGCACTTAGCCGGGTCCATTGACCGATACAGTCGTCACCCAAATCCAAATATTAAATAAAATTTCGAAATCCGTTTTAAATTCATTTTTAAAATAATCTAGAATTTACGGAAAAATCCGGCAGCATCTTCTCTGTTTTTGGTCAACCCAAAAACTGGAAAATAGCGCCGATAATTTTCCTGCAAATCCCAAACCAGGAAATCTCCAAAATATATATACAGAATAAACACAACCAATCCACAGAATATTCGGAACGACCCGAATAATTTTCGGAAGTCCGATTCCAACCCAAAAACTCACAGAACGCTACCGAAAAAATCCGGAAAGCCAAAACATACCAAAACCAATTCCCGAAATATTCAGAAAATCCAAAATAATCCACAGAACCTTTCCGAAGGTTCCGAAAAAATACGACGTCGCTAAAACCGAATTTCCAAAGGGAACCGGGGACCATTTCTCATCATAGACTAGAATAAAAATGGACGGGACAGGGGTTATACCTCAGGTTGCTCGGCTAGAGCTCTCAGATGAATAATAATAGAAAGAGATGGAGATCCGGACAGCAAAATAATCCCGAAACAGCGCTGGTTCGGAGTCCGAGACGCGTCGGGGCGCTGGGACAGCAGCAACGCTGCCACAGAACAGTGGATCGGGGCACGTCGGGACGACGCGGAAGCGGGGAGGCCGGCTGGGCGCGGCGTGGTCGAGCGCACGCAGGGGGCGACGATGGGCGACCGTCGGTGGGAGTTGCGCCGGGGAGGGCGCCGCGCGGGTCCGCGGTTGGGCGGAGAGAGCTCGGCGTCGGGCCGGAGGGGCTTCGGCCGAGTGGGGGCGCGGGCGTGAGTGCGGGGAGGGAGTCGGGGGAGAGAGGGGGTTGAGTAAGGATGGGGTTGGTTGAAGAAGAGAGATGGGGGTTCTGTTGTGTTCGTGAGGAGAAGAGAGTGGCAGTTTCTCTTCTGTGAGTAATTGAGCAAGAGGGAGAGGAGTGGTGAGTTAAAAAGGGGGAGTGGGTGAATGATTTGTGTGGAGAGGAGAAGAAGAGGGGAGGAAGAATAGGGGAGATATGTGTACGTGTGGGGAGAAAGTGAAGGTGCTGGTCCTCGTGACCAGCACAAGGAGAATTCTTCTTCTTCTTTTTTAATAATTAACCAAACAGATTTTAGGAAAAGAAGAAATGGGATTGGGTTCGGGCTCAGGCTCGGGTCTGGGTTCGGACTCAAAAATCCCTGTTATTAATTTTGAAAACTTTTACACTCAAATAAAATCATCATAATTATAATAATAATAATAGAAATACTAATAATAATTAATTCACAAAAATGGGTTTCACAGGTTGTATTCAACAAAACTACTAATATGGATGGATAATTTTTGGTACAATAAATTTATGTTCACTCTCAATATTAAATTCTAGTTTCGTCCATGTATCCAAGGGATACAACAAAGTTATCAAATATAGTCACTAACATAGTTACTATAAACAACAACATTATCTACAACTAGTTTCGATATCGGTCGACACCAACGGTCCAAAACATTCACGCTTGACTCAAACGTTCAGGTACCGAAACATGAGTCAAATTCACATTTTATCAATACAAACAACATTATATATAAACTGAAGTATATTTAGAAAGTATACTCGGCTGATTTGCGATTGCGAATAGTCAACATGTCGGACACGAATATCGTGTCGGATGCTCTCACGATCCTTTTCTATTTTTTGGGATACGCGTTATTCATTTGTCACGGTCGATGAAAATTTTGGATAGTGATCCAATTGAGTCTTTATCAGGCTTTCTACTAGCTACAAATTCCTTCATCTGATACTAAACATCGATAAACTGCTACTAGCTAGGGTAATGATCCAATCGAGTCTTTTTGAGACTTGGACGACTCAATTTTAAGTCGTTTCTAAGCTAGAAGAGAAGAGAAGAGAGAGATGTTGGTCCAACTCGAGATGTCTCTTGTAAGATTTATAACGGTCACCAATTACATCATTTATATTATGAAGTGAGGAGGACATACTTTTTTGTTCCTTTCCTCAAAAACTTTATATATTGTACAAACGTCAAAAAAAGAGGACAAATTTGCAAAACCGGGCCGATATTAACAACACCCAAACTTAACTAGTGGCCAAATAATGCAACAATGGCATTTGTTTAATCGCCGTCCACGTCAGCTTTCTCGTGAGGACCCCCCACGTGCAGCGACCGGCTGTAGCCGGTCACCGTTCCAATTCCCTACACGGAAAAAGAGGGAAAGGAGGAAGAAACGAAGACTTCCCTCCACATATAAATATCTGCCTCCTCTCTACTGTTAATTTTTTTCCCTCTCCTTTTCTCCAATATTTCCTTTATATATATACATAAAAATTTCCTCGATCGATCTCTCCGGAGCTTCGATCTATTCATTGACCCATAAGGTCAGCTCTCTCCTTCTATTTTTCACGATTTTTCGAATTTTTTTTTTTTTTGGCAGGATTTTTGGGCTCGAGGACTATACTTCGTTAGTTGTTTATGTGACGAGTATAGATTTTATTCTGGAATACTTGATTTATTACACATCAATACCACGAAATGTAGCTTAAAAAAGTTAGCTTTTTTAAGATTTAGGTTGATTTGGTTGTAGGTTAGCTCTGAATTGACATTCTTATTTTGTTTTTAATTTCTGTTTTTTTTTGTTATTTATAGTGATTTATGGTTAAAGCTCTTTTTTATTATTTTTTTTTGTGATCTGCTAGTATTGAAGCTCGTTTTATCAGTTTTTCCTTTATTTATTGGATCTGTAGATAATTTTCTTGATTTACTAACAATTTAGAGAATTTGAATCTATTAATTGATTTACTACTTTTAATATCACCAAAATTTAGCTTCAAAATCAGTTGTTTTTAAGACTTGGATTGACTTGGGGTTGGGATAGCCTAGCTAAGAATATATTCTTTCCATTTTTTTGGCATTTTCTTGTTACAGATTTTATAGTTAAAATTCAGCTATAGATGTACTATGATCAGAATCTATTATTTATCATTAATTTATTGAGAATTTCTTTCCAGATCTGTCTCAAATTATTTATTTAATTAGCCCCTCTATTTTGTATATCTATAATTATCGAGTTAAATTTGTGGTTTTCTGATGCAGAGCTGAAGGTGGAAGCCATGGAGAACCATCGCGGCAGTAACGGTACTAGCATCCTCAAGATCGACTCCCACTCCTCCATTTCCGAATTTGATGACCTCGATCTCTCCCAGCTCCTCTTGAAGCCGCGCCCTGCGAGTGCTATGGAGCGCCAGCGGTCACTCGACGAGCGGTCCCTCAGCGAGCTCTCTATCTCCGGGAACAACCTCCGGGGGATCGACAGCTACGAGAATCTTTGCTCGCCCGGCGGGGGGTTGCGGTCGGTGCTCAGCACTCCTGCATCATCATCGTCCAGAGGACAGGGCTCATTTGAGCCTCACCCGATGGTTGCTGAGGCCTGGGAGGCGCTACGCAGGTCGCTGGTGCACTTCAGGGGGCAGCCGGTGGGAACCATCGCCGCCTATGACCATGCCTCGGAGGAGGTCCTGAATTATGATCAGGTGTGTGACATTGCCAATGTGCTTAGTGTTTTTTACTTAAAAAAGCGACTTGTTTGTATGGTTGTATCGAGTTCCAAAGAAGCTAATTTACCTACAAATTTTGGAATATGAACAAAACAGAACTGAAAAGAACAGACAGTTTAGTGGCTAGGCAATGACCTTGTGAAAAGCGCGCTTAAGCGAGATTTAGAACTAGGGC